>JAQQSE010000072.1:1200000-1650211 GCA_035772565.1 Antheraea assamensis | reverse complement strand
AAATATAAAGCTACAAGAGGTTAATAATAAGAAACTATAAGTTTGAATTAAAGGTATCGACTTATATACATAAAGATATAAATATACAGAGGTTAATAATAAGAAACTATAAGTTTGAATTAAAGGTATCGACTTTATACATAAAGATATACATAACAAGAGGTTATATAGAAACTTAAGTTTTTGAATTAAGGTATCGACTTATATACATAAAGATATAAAATATACAGAGGTTAATAATAAGAAAACTATAAGTTTGAATTAAGGTATCGACTTATATACATAAAGATATAAATATACAAGAGGTTAATAATAAGAAACTATAAGTTTGAATTAAAGTATCGACTTATATACATAAAGATATAAATATACAAGAGGTAATAATAAGAAACTATAAGTTTGAATTAAAGGTATCGACGTGTTGGCCGACAATTATAAAGAATTGTGTACCACTCACTTTTAGAAAATTTGTGAGAAGCTGGAATGACTGTAGAGTCTGATTGTTTGTAATATGTTCTATGTTCCTACATACACAGCATAGTTAAATATAACAATATAATACATAACGCAAACCAACCGCTAGTTTCAGCTATTAGAACGTTCTCGTGTGAATATTGTGTAAAGTGCTGACCATAGGAAATAATGTATCGTGGGACAATCGAAGGTTAAAAAAGCTTATTCCTTGCTCGATCGCCGGAGCACATAGGCTAATCATTTAGGTTAATTAAAGAGTGATATTATGTAATAAATTAATCATTATAATAAAGATTTTTACAGGACATAAATAGCCTTTTTTTAAAACCTCCCACCAACTACGTAATTAATATTTAGTGTATTATTGTTGTTATTATTTTCTTTTTTTTTTTTTTGGTTTTTTAGTCATCAAATTTATTATAATTACTTTCTTGTTATTATTGTATGTTTAAAACTTGATTTACATAGCTATAGGCGTACCTGTTAACTATGTAAATAAATAAATATGTATAAAATATAAGTGAAAAAAAAAAAACATTAGATTTGTTTACTAACAAAGAATACAAAACGATTGTACCCCCTTATATGTTTTAATTATTTGCTTATAACTTAAATATCATACTTATAACTCTCATAGCTAAGACGACCAACCACCTCAGATGTTTACATCCATCACATAGTTCAATCCATAGTTGTTTCCAAGAAATTTACCTACATAGAAACAATTGCAACAGCATTATCTTCCATCTGCTCAGTCGTATAAAATCCAATATTGCTACTTATTTCTGATTAAAACGACTTGCTTGATAGATCTTTCTAGAAGAACGATGCATCTTATTTTTGTACATTAAAAATAAAACTTTTTAATTATTTTATTGAATAAACATTTCGGTTGGAAATAACATTCCGAAAGTATAGGTAGAAAATTCAAATAAATGATTATGTAAAACAGTACGCAAGGTACGTTTAGATTGTTTATAGACGTCGAATAACCTTCAACAAGTAAATAGTTTTGATGAGGTATACATATTTAGCCGAGGTTTAGAGGTCGGAGGAACTAGAATTGATCGAAAACTAAAGGAAATTGTACACCTCACCGCTATCGGCAATATAAAATATGCTAACATAATGTACAATTATGTAATGGAATCTTTTTATTTTTATATTGTAAGTTTGTATTTTCTTATATTGTCTTTTTTTAAAGATAACCCTCACTCTGGGGTTCATGTACTCTATTGCAATGGACTTTACAGACAAACAATTAAAGTACAGTGTACATACAAATTCAGACTAAATAGAACATATCGTTTACCTGTCAGCGTGCTGTCTCTGCTGCGCCATCCGCTGCATCATCCAGGCGGGGGTGAGTGGCGGCGGGACCAGCCCGGTGCCGAGCGCCGCCAACGCCGCCAGCATCTGCTGGAACTGCACACACATCTCCGTGTACGCCTGCTGGTATCGTAACCGGCTTTTACGAAAGAACTGTCTCTGATTCTGTTACAGACCTAGCGTCTGATTACAAACGAAACTCATAAAACCTTGTATGAAGACTGGCCTCGTGAAACATGGTGATCAGACTATAGCGTGTTGGTGTAGCATTTTATACCACCCTGGTTACTTTAGACTTATTATTTCTTCTTATTAGTTCTTACTTACTGACTTAGTTATTTTAGACTCAGCGTGTTCTTTATTCATATCGTCACCAGACATCAGGTAATAGTATGATTAAATACTCAACCTATTATTTAAAAAAAAAGATAGATTGGCACCAAGTTAATTGTAATCTGAAGATGGTAAACAGCCAGAAGAACAAAAAAAATGGTTTAATATCATGATATGGATTATTCAAGTAATCTTTTAATTCAAACTCTGACTCATCGACGCTATATCCAAGAATACTACCATTGAGCCAACAGTCCCTCAAATTGGTAATGTCAAATCATTATTCTTACTCTGATTGACCCAGTACTGAGTAAAGACATCATACCGAAGGTAGCATCGGTTAAGATCACCACACAGGAGGAATTGGAGAGTGAGGCCAAAAACGTTATTATGTTTTTACCACCATAAAAGCATTCTGACTTCAAATGGACGACCGCCTGATACTTAGGGAAAGGTAATAACACCGAAGCAACTCACTATGATGATTGCCTACTACAAAATGTCTCTGACAATAAAGTATAAGGGTTATATTTCCCTAACTAAAGATTTGTACTAATGACATGTGATATAATCGAGTTTCTTACATTTTATTCACTGGTCCGAAAGAGTAACTATATATACATAGTTTTTAGAACTCTCTTTATAGTCTATAGACCACAAATTGGAATATAAAAAATGTTTCGGAGCAAAAATACTCCCCGCTAACTACCCACTCGTGCGTTGTTTCTTGTGCGATTTTATTTGGCTTAATATTCTAAGAAAATACAATATACTTCAATAGATTATTCTCGAAGTTTGTTAAAACTTCCAGGAAATTCTCCCAAAATTTCAATAATTCTTATATCTTAGTTACTTGATTTCCCAGTCTGACTGTGTCCAAAATCTACTAAAGGTTAAAAAAAAAACGACGAAAATACACTAAAAAAAAACATAAATAGATAGACTCGACTAAAAGGATTTCCGTCTGAATGACGCGATCTTTAAAACTCGTCAACGACAATTATTTGGGAATGACATCAGTGAGCCTTGAACCGGTCCGTCGCTTCCTTGCGGACGGAGAGCGTGACCCTCGGACGGCACGATTGAAACACATATGAAGGCAATTAAGAAAGTGTATCTCAGAAATACTACACATGTAGCGGATCTTTATATCGATGCTACTGGGATCGGTGTTGCCAGTATGCTAATACAAACGTTTAAAATCGGCATTGCATTATAATATAGATTTATCTAAACATAATTACCACGGTATCTTAATTTAACACGTAGTTTATAAAGTTTAAAAAAACTACGATTATCATTAGCAGTACGAGTTCAGTGTATTTTATAGCGATAGAAAAATGGGCCAAGCGGTGTGGTGCGCATGCACAGAACAACGAAGACAAAGTTAAAGGTATTAAATAGTTATACTATAAAATTGAAGAGACATACATAATGTCTGCAACTATCAGTTAGATACGTTTTTTTTATTATTTCAAAGCCTATGTCTTGAGAAAAGCTGTAGGCTATTTAACATCAAGTCACGATATTTAATGTTAAAACAATTATCCTACAAAGTTTAAGTTCTACATTATGCTAAGTGAGAACTAAGTAATAATGCGGGCAGATTGTGTGGCACAGCGCGGAATTTCGGGAACCGAAGACAGGTTGTAAGTGCTATGAGAAACGAGCATAATGAAAAAACTATGAATGCCTATGATAAAAAAGTGCCATGAGGTGCAACATACTCATTTGTGTAAGCTTATCTAACTGTGTTGACATTAAATAACAATTCTAAAATTAACACGAGTGAAATCGCCAAGGACAACTTATTAAAAACAAAAGGTGATTTGTGTAAAGGTTCTGGGAACAATTACCTACAACAATGTAGTGCAATTGGTGATTTTGCACCTGGACTCTAAAATAATCATATACTTTGTCAAGTTTAATGATGCCAGTTTTTGGGAAACGAACTATAAGAATTGGCTGTGTTTAACAAATGGGCCAACTAAGCTCCAGATCTTTAGGGCAAACCGGCATACCGGTCCCGGGTAGCAGTTTAAGGGGGCGCCAAAATAGTATAATTTTTTTAAGAATTTATCCTTAACGCGAGATAGAGGGTCGCAACTATCAAGTTTCTGCTCCACCTCGAATAATCGTAGATTTGGGCCTGTAGAAGTTCATAAGAAAACAGGAAGATACTCTTGGGTGCACATTGTTTCCTGATTCCGGATAATAAAAATCAATTACTACCAAATATTACAGATGAAACCCTCTTCTTTCATTGGACAGTGGAATACGATTCCTAACTTTACCAAGGGGCATTATGAGGTTCTAGCTTTATTCCAATCTGACATGTTAATGGTGCTGTGAAGGATTTCCCAGAATCAGCGTAGTATGAAAAACTAGCTGGCGAATGTTGGCATGATAAACATTCCCTTCAGGAAATAAACAATGCAATAAGAACTGACACAATCTCAACTATACAACACGTAAGTTTTAAGACTTTAACTAAACGAATGTCACGGGCTTCATTAGACCTGCTTACGTACAATTATATAACTACCTGGATCCCGCGACTTAGTGCGTGCTTAAATAAATTGTTAATATGTATCGTAAACTAAGCGTCTTCTATCTAGTTCTGCTTCAATTGATTCAATAGTTTTGCTTTATGTTTTTGGGATTATACAATTCGGTATAAAATATGGAGACCCAGATAGAGTACATTTTAGAGATGTACCTGTACTACAACTGTGCAAAATAATTCTTGTCTAAATTTAAGAAACGAGAGAAAGAACTGCCATGACGATGATACGACAAGGAGGAGAAGGAGGAGAATTTAAAAGAGTACCTTATACATATAAGATACAAATAAAATGTCATTGGTTATTGCAATTTGTTAATGACTGAATTTTATATTTTTTACATTAATTCTGTAATTAAATTATTTGATTGATTGAGAGTGTAGACTTAGTACTCGTTGATGAATGAAAGGCAACTACCATACACATTGTAAAAATCGTCAAAGTCGCTTCCATCTGCATTAAGTGTGTAGACATTTACCTAACTGTGCCTTATACGTAGTAACAAATATTCTCTCGCAGTGATAATAATTCTTACTATGTCTGAATCACGCGATACTCATATATGGTTTGCTTTTATCACCTGTGCTATAGTTTGAGGATTTTGGACTTGGAGTTGCAGGAGATGTTGGAGCAACGCCGGCGTCGTGGCCGGACTCTTCGCGCCCGACACAGAACTGCTGTCCGATTCCGATGCTGGACTCTGAAACATTTGATACAAGTCAGAAAGGGTAACTCAAGGAAGACCACATTATTTGTAATTTAATTACTGATATTTATTATATTCAAAAAAATGGATAAGAGCATTAAATCTGTAAAAATGGAGACCGTTCCATCGACAGTCGTCACCGTTAATCCTTTCTCGATATTTAAAGTATCTCGATATACAAAAATTCGTGAGTAAGTGAGACAGAAGATAGTAGACACATCTTGAAAAATATTGACAAATTGATGTCCAGTTGCCGCTCTATATCATAACATGTTCGTACTGTAAAGAAAAGATTTGATACCATTTTCTTTGTTAAAACACTCGTACAAAGCCGTAGTGGGGGTAGGTAGTAAGCTATAAAATTTGCTAATAGTATTGTTAGGAATCTTAAAGAAAAGAATTAAATTATTCAAAAAATATTGTAGTGAAATACATAGATAAAATATGAGTATGAGGTACTTCAAATAGGGATTACAACACACTCTTCAAGATCGGCGATACAACAGTGATGCTCCTTGTGTTACAATGTTATCCATAGGCGATGGTAACCATTTAACATGAGATGAGCCGTTTACTTATTCGGAGCAAAAAAATCGACGCAAAATAAAATATTTTACTATGAAAGTGATCGAAAAATTATCAGGAAAATACTCTCAAGAATCATAAAATGTCACTAAAACGATAATAATTATCGTGTAACAAAAGCGCGCAAAGTCGTGTGTGCAATTAGTCTCGTAATAAAATTGGTAAAATTAACAACCTGTGCAGTGAAATTACCGTATCAACCAATAGTAAAAAAAAAAATATATTTTATTAACTTATCAGCTAAGAAATATTTATAACTCTAGTGATAAGTAAGGTTTTTTCGCACTTAACAGACCGTACATTACTAACGGATCCAATGTTGTAAAAAAATGACTAAACACTAAATAGTTTTCATTATCTTATCAGTTAAGAAGAAAGAATTTATTTCACACTGATAAGTCCATTTCTTACATACATACGGAAACAGAACATTTACAGAACCTGAGAATGATAGCGCGATGGAATCCTTAGCCTCGTTGAGTTACGAAACCATTCTTTTGTTTTCGCTTGTTTGTTAGAACCAATTAAATACGACAATTAGAACTGTCATCCTTAAGGTTGGATAGTATTCACTTATGTCACCGGGTTTGTCCGCGTCAAAAATTGTATATTAACTCTGTGATAGGTACCCATATCATAATATTACCTACTTTTCTGTGATTGTTCTGTGTCGTGCCATTTTAAATTATCCTACGTTATACTGAATATTTGGCAATTAAGTTTAAGACTTCATCCCCTATAAATATATTACAAATGAAAGATTGTAAAAATTAATGTATGCTTGTTACTCTTCCTCGACAAAACTACTCGACAGACTATAATGAAACTTTAAATTAATATAGCTGGGAGATCAAAATCTATAATATAAAAATGAATCGCTAAATGTGTTGCTAAGCGCAAATCTCGAGAACAGCTGAACCGATTTCGCTAATTCTTTTTTTAGAATATTCCTTGAAGTACGAGGATGGATCTTACGGAGAAAACAATTAAAAAAAAAGGCCTGAGAAAATCTAAAAATAACACTTTTCTATACTCCCATACAAACGATTCGTAATAATACTTAAAACTCAATTTGAACTTTAATACTATAGCATAAAGTTTAAGTGTTAGTGGAGAGGTTCCGGGAAGGCAAAACATTTGAGTGACGTAAGTATCGTATAAATATTAATGTCAATATATTTATACGATGGTCCCGAATAGCAGAATAAGTATTAAAAAAAATATTTAAAGAATCGACTGTTAGGCGGTACGAAGTTCGCCGGGGCCAGCTAGTATAACAATAAATATCAAATAGATTTGACAAATCCTGCCTTATGATAGCTACTTCACAACGAGCGCTGCATAAAATGTAAGATGTAGAAAAAGATGATGTATAGAACGGTTACCAGTATTCACGTATAATTCTAAATGTGCAGAAACTTTTATTCTATTAGGATAACAAGTTTCACGCGCCGGATTGGAGTCCTACGTGAGTAACTTCATTTTTTTAAAATAATCCACGGCCACTGAATATAAGTCTATTAGGCAACGTCGGGTCCGCGGGCCGGGTTTCTTTATACTGTATACACGATCGGACAGTCAAAACTAAGTCGTTTTTATATATACACGAGTTTAGATTTCACTGCGCAGTATTTGTGAGATAAATTAATTAATTATCCTTCCCGCTTCATCGTTACGTTCGTATTCGTGTATAAGGAAACTATTCGATTGCACAATGCAATTTATTCTTAGAAGCACATAAATTGGTCATTAATCGTCAATGTTGGCATTAGAAATATATTAGACTAGCTTTTGCTCGTGGCTTCGATCTATCGCTTGACAACAGTATTGTGTGAAATCGTGTATCGAAAGTTTCAAGACGGTCGATTAAATAGTTAAGACGTGTAAGCGTAACAAACAAACAAGCCCCCATTCGCATTTACAATATTATTAAGGATTGCGATTCTGTCCATATCTATCTATTTATTAAAATCTGTAGACATTTAAAAAAAAAACGACAAGACTAAATAAATGTTTACACGGCAATTTATTGTGAATTATCTGTTATTTTTTGGTGTACCTACCTACTTTTATCATATCTACTCAGTTCCTATGGAAAAGCGTTAATATATATTAGCATAGATTACACAGATTTATATAATAGATTCGGTAATAGCGAAAAGTGATCTAAAACTGTTATCAGGTACAAAGGTCGCGCAGAGAGGTGCGCGCGCGCAGCCGACCGGTCCGCCTCACCTTGAGGTTTCGCTAATCACGTCCACCTTGAATATTAACTAACGGATTGTTTAGCCACACGGTTGTACACGTCATCCGAACATATAACCAACGAATAAACCGACCTCGGGACAAGACAATATAAATAGACGACGGTTTACGCGCGCGGTTCCACCCGTTTACTTGTAATTTTTGCACTGAAATTCGTTTCTATTGAGATAAAATCAAACATGGCGGATGAGGTACACTATATCCGTAAGAATTTAGACGAATTCGATTTAAGTAAATAATCGGTATGATTTTAATTAATAACAAAGTCCTAAAGCACATTACCAATTTGATGGATAATAAGTTCCGAGTACCATATCAAACAAACTTTCCTGTCAAAAGATAAAGCGTCAATATGTCAACAGTAACAGTAATTTCACATAGGTTAGCACTCCTTCCCTTAATATTTAAACTGTCTTACATATAAAATAAATATCGTATTCGATATAGAAAATTCCCTTTAAACAACTAATATATACCAATAATATATATTAATAATAGGAAACTCAATAAATATAGTTTCGAAGAACACATATTTAGGTAATAAAGACGTATACGTCAATACTATCTACATGACAAGTTATATATAAATAAATGCCAATATTAGATTCCTATAATAATATTTTAATTTATTATTATTTCAAATTTTTTTAATAAATCAGTTATATTCTTAATAAACCTTCCCTGTGAATTAATCTAACTATAGCTGGAGTCCGTATTACAATCCGTTCAGTAGTTTACGAGTTTATCGCGAACATCCAGACAGACAGACAGACGCGGCGGACGACTTTGTTTTATAATATATTAGCGGCCCGGTCCGGCTTCGCACGGGTATAAAATATATAGCCTATGTTATTCACTGAAAAAATGATTAAAATCGATCCAGTAGTTTTGATTTATTCATTACTGCCCGTGGCCCGCACGCGTTAAATTTGGAGTAACCTCAAAAATAACAGTATTTCTCCACTATTTAATTTATTTTATTATACATATAAACCTTCCTCTTCAATCACTCTATCTATTAAATAAACCGCATCAGAATCCGTTGCGTAGTTTTAAAGCTTTAAGCACACATAGGGATTTAGGGACAGAGAAAGCGACTTTGTTTTGTACTATGTAGTGATAGAATAGAATAGAATGAGAAGTATACTATGACGTTTTCTGCACCGCTAATAATATATATATATATAATGTTTAATGACAGTCGGTGGATTTTTGTGACTCATCACAATAGGTACCATAGGTACTCCGTGTTGTTATTTCTCTTAAGTACACTACACTTGTGGACTATAACCAAGCTATATTACGTAAGATGCCGATATTATACAATACAGGGTCAAATAGCGCAGGATTATAAATAAAAAATTAAAAAACGACATGATAGATATTAATTTCGATAAAATCATTACGTGCCCGCTCTTCTTACTACTTTAGCAACTGATAGGTGTTGTACAAATATTAATTCGTATATATTTTTATATATTCGTACTCTATGGAATCTATCTATTTATTAGTATTTTTAATTAATGTACCTACCTAATAATGCTACCCTATGTATAGTAAATAATATAATAAGCAAATAGTATATCATTTCGGTATGGTTTGATTATTTCTGAGTAAAGAAATCCTGCGCAATAACGACATACATTAGCTATATAGAAAATTCTAATTGGCTCTTTATAAATAAATACACTACATTTATATTCTATTGTTAACGACCGATGACAAGAAGGCAATTCGAAAAGCGGACGATGAACAGCTGCTGCCATTATTTGAACCGACGAAAAAAAAAATGACAAAAAAAAAGCTGGCAACATAATTTATCGCTCACCAAATGGTGGGGTCTTTACATTCTAATTCTAAACTGGTGGCCTCGGCCAATAGCGGGCGAGGACGACCCAACATGGCGGTCGTGGGAACCGGTTAATGGGCTGTTTGAATTTAGAATACTTAGTATTTTTAATAGGAATATGTTAGAACAATCGTTTCTGCTTTTTTTTACGTTATTATTTAGAGTCATCGAATACTACTACAGTGCGACGGGTCGCCTGATTTGAATACAATCGTATGTTTTCGTTATTCAGTTATAAAAATTGTGAGAATTTTATGCTATATTTTTTTACTGTATATTTTTGTTTAGTAATTGACTTTTGTCCATTGATTTCTTTATATTTAAAATTAGATATTATTCCGAACAATAATTATTATTTACAAATTCCATTTCAGAATTTAAAAATAGAATGATTTTGTGTTTAATAATACTTTCTAAATATGGTTTTTAAGCGTAATCTATATATATTGTTTTGAGGTTGGAATATATATTATTAGTAGATAAAATGATGTTTTATAATATTATAGATAACCTATAGTAGTTGTATCTATGCCAAGGATTTTGTAACTAGAGATTAAAACATTGTTGCCGCCTAATTGATATTTTACTTTCTTCTATTATATGCATAAAATAGTATCTATCTATTTTTTTTATTTTGGTCTGCGTCATTTTCAAGTCACAAGAACTGCACTTGTTAGTTTTTTTTTTGTTGCCGTAATAATTGTAGTAGGTAATATAGAATAAATTTTATACGTATCATCCTTAACATCGAATTATATATATTCATATATATTTAAAGAAAACAATGGGCTTCTGGTTAATAGAAAGGTCTTGAAAATTTCCCACTGTTCGGTAAATGCCTACCTATATATTCGGGGTAAAAGCTTGACGAAATAATGACGTCATTTATTTTTTAATGAAATCTAAGTAATTCGTAGTTTTTTAACTATACGTGAATGTTATAAGTCCATTTCTAAGGCAACAGTGTTGCCAATTAAGAAACAAAGCTAATAAATCTCGAATAAAGCTTAAATTAGTGGAAATTATCTAGATTTCTCACGAAACTTATTGTCAGTTGTTCATAAGTTTAAATTTCTTTTTAACATTCTCACAACATTTAACACGTAGACGTGTATACTGCTTGATTATTTACTTTAAAATGACTGTCACAGCTACAAGCAAAGTAACGTTTCAAATAAACGATGCATAACCTCTTTTCGTCTTTCTCAGTGCGTGTTTACATTTATAAAAAAAAAAAAGAAAAAAAAAACAAACAAATATCTCCGTATGAAAGAACAACGTGACGCTTGAATTACAAGCGCTCAAACGTACATTTTCATGTTCCGAACTAATCACTCCAACTAACCATGAAATCGGTTCATGTTCTGTTCTCCATTTCGCACTCGCAAAAAAAATATATACACAAACACATACACACCGACAAAGCTCACTCAAATCACAAAGCCGGTGCTCATTTCCGACATTTCCGCTGCTTAAACTGAAAGAGCGTATTAAAAAAAATTCATACAAACGCTAACAGTGAAAAAGAAAATCGCGCGTAATTTCAAATTTAGAAACGTCACGCGCACGTTTTATTTTTAATTTTTTTTTTTTTTTTAGCTGCGGCAATGATTACTAAACGCGATCGTTCCGAGGCTATTTGGCGGCACGTGTTCGCGCCAAGGGGTGGGCCTTGCACGTGAATTTTCCGAGGTTTCCACCCTCCACGGACCGCCCCTATAGGCTTTTCTGTCCGGCCTATGCTGTTTAACCGATCGGCTTGGGGCAGGCGTGGAGTCGCCCCTCTGTGTATATATTTATTTAACGTTACAACAATAATGGGGTGCACTGAGATTGAAAGGAGTAGGTAGTGTTGTTACTAAATATAAAAATAATAAATAAATCTGATTATCTATAATACTCTCATTTTGATACTGGCAACGCCATACAGATTATATGAACTATTGAAATGGCTTTAGCTGTTTTACATTTTCATGTATATACATTTGGTAATAATGTGTATTTTTATTATATAGATACTAAAACTGTTATTAAAATTAATAAAAACAATTATTCTTATTTTGTGTACCTTAGCAATGAATTCTCTTTACCGAAGGTAATGTCTGTTTTTATCAAGTGGATAATTATCACAATGTGTCTTGTGGCTGACTTCAATATTCTAACAAGGTGGTGGCCCTCTCGAGGTTTTTGGAAAAAGTTTTTGTGATAACTCAAAATACAAAATGCTCATACATACTTCGTATTTTTATTTACGAATAATTAATAATGTAGGGTCAAATAATCAAAAACGCACGCAAAAACTAAAGGATACAGTTTTTCATTAAATTATAAGTTTTATAACTTAAACTAAAATTATAACGATAACTTCATTTTATATAAAATTAATACAGTTTTAAGAAGCTACAACTTTTATGAACACACGGTGGTCAACGATACGCGTTTTCTTGCAAGATAAACGGTGTCATGGTTATGTTTTTTCCCTTGTACATATAACATATTGTTAAAATAATAAACAACACAGACGAAGCCGTGGATATCAGCTAGTAAAGAATAAAAATGACTTTTATTCACATAATTAAATCCCTAACCTATAAACCTAAAACAACAATACAAAATTAGTTTATACAAATTAATGTATAATTGAAGAGAACACTTATATTTAGTTTTGTAATAATATATATTTTTAATAATAATGGTGAAAAAGGACAAGAAAAGGGAAAAAAATGTCAGTGAACCTCTGGAATCAGATATGCAGGAAGAAATCCTCATGGCTACGACAGGTCTGGAACCAGAGCCTGTGGAGGAGCAATACACGGATATATCGTAAACATTTGAATTTACGCGTCTTTTGAATCCATGCCGCCTGTTATTGAAGAATCAAATATCCACGCTTATCATCTATACGAAGTTAGGAAGTTGAAGTTATAGTGGTATTACATCCCAATGAGAGTTGATGTGCGGCGTAAAAATTAAGCCAAATTTTATATCACAACATGAAAAATTTGTTGTGCCGACCCTGCTAGGTGAGATAAGGATCTCAAGTATCTTAATCAATATCATCATCTCAGCTTTTGTAGGTGGTACAGCTACGCTGAAGCTATTACTGGTTTCAGCATGAATGGGTCGGCTCGCCCAGGGTAGTACCACCCTCTCACAGAAAACCGACGTAAAGTAACAGTGCTTGCACTGTTGCGATTCGTTTTGTCAGTGAGAGCGCCGGAGGCCCACATATTTAAAAGGGCGGCAACGCACTTGCGACTCCCCTGGTGTTGCTAGTGTCTATGAACGGCGGTGATCACTTACCATCAGGTGACCCACCTGTTCGTTTGCCTCCTATAATATAAAAAAAATCTTAAACCGTCCACTGCTGGACATAGGTCTCACTACACGTACGGTTCTGTGCCACCTGTAACCAATGGTAATTTAATTTAATAGTAAAACAAAAAAAAATCTAAATCTATCCAGTAAGTACTATTTGAGTGGTGCACGCACAACAGCAGATCTCCATTTCATTTGTGTATAAGAGAAGTAAGCTAAAACCATAACGCTAGAGTGGTGGCGAACTGCATTCGTTTCATGCATCAACTGTTTTCGGTATGTAATTACTCACCATTTCTTTATAGTCTTAATCGTAAAATGATTGCGAGGTCCGGCTTAATTTTACACGATATGTCGATACGTTGAAATAATTTCACATTCGAGTGATGATTTTTTTTTTTCCTCTCGAATTAATTTCGCTACTTTGTTAGGGGGTTCGTTTGTAAACGTAATTGGACACGGGTTCATGAACCGAAACTTTTTAAAAAGAGTAAAGATTGAAAACTCATTTAACAAGTGAATATACAGTTTGTTAGAACGCTTGTATTTCCAAAACTACCTAATTGAAAAAATATTTTTGCATTTTTAGCCCTTTTATTAAGGAAGGTCTAATATTATGCTAGGACTATTATGAGCTGTAGAATCACCATACAAACATATACACATACTCCGAGGACGTATTAAACGCCTGACAAGAACCAAGCATTACCAACCAAACTGTTAAGGCTTGCCAACGCGGCTCAGTCGCAACGTCGGTTGTGTTTTAAACAGATTTTTTCGAAGTATATTTATTCAGTATCTTATGTACACATTGTTTAATGTTGTAAATATATACCAAAAACTGTCATAATAAACCAGCGTATCTTAATCCATAGTCTATTGTTTGATCACTATCAGTTATTAAAAAAAAAAAAACGGCTAAACTAAGAATAAACAACAAACTAAAAACCTTTTTGAAGGGTAAAAACCCCTTTATTCTATTAATTGTCATCAAAAAACTATTTAAATGTCTATGTTATTACAGCATCTTTATTATGAAAACAACTAAAACAAGTTTGCTATAAAAAAAAAGCTTTATTGTTCGAAATGTCACTCCATGCCAGTCTCTGTGCGAACAGCCTACTATTCATGCCCTACGCCTACACGTATCCACTATTTCAGTAACAACAAATGCTCAACATACAATTTTCAACTTAACGCTTCATAACTTTAAGGTGTAAACTCGCCTGTGTACTAGCCGGCCACGCACCCCGTCTCTGTCGCGCGTATTAATCAAAATACGAGTTTTCTACTTTGACGTGGAAACGCAGAAAATGGATAAGGCATTGTATTGTAAATTGGAACGATGCTTGCCAATCCAGTATTAGATGATCTTTTTCCTGCCGGTGTACCGCGAGTAAATGAAAGCAGCGATTTGAAAATGGCCGCTCATGGGCTTTTAATAGCTGTGGTTATGATTAACTTTTTTTTTTTTTGTTTAAAACGTTCGTTCTATTATCACTTTGTGTTATTTACCCCCCCCTCTTTAAACAGTTATTAGGGAGTATTATAGTGGAACCTCATACTTTAATATGAACGCGATCTCCTAATTACGTACGCATTTCTTCAAAAACAAAGCGAACATGACGACACAATAGCCATAATCTATACATAGGTACATATAAAGTTTAATTGTCTGTTGTTTGACCCGGACGAATTGATTATGACGAGAAATTTAATAGTAGTTAAAGGACTTTTGAGATATATGCATATATTATTACGCTCTTGTCGGATGGGCCCAACAATAATGATTAAAATTAACCGAGGTAATTTAAAATCTGTAAAAGAGTTGCAGGGGTTAAATATTAATAAAAAAATTACAATAAATCCAAATAAAATATCTAATTTCCACGAGATAACAAATATATTTACTTCTTCTTAAAAAGAAGGCGAGTGCACGAGCTAATGTACATTAAAATGTACACTTTCTCAATAGAGATACTCGTAGGAAGAGTTTAAATGAATTGATTGAGGGATGCTTTCGTTTCTTTGCTAAGCCTTGACCTAATTAAAACTTGGTATTTAAAAGACAATATTGCACCATTTTTCTAAAACTTCGCGCTTGTAACATATATATTTAGTGGACTGTTTTTTATACTTATTATTAAGGGCTTTAACACATCGGATAATCGATAATTATTTAAGATTTCCGATCTATAAGAATACCAATGTTTCTATATCACACATACGTGAAACGATTCTACGTCCAACCGTGTCAACACTGAACCATAGCATCGCTTCAAACCAATAAATCTCTTCAGACCTTACCTGCTGTTTTATGTGTATAGGTGCTTCTAAAAACAATCCCTAATATAACTCATTGTTTTTGGCGGGATCTTAGTCTGTCATGTAGTGGTTTTTATATTTTGTTCATAATCTTGTGTTATTAGACTCTATAGTTTGTAATATTGGTGGTATTTTACGTAATATAGTTCGGTTGTTATGCACAAGTGAAGTGGATGGGAAATAATACCACGGAGCATGCATTCTGAGATGCCACCAAAACTCCATGGAACGTTCTAACAAGGAAACCACCATCTTGTTAGAAGATTATAATTATCACAAGACACTTACTTGGCAAAATCATGTTACTTGACGCTGGCTAGTGCACAAACCGTGACGGAGCCATAAAATAAAGAAGAAGAAGAAGGATATAACTCATCTAATCTTGGTATATATCAAATAATCAAGAACCACGAGTCTCTATGAGGCATGAGTGTTTAGTAACTACGCTATCATACCCCGTAAACTTCTATTTTCGTCTGGCATTATAAATATAAGGTTTAACGACAGTTGAGCCCTAAGGGACGACAGTAAACTGTAATTACGCGAGGAGTTCAACGACAGTAATTCTATATTGCCTAAAGATATATCATTATCCATCGAGCATTGTATTAACGAGCAATTCTTTACGTACCTATACATAATTATATTTGTCGTTGTGTCTGTATATTTTTTACAGTAGAAGTGGAAGCAAAGACTATCCTTCCAAAATCTATATGTAATCTACTTAAATAAACCATAACTGCTTTATTGGGGAAAAAAATTAAAAGCAGTTGTAACAGGTTCTTAGGAGATTTGACAAGCCAGGAAGAGTGTTGTAAGCAATGAAGATAACCTCTTACATCTACACTAAAGGTGCAAATCCTAAGAACTGTCTCGGTCTCCTCCGTCCTGAAACACGATGCTGATGAATCCATGGAATATTAAGAATTTAATCTCTTAATAAATTTAGAATACTGACAATGAATAAGTGCGAGGTTAAAAGATCTTGTTGTTATTTTGTATTGTTTTGTATGTCATTGTTAATCTTATCCATTCTAGTTACAACACACATTCATCTCTCGTTCGCATCTCTGCCACATGTAATTTTCTCTTGTCCGTCTCTAAATAACGCAAGATAATGTATGGTGTTATGGCGGTGGTTTATAATACACTGCACTATAAAAAGACGCAAGAAGAAGTCTTGGGCACCTACTAGTATACTATAAAAATATCTAAGTCTTATCTGTAAGAGACCCACTGCACGGCCATACACCTCTTCCCGTAGGAAGTTACCGATGTTCCCGGAAGAATTAACATAGTTCTTATATCAATAATAGGTAGGTACCTCTATATATGATTCTAATTTAGTGGTTGTGTTCAATGTATATCGGTAGGTATAGTACCTACTCATCAATATTTTTTTTAAATGGTTTTTAATCCCTGGACTGTCCAAAATCATAAAGGTTTAAGTTCCATACAAACGAATGTAGGTCTCATTAGGCACAGCTCACCAGACTGTTGGTAGCGTCAGCTAAAAAAAATATATATATCTGATTTATTACAATACTTTGAAAAATAACAAATGATGTATTATAATTTTTTTTTTTTTATGTATAATGTATTTTTACAAATTATTTTTCTATTTGTACAAAAGCTATTTTACTAAACTAAGAAATTTACAATGTATCTACGATGTCGCGAAATAACAAAAAATCAGTAACACAATCCAACATTTTGAGACATGGCTCTTAAAAAATCAACGAAAGGGCTAATTTAAAAGCATAATTTCGCCCTTACGCATATTGTCGTCAAAAGTTTAATACAAAATGGAGCTAAAATATTTTTATAGGAGTCTAAAATTATCATTTATTTATCCATAAGTTGTATCAATGTTATAGGTAGGTACATCACTACATAGTATAAAACAAAGTCGCTTTCTCTGTCCCCATATCCCTATGTATGCTTAAATCTTTAAAACTACGCAACGGATTTTGATGCGGGTTATTTTAATAGATAGAGTGATTAAAGAGGAAGGTTTATATGTATAATAACATCCATTAAATAGTGGAGAAATACTGTTATTTTTGAGGTTACTCCAAATTGAACGCGTGCGGGCCACGGGCAGTAATGAATAAATCAAAACTACTGGATCGATTTTAATCATTATTTCAGTGAATGACATAGGCTATATATTTTATACCCGTGCGAAGCCGGAGCGGGTCACTAGTATGTTATAAAAGTGAATCACTTTCAAATGCAGTTATAAATAGCTAGCTGTCGTCAGCGGTTCCGTTTGCATTAATATAAATTTCATTTGTCAGCGGGATAGCTGGTATGTTATAAAAGCGAATCACTTTCAAAATACGTTAATATACAACATACAACACGCTTTTGCCCGCGGTTTCGCTAGTATTAGATTTGATTTATCCCTCGGAAACAGTAGGTACAATTTTTTATGGACGATAGTACCTATGTACTTTTCTATACCACGGACAGCGTGTGTTCACAATTTCTTAGATTTTTGGTTGAGTAGTTAAAATGTGAAAGCGCAACAAACAAACTATCGCATTCATTATATTACAAAGAATAATTCTTTAAATTGTCACTTTGTACTCACCTAAGATGAAGCGTAATAGATGTAGTTATTATAGTTAGAATAGACTTGACAAATCCATTATGCTCATAATATTTGTCAAACGCAATGATTGGCTTCACAATAATTCAATTAGCGAGACAAAGAGACTCATGAGCCGGGTCCGAGGCCAACTTGGGCCATTGTAGATTAACTTGGGCTAAACTAGACCATCCTAACCTTGAAAGATGTTATACAATTATTCTCCTCACTACTTACCTATTAAGTATTTTACAAAAGACATTGTCATCTATGCAAACTAAAATCGATCGTCGTATGTATGTCAGTACATCCCTTCAGAACGACTGCAATTATTTAGCAAATTCTCTTTTTGTTGTGTTTATAATAATTATCAGGACAAGGTTATTATGATAAAAAAAAATTTTTTTTAATCTTTTTCTTTTTTATTGCTTAATGCGATTGGAGGCAAACGAACAGACGGGTTACCTGATGGTAAGTAATCACCTCCACCCATGGACACCTGCGACACGAGAGCCATCATAAATGCGTTGCCGGCCTAAAAATCGTACGGAAAAGCGAACGATATGGAATAGCAAAATCCTAAAGAGTAAGTCTCTGGAATTCGGTATATTAACTCCACCCTCCCTCTCTCTCTCGTTTTAATTTAATATAAACACATAAACAAACAAACTAATATTCGCATTTATGTTATCAGTAAGAATAAGAATTTTTTAAACATTGTATCAAATCTAAAATTAATTTGCCATTAACATACTTTACAGTTCACATCGTATTTGATTTACGCACCAATAAAATATTTTAGAACGAGACAAAGGAATCGAAACCGGTGACAATGTTTGGTGACCAAGAAAAGAAACAAATATTCTCTCTGAAACTGACACAATAGAATTACATTTGTCACGGTTTCTTCGAAGTAAACCGTTTCGGTGGCTTCTAACGCTTACACGGAGAGGCTCTGGGAATGCTACAGATATAACGGTAACCTCTGTTATTGTTAATAACGCTTCCCACGGTAATTATATTAGAAGCTATTTAACCGAGACAGAAAGAGATGAAGAATAGCGAAATGAATATTGTAATTTTATTAATTCTAAATAGTATCACTACATAGTATAAAACAAAGTCGCTTTTTCTGTCCCTATATCCCTATGTATGCTTAAATCTTTAAAACTACGCAACGGATTTTGATGCGGTTTTTTTAATAGATAGAGTGATTAAAGAGGAAGGTTTATATGTATAATAACATAAATTAAATAGTGGAGAAATACTGTTATTTTTGAGGTTACTCCAAATTTAACGCGTGCGGGCCACGGGCAGTAATGAATAAATCAAAACTACTTGATCGATTTTAATCATTTCTTCAGTGAATGACGTAGGCTATATATTTTATACCCGTGCGAAGCCGGAGCGGGCCGCTAGTATTATATATATCTAAGTACTTTTAGTAAACCGCACTATTTTTTTAAATGTTTGATCTAATGAAGGACTATTTGTAACACGCGTTCAGTATCTCAGTATTTTAAATAAATAATCGAATAGTAAACATCTGTAGTTCTAATCTTCCGACAACCGTTACTAAGAGTTCACGCGAATGTTTTAAATTTCGAACATTCGAGAACGCAAAGAGAAAAGAGCGCGCACAACACGCCGACGTAGAAATTCTTTAATACAGTTGTAATTTACTTATAAATGTATTTTATTACAAATATTACTAATTTTTTTTTTTTCGAACTGTCTACACTGTTGGCTTGTTAAGGCCGCTACAGTTTCACCGGATTCACTAAGTAATAAGCCTATTTGGCTGATTTTTTTTTGACATCTTATAATTGTCAGGACATGGTTTGTATGGAAGAAAATGTTTGAAGAATTACACGGAAAAGATTTGTCATTGTCATATAAAATGTGTAGAGAGACCGAAGACAGTAGAAGATCTTCAAAAATGATGACTGAATTGACGTTCAGTTACCATTGTATTTCATACACTGTCATCTTTAATACCGCCGTGTGAAGCTGGGGCGGGTAACTAGTTAATTAATGACATTAAAACCCGCTTGACATGATGCTTGAAGTTACTTTCGAACTGTTAAGCTATAGAGTATACGGTTTATTATCTAAGTATAGGGCGACCATTCAGGATACCTAAATGTCATAAGATATTGTGTTTGCAAGTTGAATGTTTTGTAGCTGATGCATCATCACGCTATCAAATTTATGAGTCAGCCTTATACACGCGCGAATAGTCAAGGCCTATACATAATAGTAGGGACCTTCTGAATCACCTAGGCCAGAGGTTCCCAAACTTTATTTTCTCATAGACGCCTTTCAAAATTTTACTGGTTCCGGTGGACCCTCCGCAGGTTCAATACTATCATATGAAGTCAAGTCCACATTGATAGTTCTTCACACTATCGAAAATACACCAATTTTCATAGACCCCCGCTTACTAATTGTGCACCCACATTTCTTTGTGTCGCCAACGTACACCCCCATCGAGTCTCTCGTGGACCCCTGGGGGTCCACCTGGACTACTTTGGGAACCACTGACCTAGGCCTTCACTATAAGCCTATTATTTATTCCTATTTTAGGAGAAACAAGTTTTCTAGATTAAAAAATATATGTCAAAGTCATAAAGTTTGCGACGCGTTTTTGATAATTCTGGTGTTGCAAGCGTTCTTATACTGTAGTCGTCGCTAATAACCAGGCGAGCTGTATGCATGTTTCCAACCATTATCTTCTTACCCTTATCCCACCTAAGTAGGGTCGGCACAACATGTTTTCCTTTTCCACTCTCCCCTGTCAGATGTCATCTCAGTATTCACACTTTTCATACACATGTCATTTTTCAAGCAATCCGTCCATACCTTTTTCGGTCTTCGTCTACTCTCATATCCATTCTCCTTTATATTTAAAACTTTTCTAGTGACATGAGTAGTTTTACATTAGACTCGCTATATTAATTCGAGCAAAGTCGTGAGCAAAAGGCTAGTCATTTATAAAGAGACAAATGCACACGAAATTTGAGAATTGGAAAATTAAATGCGAGTGAAACCAAGTAGTTGTTTGATAGTAAAGAGAATAATAATTCAATTGAGTCGATGGTTAGAGTTTGAATAATCAATTGACAATTGGCAACCGAAATGTATTACGACGTCCATATTTTGTCCGTGTAATATATCTCTTTAATATCTTTGATCATATATATCAGATGTCTGCAAACATCTGGCGCTTTGATCACGTCCAATTTGGTTCAAGGATGCTGAACGATCTTCGCAGCGAGATTTATCCGCTACCTAAAAGTCTGTTGAAACTTATTTTTTTATAACTCTAACATATGAACCCGATAGTATTATTAGAAGGTAATCAAAAATATTCCTATGATTGTACGGACATACGCAACATTTTCTTTGTAAATTAAGCCATAATAGACGATCTAGTGGGTATATAATATATATATAATGGCTCGGATCATAAATTTAATAGAATTAATTTATAGGTAGTAGCTTTAAAAGCGAGTTAAAATGAAGGCTATTATTGGTGATAATTGAGTCCAATGTTTATTCGACCTAGTATGTATGTAACTTTTGAACATTGGAAATCAAATACCAGAGTGACAGCATCTTTTGTTTAACATTTTCCCGCCCTAGTCGCATTTGATTATCGTCTCGTTTTCTCTCTTCTTTCGATCTATATTAAAAGCAGCAGCCTGCTTAACGTCTACCCTCCTTGGAAGCTAGCCGATAGCTTATCACACACTACAGGCTTTTAGGGCTTTTTACTACTACCTTATTTTTTTATTTTATTTTTTTTCCTAACGGGCCTTTACAGCTTCAATGAGCTTTTACGGCGAGCGCTTAGGGCACTCAGCCGAAAGGCAACAAGCTCAAGGGTGCCAGAGTGGCCGAACCTCGGCTTGGGCAGTTGCCTTGGGATGAACGCGAATCGAATTAAAATAACCATTTAAGCTAAGCTAACCATACCTGTATACTTTAGTGAGACACATATATATACCTACCTTACTTTATACTTATTACAAGGGCAGGAAAATATTAGACATACAAATATAGTAAACATAAATAAAACTATTTTTTTATGTCTTTAAATTGACTTCGATGGTTGACATCTGATATATAAAGTTATACAAATACTAGCCGCTCTCTGCGACTTTGTTCCAGTGAAAACCCATTTTGTTGTTCCTTGTAAGCCACGAATTGTGCATAAATTGAGCTCTTACTTATTTTGTATAACTATGTCATAATTATTGAACTGTTAAAAGACGTTTAAATTTATCTAATAACTAGCAGGCCCGGCGAACGTTGTCCTGGCCTGATAATAAAAAAAATATACACATATGTGCATGCAACGCTTAAGGCGGCTTGACTATTTCCGATTCTTTCAACAATTATCATTATATTTCGACCGATTTACAAAAAAAAAACTTGACAAATTATATACCTAAATCTTCCCCGTGAAGTACTCTATCTATTGGTGAATTCGCGAATTACAATCGTTTCAGTAGTTTTTGAGTTTATCGCGAACATCCAGACATACAGACAGACGTGGCGGACAACTTTGTCTTATAACATGTAATGTATTTCACACATCAATGAACGCGTAGTTCTCGTAAAGACCATAGTTCCTTAAAACTGAGATAACTTAATATTAAATGTAGATATCGTTATATAGTTTTTTACATAAGGACGGATTAGACAGATAAGTTTTTAAGAAGGTAAACTAAAAAAAAATGTCCTCAAGCTATCGAGTAGTTTTTGATCAAAATGACAGAACTCTATCATTGTGAAGTGACCATTCTTATGGGAGGGCTTTGAAATTCTGACCCGCGACTTTTTGTAGTGGTAGAAGTAAGCACTATGTCGGGTAAAGTGTTGAAAGCGCCGGTTCTCGTCCGATCACCGAAGTTAGGCAACATCGGGCGCGGTCAGTACCGCCTAAGAGAACACCGCATGACTTTGAGTTTTTGTTGTACTTTTTATAAAGAAGTTCTTACTTCTTTCGTATGCTCATAAGCACACACACAATTTTTATTGAAATATTATAGATTACCATTGATTTTCATTAAAGTGACAGAAGTGGATAGGGTGGTGTGCTTACCGTAGCTCCAGGCTGAGCACTTTCCACCGTCGTCGCCCCTTCTCCACGTTCACCATCGACGCAGAAGTAGCATTTCTCCGGCGGCTTCCAGTCTGTCGGTTCCTCTTGTACTTCGACTTTCGGTTGCGTCGCCGGCCGGTTGATCAAACTCTCCAGGATTGTCTGCCGGCGTTCCGTCTTCGACTCCTCGTCGGGCCTTTCGGGCCTTTCGTCTTCTGGCGCGTTTATCTCCTCGATGGTCTTTATTTTGAGCGCCGGCGGTGGGTCTGTGGACGGCATGGATTCGTCGCCGCTCGACTCTTGTTCTGTTTGCTTTGGAATTAACGCGTCCTGGTATAGTTTCCATTTTCTTCGACCCATCAACTCCTCCGCCACCCGTTCTAGACCTGAAATTAAGGAGTATTGAAAATTAGACATAAATCAATAAGAAATAAACGGTAACCGCGATTTCACTTTTCTGAAAATTATTTTCTTACTTCATGGGAATTATCATCCGATTATTTGTGAACTGCCTTTTAATTATTACTTTTTTGTAAATTCAAAATTGTTACCTAACTCCTACAAGCCTTCTATCGATTTTAAGTTACTTCTGATAAATTGTATTATTATTGTTTAGCCCGTAAGAAAAAGCGTTATATGCAGGCTAGACAACGCTTTGAGAAATTCTCCATCTACTAGTAAAAGTGTCATCAAAATCGGTTCTGGCCTTTAGAGATTAGCGAAGATTATACATTATTTTATAACTTTGTGTTAAATAGGGTTACCACGATGCAACTCAAGCCAAATACTTTCTGAAAAGTTATTCGACAACCTTTGCACTTGAATGGTATTTAGAGGTAATATAAAAAACAAACGTGACATCTAAGTAAATTTATATTATTTTATTTTAACAACACACTATAATATTAATAAAGGGTCATTAAAAAGTTATAAAATAAATTGTTTGTGTTAAAATAATTACGCTGATGTACTCCGCCCAGGCGCGGACTTAGGGACAGCTCTGTGGATTATAATTAACAATAGAAAGCGGATCGTCTTCTATTATATAATAGCTGATGCTCACCAACTTCACTGTGCATTAAATATACTTTTAATTACAAATGATTACAAAGAATCAACGGATTTAAAAAAAAAAACCATATATTAGAATTATGTACGACAAATTCCGCATGGAATGGTCATAGTCCTTTACCGATACGTTCAGTAGTTATGAAATAATTGAATGTCAAAGGAACTATATTTTCATTCTTTCTATTCCTGACATTACCTTTAATTGAATATTTATTTTAATGTCCAGCGAAGCGGGCGGGTATGAGTTACTAAAATTATATAGATATACGATTTCCATCTCTAAGACCTACAAAAGAGATATTGTAATTAACTTTAGTAACAATAATTTCAATATTTTTATTTTTATTATATTCATATGATAATTACAGCCAATATATCACAGAAAACAAATATTAACTTTTAATTTTCCCACGTTACTTTTTTAGTAATCTTAGATATCGTAGGGTAATTTATTAAAATCAGGAAATTAAAAAAATACATATTTAAATCCCCACTCAGAGCCACTGAGTACGCGCCTGGTCAAAACTTATAGTGTTTTCGTCCACATACTGTTGTAAATAGTCGAATAATAATTATCGATATTTATTATGAGGTTATTAATTTAAATAATGTAATCTCTACGAATGAACGATAAACCCGTGGCCTCTTTGTAAGCGATTCGTCATGAGTTTTTGGACAAGCATCTAAAGTTCAACTTTGTTTATTTAACTTGTTTCTATTATACAAAAAAATGATATTCCTAACAAATATTACAATTGTGAATGCGAGTTCTTTTGTTTGGTATGCTTTCACGCCTAATTACATTCATGTCATGTTAGTCATGAACTTTTACCGTTGCGTATTCCCAAGGGATAGATAAAATCTACGTTAAAGCGAGTGAAACCGCTAGCAAAAACTATTGTGGCTTTACCTATATGCTGTAAAAGTAAATTTGACAAGGATCCTATTAAAGCATATTTATCAATTTTTGACCATGATATAACAACTCTATCTTTGAAGTATTATTTTTGTTTGTATTTATATTTAATTGGAGTAAACGTTAACTTCAGTTAAATTATTGTTCTATATAAATTTAATTATTTTGTGGGATAACGTATAAATTACGTAGCACAGATCTTGTGACTTTTAGAGCCCTCCTTTTTACAGATGAATATCTATATATATATATATATATATATATATATATCTATGAAACTTCCCTTGCCTACGAGTGACGTAACATGTTTCCAATGTTAAATTTTTAAATGAATAAAATATAATAACCCTACCAACATTATGTATAATATTTTTATAGTCATTTCATTTTCATAAAATCATCAGTAGGTTATTTTACGCTTTTTCATTTCTCACAACAGTTGAAGTAAAAGCTAAACTTTTAGAGTTTTAATAATAGATTTATATACCTATGTGACATCACAAAACTTATGTCTTGTTCCATCGGCCATATCACACAATGTCACAATTCGGTTACCCCTCCCTGACCCGCGGCTCCGAAACGAAAGACGTAATTTATGGAAGGTTCTCTAGTGCACTTGTTGTTGCTGAGTTAAGACTAGTTTAGTGGCTCAACATCAGAAAACTCTAATATTGCTCGATGAGGTCGATTATCATTTCTCTATTTCAATATTAAGTAGGTATATATGTACATTCGAGTATATCGTTTGTTTTACTACAATAATATTTTCTATTCTTAGTTTGGAATGAAATGGTCATTCGTTATATTTTGTTCCAATGTAAAAAAAAAAACAAATTTGTATTAGATCCTGACTCGGGATATATTTTAAGGTAATTAACATGCTTATTATTTACATGTAGGCGTTACTTATAGACAATATCTACGTAAAAAATATGTGTTATACTTAGTTTAGAATCAATTGACTGTCTAAAATTGCTCTCTAAATAATATCCAGTTATACCTTTTTTATTAAAACAAAATGTACGTTACCAAAACTAATAAATTGTTGAAATTTTTACACAGTTTGTATACAGACATGAACAGAATAACAGTCAGTTAAATTTATTATGATAACTTATTTATCACACACATAACTGGTCGTTAACGACGGGCCTTGGAAGAAAGTTTTTGATTACACAAAAGGCATAGTACCGTGCTTAAAGTTAATCTGTATGATGGAACCACAAACGACGAGATTCGCAGAAGAACTACAGTCACAAGACCTGCTAGACTTAAGTGGTAGCGGTTGAAGCCATTGCTCGATAAGCCGATGTTTTTTTAGGTTCTGAAATTCTCGGCTACGCACCAGAAGTCACAACATGGGCGGAGTTGTCATAAGGTGGACAGAATATCTGGTTTAACTTGCTTAAGGTGCGCACCTAGAACCTTTCGCAATCTTTGGGAAAAGCTTATATCCAGCTGTGAAAGTCTTCTACAGTCCTATATAATCTTTTAAAAGCTAATTATAGCCGTAGGTTACGCATAATATAGTCCAGAATTTAATATAAAATAAAGCCAAAACAATATTGCGGGAATTTAAAATTAGCTTTTGTTCTAAATGTACATTCAGAGCAGTCGGAAAAATTGGCGAGAATTATACCAGACCTTATAACAATCTTTAGGGTCAACTTATGCCCACTTGTTGGTATTTTCTGGATGAGCTGGTGTATTCTAATTATTAAATTATTTTAATCAATATCGCTTATCGCTGTACGACCGCACCCTTACAAACATGGCCGCTTATATCTATTCTAGTGTATTCCGATACCGACCAATGGCCAAGGTCCGGTTTACGAATCGCTTCACTATCAATTGTCAAACGTAATGATCGATGATTCGATAACGGGGTCAACGTTGCCGCCGCATCACTACGATAGGGTTTTTACAATTTGTAATATTAAGTGTTAACGCCTCGTTGGGTGCGTAGTGAAGACCTTTTTATCGATAGATGAATTATGCGAGAGTTTGTTCAACACAGTTAATTTGTTACGATCCAGTCGATTGCTCGGATGTCCATGATAATTGAATATGAAAATGAGTACATATTTTTTTCTATTGAAATTATTTTTATACAGAGTGATTTTTATTTTAAATATTAAGTTTTTTATATGTATAATAATATATTCTATTACTTAAGTATAACATCTTTTTCAATTTTGATATAGTCTATTAGCAGCGGCCCACAATTTCATCCTCTTTCCAAAAAAAATATATTTACCCAAACCATATTTTTTTAAATCAAAGTAACTCTGGTTACTCTTTATAACATCAGATATTTGCCAGTGAAAGCCCTGTCGAATTTGGTCTAGCCGTTTTGGAGACTAACGACGAATAAAAATACTTTCATATCCATTTATTAAAAAAAAACTGTTATTTTGACATCACGGACAGACATTACAATTTTATTTATGAAAAGATAAACCAGATCGAGTTTCTTGCCGGTTCTTCTCGATGACTGGGTTGTTTTCCGAACCGGTGGTAACTTTGACGTTCATAAGCGCCTTCACAGGGCCTAAATTGTATAAAGAATTTTTGATTTGATTTGATATTTATTTGACCAAACTGGTTGTGAACGCGGCTTCGAACTCGTTTTCTTATTACAAATATATGAGTTATAACTAAATTGATATATCATGTAAATATTTTCTATACCTATTCAAAATATTGTACATTCAAATTTTGAAATAGATTGATTGAACGTTCCAAAACCTCACACACTGCAACACCAACTACTGGCGAGTTAACTATGGTCATAGTTAAAAGCACTCGGCTGTACTAAATTTCGTGGTGTTTTATCAAACGTGTTTTTCTAGTTTATCGATCTTATACTGTTCTTATTACACCAATACTTTTTATTTTATTTCTACGAGGTACTTATCTATACAAAGGTAGCTTAATAGTATTAATGTTACCTTTGTAAAAATTCCGTTAAATACTTTTTGACCCCTTTGCATATAGCTGCGCAGAACACAAATATTATATATACACATATTATTTGTTATTTATAACATCGAGACAACATAACGATAAATAAATAAATACCAATTTTAGATTCCTATAATTATTATGTTAACTTAGTTTTGCATTAAACTCTTGTCTGTGTTACGCGCAAGTTCGAACTTACGACTGTATTCGGAGCGGCTGAAGGATTGAAAGAGACTGTAGTTGACAAAACTTGAACAAGACCTGTAGATAAATATTTATAGTTTATAATACATAATTAAGTTTGTAAATATATAAAACAAGCACAAAGCTCTGTTTGTGATTCATTTTGATCAAATTTTTAGTACATTTTAATAAATATGAT
This sequence comes from Antheraea assamensis, assembly GCA_035772565.1. Taxonomy (NCBI): domain Eukaryota; kingdom Metazoa; phylum Arthropoda; class Insecta; order Lepidoptera; family Saturniidae; genus Antheraea; species Antheraea assamensis. Next base: position 1,621,427 of record JAQQSE010000072.1, on the reverse strand, counting down.
TCCGTAGTTCTGTCATTACATGTAAGTATTTGTTTTTAATTTATGTTATACCAGGAGGTCCGGCGGACGTTATCTTGCTCTGATAATACATATTATAAAACAAAGTCATCCGCCGCGTCTGTCTGTCTGTCTGGATGTCCGCGTTAAACTCAAAAACTACGGAACGGAATGCAATGCGGTCTTCATATATGAAACGCTTGAGGCGACTTGACTTTTTCCGATCCTTTCAACAATTATCATTATATTTCAATCAATTTAGAAAAAAAAACCTTGACACATTAAATACCTAAATCTTCCTAGTAAATTACTCTACCTATCGGTGAATACTAGTAATAATTATAAGTAATAAAAAAATATATATATTTCAAATGTGAACCTTATTCAAGCATAAACAATAAACTATAAAAAAAAACCTTTGTACATAAAACTCCGGAACGCGATTCTTCGTATTTCGTTGCCGCCTGAACAGAACGACCGATTCTTGTGTACTTTCTTTGTTGCTATTGCAGAGATTTTTTTTTTTTTTGTAAATATCATTATCAATTATTTTTTTAATTTTAACCCAACACAACAAAAAAACAATTTGTAGCTCATACATTTATCCCCTTTCAATATTTTTTTTCACTGCATCACAACCTCATTACCTACCTATAGGGTTGGCTAGTCTATCTATATATATAAATCGATAGCTGAATGTATGTAGTAAGCGCATCACTTCATGACGTCTGCATCTATTTGACTAATTCTTTTTTTGTTGTGCTTGTAATTGTCAGGACAAGGTTTTCATGAAATCTCGAATGTTAGAAAAATCGTAGGTAAAAGTGAAAAATTTGGTTTAAAAAAAAATCCATATCAAAAATTGAGTGAGTGAGTGAGACGGAAGACAGTCGAGAAATATTAAAATATATTGACAGAATTAACAGATTGATGTTCAGTTGCCACTTTACTTCATAATATGGTCGTACTATAAAGGAAAATTAGATCACATTTTATAAGTACACTTGTGCGAAGTCGGGGAAAACCGCTAGTATTAATATAAATCAGTTTTTATTTGAATTACAGGCATAAAACGTTCGATTCAGCAAACTCGTAAAAAGTAAAAACAGCTTATTGTCTATTACAACATCCACTTTAGGGGTTAATAACATTTTTTTGGAAAATATCTAATAGTATTTTTAATGTGTTTGTTATTTTTTATACATTTGGTTGTGAATAAAATTAATTGTATTAATAGTTTAAATAATATATAGAAAATGTTTTGTATCCATAACGTATTAATTAATAGTAAACAACTGAACAATAAACTTGTCAGGAAATATCAAGGACCAGTTCACAAATATCATTTGTATTTCTCAGTTGAATGATGTAATTAAATTTCTAGGCCAATAATTAATCAATTATATTCTTGAATAACTGGTACCTGCGACTCCGTTCTCGTGGAAATGGTTTCGTTTTTTCATGAAAACAATGTATTTTATTTGAATGAATTATGGATAATCATGGTTTTGATGGTTTTTTTTTATTAAGTCATTATATCTTAACCCCTTCACCAGTTTTGAATTATCCATATTAAATCATATCGCTACTACTTATCATATTTGGAGAAACATAATTATATATAACATGTATAATATTGTGAGAAGTCCTCCATCTGTCAATAAAAGTGTCGTCAAAATCAGCTCAGCTATTTCGGAGATAACCCTACACAAACAACAAAAACTACTATTTTATGTATATGTATTGACATCGATAATCGAGGTCCAGTAACTGAAAGTACAATTTTTTTTTTTATATTATAGGGGGCAAACGAACAGGTCACCTGATGGTAAGTGATCACCCCCGTCCATAGACACTAGCAACACCAGGGGAGTCGCAAGTGCATTGCCGGCCTTTTAAATATGTGGGCCTCCGGCGCTCTCAATGGCCGAACGAAACGCAACAGTGCAACCACTGTTACATCACGTCGGTTTTTTGTGAAAGGGTGGTACTACCCCGGACGAGCCGACCCATTCATGCTTAAACCAGTAATAGCTTCAGCGTAGCTCTACCACCTACAAAAATACTTATAATCATAAAAGTCTCAGATTTTATTCACAATAGAGTACAAACAATTTATACTTATTTTAGCTTAGGACTTCCATAACAAATTCAATGATAAGAAATATATATATTAGCAAAACATCACGGCAGACAAAGTCCAACTGATTAACCATAACATTTGGTAAAATTTTAGAAAATTCAAAACAAAGGCAGTTAGTTAACTGAAGCGAGACCCTCATATGTTAATATTATAATTAAAACGATGGCGTTGAACTTCTATAGCATGGTGTAATAAAAAAATAATTACACATTATACTAGCTTCCGAGTAAATCGGACCGAGTAGTGTGTTTCGAAAGCGAGAATAATCTTTGGACCGTTCACCGGCAACTGTACTTCGATGCACTACCTAATCACTGCTTAAATGTATTTTCTGTGATGTATTTTTTACGTTGTCGTCAAAGGAGTGATCTAAGTTACTTATTAATCTTACACAGAAATAATTGATGGTATTGTATTATGAATTAAAAACAAAGAGAGTGGTCAAGTTTCTATGTAAACAAATATGACTTGGCTTGGTTAGTGATATTTTGTTTCTTAATAAATAAATTATGAACAACCGATTTTAAGGGTAAATAATATTTCGTAAAAAATAAAACGGTGTATTGTTGTATTCCCAATATTTTTCTTCCCAGCTCTTCTACTTAATTGAAAAACATTTCTAGCTGTTCGTAGAATTTGATTTTCATTAAAGTTTTTAAATTTTCAGTAACTGTTTTTTATTTTAACATTACTACAAACATTGTCCTAATATGAGGAGGGTTGTATTTCCTTATTTTTCCATGTATTAGTATATGGTTCTGATATTCTGCAAATATTCTTTACTCAGTATTTGCTACAGCCCATAAAATGTTACTTGCGTTAAAATATTGTGAATTTATATAAAACATGTAATTAATACTACACCACGATACCTTAATTTAAAACTACTATTAAACATTTATAACACGGCACTTTGACATACGTACTTCCATTAAAAAAGAAAAGTGTATTTAGTTCATTTTATTTAGTATAATGCTGTTCAAGTGTAGATACATTGCTTTGATAACGTCCATCTTCAGACACGGTTTATGTTTTTTTGCTATTTGCACTTTAGTTAATGTTGATTCTGACTTTTGAATAAATGTTTACAGAAGAACGTTGTCTTTTATTTGTAATTATGTAGTTTGATGTAGGTAGTGGTATTTCTCATTATAACACGTGACTTAAATAAGGATTTTCCAAAAGCAACTTTACAACCACTTGTGTACAATATAAATTGCAAAAGCGGGAATATTTCATAGATGTTAATTATAACACTTATAGTAAAGTTTCTTTTATTTTGTCACAGTTTTACATTTGAGCGAAATGTTATCAGATATTAAGAGGACGTGGTCGACGATAGACTGTCAACTTAGAACTGGAACTGGCTCTTAAGTGCAGCTGTCAGAATACACCAATATGTACTCAGAGACAGACTGTCAACTTGAGAGTGCCAGAGGAACACAAAAAAATTTCTACCAAGACTAAAGTTAAGTAAGGAATGCAACGTTAACAAAATAAAAAACATCTAATTATTTATCCTATTTGTCTTTTGGGAAGACGATATATCAAAAGAATATAATATAAAAAGAATATTTCATGAAGTGAATTCATTATCTTTGTCATGTAACATGCAGTCACGACGTCATTCAATACATAATTTAAATAAATTATCTTAAAAACTATACTCGTGAAGCCGCACCAGTGTTCAATAAAAGGTCATTTGGAACAAAATGGCGTTACAAAACCGACGCTAATAAACAAAGGATGGTGTGTGACTCGTGTGCGGACTACTGATTGGTTAAAACTACGATTAGACTGGTCTATTTCAAGGTCAACATGAGTCAGTATGCATTTGTGTATGCGTGTTTAAGCTTCGGTACAAATCATGCGTTGTAGCGAATATATTATTATTGACAAATTTGGCACAAAAATCTGTGTAAATCGTCCACATCACGGACTCCTTTGTGATTAAGCTATTTGGAAATATTTAATTTGGAAAAATAAGACGTAACAAATACAAAACAGTGTATAACTAACATAAATAACTCATATAACTAAGTAAAAATGTATGTTCAACAAATTTTGAAGCATTGTTTAACCTAAAAAATAACTATAACACGAACTAAATTTGATTTTCCTATGTCCGAAAATAAATAATATTATACAATTATTTACCATAAATGCTATTAACTTAACATTTTTCGTATATATTATTTAGTACTTTACATTTGTGAATAAAAATACAGGTATTTACTAGTCTCTTTTCATTTTAAAGACTAAAGGGGAATCAATGTCATCTTTCTTTTCTTTTTTATACTTCTCTATAATTGTTTACACCACTCTCTTTATATTTTATCATATTCTCCGAATTTTTAAGTTATTAATTTTGTCATTTGTCTCACATTGCTTCTAATATGCACTTTTGTATTTCCTGTTTATTATTTATTTACCTTGATACTCGTATATTTAATCGGTATTATAGTCTCTATAGTATAATAAGTCATATAGTTTTAGTTACTATAGTTAGTAAATCAATAAAATAGCAATGTCATTGAGGTAATTAAATCTTCATCAGTTAAATGATGTTCAAAGACTTGTCCTTAATTAATATTCTCCTCAATAGTTTTTTTAATAATAACCTATCGACAGTGTTATATCTTTTTCGACCTATTTTTCGAACTCTTCCGAGCTATCCATAACCTTAATTACTATTAGTTGCAATCCAATTATGATACTAGATTATAGCTCGGTCTATCCTTGTTAAATTAGCAACTAGGTTAACCACTCGTTGTTTTGATGAGAAACACTGCATAGTCAGGGTTTTGGATTATTTTAAAACATGTGATATCTTGTAACTTGGTCCAATGTTTAAGTGATTCAACGCGGAAACGTCCTACGTCCTTGTTTGGCACATCGCGAATATGCGCGTGGAATAACCGAGATTATTCGCTTTTAAGTATCATTATAAAATAATGTCCTTGTCGTAACATGCACAATTAATTTTATTGCGTTTTTTCTAACATAATATGGTTACAAGATATTTTACCCATAAAAAGATTGATTATTTATTAAATACCCGTATTAACTTTATGTACTAATAGAGATAAATAGTTGAAGTTTCCAGTTACAGGAGAATTATTAAGGATCTGTTATTATTTAAGGATTGCAATGAATTGGTTATAACCAACCTTGTGGCCAAAAATGCCAACATTTTATATTCACTTGAATATATTCTCGATCAGATATCTGTTACATACGCTATTATTATAGGAGGCGTAAAGTTTCCTGATTATGTATGTACCAAATAATATCTTAAACTATTATAACACTTTTAAAAATTCATTCAACAATAGAAAAGTGCTTTCAAGTTAATGGGTATAGCCTATCTTTCATCATTATTAGGTTTTGTATTATTACTATTCAACGCTGACTTAGTTGGGCTAATAAAAATGATAAGCACTAGTAAGTGTTAATAAAGCAGTGTAGTCGATTTCTATGTCAAATGGAATCTCTCTAACCTCTTCAACATGATTAATATACAAACGTAGTTTCCCGCTTATAATAGTTATACTTATATTTAATGTTTAATGTAGTGGATACAAATCATGGAGCATTATTTTAAAGCTACTAACCAAAATTGAATGTCAGTTTTTACATTGATATAAAACTGAATCCGAGAAAGGTTGCATATCTTTACATTTAATGATAAAATTCCTGATTTGAATTCCGACAAAACCAATAATTCCAGTGAAACATTAAACGAATATTGTATATAAACGAGTTAAGTGAGCTAGTTAATCTTCATAAATATTATAAAAACAGAGTTATCACGAACAAATTTGAATAACACAAACTTATATATATTTTTGCGTTAATGTCGGTAGAGACTATTTGTTGCAAATGGGAATATAATTTTGAATTCTCAATATAGGCAAAATAACTTCCAAAACTGTATAAAAACTACACAGATGTTTTTATTGCTAGCTCATTAATGTACTACATAAAACTACAGTCAATGGTGATCATCGAAACCGCCTCGATACTCTATACCGTTAGACTAGCTCATAGCCACCACAGAAGAGTCACCAAGTGTAAGTGCGTTTATTTCTGGTTAAACCGCGAGTATGTTTTATATAATTTTATTGTTTTTATAACCTATCTGTTTAATAAAATATGTTATTCACTGAGCAAATAAACGAAATATATAGTAAAAACACAAAAATTAACATGAAACGTTATTTATCTGAGTTCCCATCAAGTTCGCGCACGCAACAAACGCAAACAGAGTAATGATCATGAAAAAAAAATGAAAGCCATTGATTATAATCTATGATAAATATTACAATTATTGTATAACCGGTCACGTTTTTTGTTTATTGAAAATTTAAATTGATATATCTCTCTCTATAATTATTAACTTGAAAAAAATAAATAACAGAAAGCGTCTGTAACTTTACTATTGTAGATTTACTAAATTACTTTAAAATATAGTATTTACCAAAAACAAAAAAATCTTTGTCTTAAGACAAAAGCAGCATTTAGCATGTCAAAAGATTTTCAGTAAACAGTTCAAGATTATGGAAAATAGTCTAAACATAAATATAATGAATAAATAAACATTGACAAATAAAAATTAAAATATGGACTGAAGCAGGCGTAAAGAGAAAATATACTATTTATTGTGTTCATTGTATTTTCTAAGGAATTGTTAACAACAAAAACTATAAAAAAATGGTAAATAGCAGAAAAGGTTACGCGTCTCTGGTATACGTCATTTGAATGAGGAATTAAATCGCAAAAAATATGACCATTAGAAAGAGTGATGGCCGACGATAGAGACGGCGTATAATCGAGAGTCGCGATTGGTCGATTGTTTTTTATGGCTTAGTTCCCCTAATCTTTGTTTCGAACATCTGCCTACGTAATGTCGTTCAAAATGGTACTTTATGCGTAGTAAGTTAAAACATAATTTGCAATCCACTAGTTGTTATTTTTTTTTAATCTATCAATAGTTCGGTCGTTGAGCTTATATGATATAATATTTTTTAACATATCTATGGTTTCCTTTTAGGGATGCAACATTATTTGTATTTAGCATATGCTTTATGAAATTATTATTTACAAAACAAGCCGTTGCTTCGAAGTCACGCATTGCGAATTTAAATATCAAGTACATTTATGCATACAGAGAATGTATACATAAATTTTACGCTATGTTCTTACCGTTTGACTAAAATCTCACCTGATATTAAATAACCGTGTAGAATATTTAATGGGTATTTATTTAGAATCTAGATTATTTTCACCATTTAATATGTAATATGAAAAATGAAACCGTCGTAAAAGCTATATATAATCTCAGCAAGAATCTAGAATGATTAAGATAATATATATATATATATATATATATATAGTTGAGTTTTTAAAAAAATATCTTGTCCTGTTCACTTGAATACGTATTCAATCTGCAGTAGATTTTAAAATTATTTAAAACTATTTCAGAAAAAGGTGCCTGCAAAAAAAATTGATAAATTAAAAGAAATGTACCTAATATCACTGACATTGACGCAACATAGCTTAGTTATTAAGTACAAATGACTATTTAATTTAGGGAAATAATAACGCGGAGCGTGAATTCTGAGATGTCACAGAAATTCTTTGAAATGTTTTAACTTCTTCTTTTTCTTCTTATTTTGGCACCGCAGAAGCATTTGCCAGTGTCAATGTTTTGTTTCAAGTAACTGTCTTGTGATAATTATAATGTTCTAACCAGATAGTGGTTTCCTTGTTAGAACTTTACATGGAGTTTTGGTGGCATCTCAGAATGCATGCTCCGTGGTATTATTTCCCATCCACTTCACTTGTTCATAATAACCGAACTATATTACGTAAAACACCACCAATATTACAAAATATAGAGTCTAATAACACAAGACTATAAATAAAATATAAAAGCTACTACATGATAGACCAAGATCCCGCCAAAAACTTTATGTTGTAACTTGTAACAAGACTAAAATCGTTTTATTCGATTTAAAATTACAAGCAATAAAAAAGAACTTATTTGTCTAAACATTCTTATGTACATAAACTGTAAACATAAAAGTGCAAAAAAAAATCTAAATCGTTTAGACACTTTAGCATATTATATATTATAGATAATTATGAGTTTAGAATGTTGATACATTCATCTGAAATTACAGTGTAATTTGCGTGTCTTTATGAACACATGTCTTTCTAGAAAATCAACGCTACAACGCCTAGCATTTGTCACGCTTATATTGTGACAGAGATCTTTTTGACTCCATGCGACACTTATCACCTCTTGAATCATTTCGTGTTATATATTTGTTAATTTGTATTATATTATTATATATGTGTCAAATAAATGTCCCTTTTCTTTTTCCACGTCCCAGGACTACTAATTAACGATACGTGTATTAGGTACGCTAATAGACCGCGTACAACGCGGGCTCGCTTATTGAATATAAATTGAGCTTTATCGATAAAACGGACGTCGTATTATCGATTTATAATTATTGTTCGATAGATTTTTTACCGTACATATAGGGTGAGCGGTCGTAAGCCGCGTTTTTGTCCAAGTTCCACGACCTTATAGTTTCCCCCGTTACATCCATTAGGCTTTAAGTCGTATCCTATTCTACATATATAACTATATATGACAATACAGTTCCTTTGAGACTAAATCACGTCAAAACTATTAAGCCTATCGGCATAGGAATAAGATCATTTGATGTGGAATTTTTCGTAGATGTTTCTAGGCTACTTTATTTTTGGATTCGATTGGTTTTTAGCTATTTTTTGTTTAATTTATACAGCGAAGCCGACAGGTATCGGCTAGTAATATTACACACGGCAAAAATTGTGATATTTACCTAATGTATATTTGTTAGTATCTCACGTTAAAACTATTTAACGAATTTTGACGAAATCTTACATTAATATATAGCACATCGGCTATAAATATCTATATATATATATACGAGTATACACATAACGAAGACACATTAAAACGAAAATACAATTTTAACAGACGGCCATTTAATTCTAAATTAAGCATAGACAATACAAGAAACAGACAATGATACCAGCTTCTAAAATTTCTTCTGTTCCGTCAAAAAGATCTCTAAGGGAATGTACGGGCGTAATGACCACGCCAATACACGAGAACACCGAGAAATCGACAGTTCTATATTTCCCCACATTATACGGTGGTGCTAAAAGAACATTTATCAAGTTTCGGTTTCCTCACGATGTTTTCCTTCACCGTCAGCCGATACTGTTACCAATTTAAATAAGTAATTGTACGCGAATTATGACATGTTTGTTGCTAGACATCATGAATTAACAACCATTCTTACTAACATTATAAATGCGCATTTAAGTTTGTCTGTTTGTCATTTTTTCACATCATAACTATTTAACCGATGGTCGTAAAATTTTGCAAGAGTACAAAAAAATGGGTAGGTGGTAGAGCTACGCTGAAGCTATTACTGGTTTCAGCATGAATGGGTCGGCTCGCCCGGGGTAGTACCACCCTCTCACAGAAAGCCGACGTGAAGTAACAGTGGTTACACTGTTGCGTTTCGTTCGGTCAGTGAGAGCGCCGGAGGCCCACGTATTTAAAAGGCCGGCAACGCACTTGCGACTCCCCTGGTGTTGCTAGTGTCTATGGATGGCGGTGATCACTTACCATCAGGTGACCCACCTGTTCGTTTGCCCCCTAAAATATAACAAAAAAAGAAAGGACGTGGGGTAAATGACGCGCTTGTGTACGATGTATTCGTGTATTGCATCTCTCAGAGGCTCTAGTTCCAGGTCTGTCGTAGCATTAGGATTTCTTGCTGCAAATCTGATTCATGAGATTCACTTGCTGTTTTTTCCTTGCTTTATCCTTTTCCGCCATCAGGTATTATTTTAAAATGTATATTATTTTAAATATGTGTAATTTTCTTCAATTATGCATGCATTTGTAAATCATATAAAATAGTTTTGTATTGTCATTGTCATCTTGTTACAACACATTTAATAAACGAAAGTCAAACAAGTACGAGGTCTGAACTCGTGACCTCTCAACTCAATACTATGGCTTATTACCACCGCACTACGAATATCTATTATTAAACAACTTATATTAATAATATTTACTATTACCTGCGTCAAATAAACGTTGATATAACTCTTAAACATGTAATAATATGGATGACTACCACACAGGTGTTCTGCGTTGCATAATTATAAAACTCGGTAGAACTATTTTAATATAGTCCATTGTGGGCACTTTGTTACGACGTGACATACGGAATTGCAGTACGACGAGTTTGAAATGTAATTAATAAACAGTATTAAAATATCCCGTTGGGTAGCAATTGTTTTTAAATTTCTTATCGGACGGATAAGAGAACATTAGCGTGAAGCATTAATTATACCTACATTTAAAGAGGTAATTTTCATAAAGCCGTGTACTAATTAGTAAGCCAGATTATCTTAAAAAATACAAAATTCATGTTTTTTTTTATGTACGTTTTTGTTCTATAGTACTTAATATAAACAATAAAATGTAATGAAAACGCTAAACTAAATCAACAAATAACAAAACTCGCGTAGACGAATTGGCAGTGAATTAATTAAAAAATCAATTCTAACATCATAACTGTATTGTCTGTATGGAATAAAATACCCAATGCATGACACCAATACATGCATCGCAGTTTTTTTTTTTATTGTTAATATACGTTAACTTGCATTTTATAATACTTATATATAGGTATTTTATAAGGTTGAAATTAGTTTCTACTTATATTCATATATATATATTATGAACTAATTAGACGGTATTTTTAACCGGAAAATGAACAGGTTATTTATATATTTTTTATATAAATAAAACATTCATTATTTAATAACTTTTTTTTCAATGCCACGCAATACACTACTTAACTATTTTTTTTATTTTTCTATTTCATCAATATAACAAGTCTGCTAAGAATTACAAAACCAAAATCAAATGTTAAGTCTCGTCGAACTTCGTAAAGGCAATTTTTTTTCAATCCAAAACCAAATAAATTATTGTTATAAATTACCTATATATCTATAATGTTATTAAAACTATTATTGAATTAAAATTAAACTTAAGTTCTATTCATCCTGTAAATAGGTAAGAATTTGTAATAAATCAGGAACTTTCCGTACTGATTCTCGCTATACTGCACGTCGTAGGCCACCATTTTATAATGACCGGTGGCCATTGACAGTGAAACTATCGCTGAACTATTTTCATTAAAACTGATTCGGTATTTACCTCGATTGGAATAGTTATCGATTTTATTTGCGATGCGGTTAAACTTATAAACGGTTATCTATGTATCTTCATGTTTCGCTTTATTTTCTAACCCTCTCATTCTTCCTCTATTGGTTTTTAATAATCGGTACGAAGACATTTTTAAAAACAACGAAATATGAACGTCGTACATTGCTCTTCGTTAAAGGTGTATAATATTTGAAGTTTAAAAAAAAATGAGCTAGAAGTCTTTTTGAATGGGTAAAAATTGGACTTAGTCCATTATGGAATGGTAACGACTCGATTATGACTTCCAATAAATTATTTTATACTAACGTGGCATATTGACGACACTATCTTCCTTAGATGGGATCGCTAGTTCAAATTCGGTTCGAAGGACCAATAATATTGTAAGGGGTTTATTGATGATGGAATTTTACAATTTTAAAACTCGGTTTTTCATATTAATCATGATTAAATAATTATTATTACTGATTTATTTCGAAATACCTCGCAATTTACGACTATTCATTAATCGAAACAACATCGGAAATCTTTTAAATAACTCAATAAAATGTGTAATTCACTTCGCCACACAGACAGCGACAACATAAAAACCTGTAATTGAATACTTAAACGCAACCATAACAAGTAATTTCTCAAACTTGGTACTGCTATCTAATGACAGTAGAAAACAGGGTTGCCAGTTTATTCGATAAAAATGGCAAATCTTTAATAAACGAATGTGCATTTCAAAACGTATATATATATTTGGATGAATTTGGAACAAAGGTTTATATAACGATTTTCTAGATAATTCTAGTCAATTTCAAATATATTTTTCATTCTTATTGTTATTTATATGAAATCCTAATTAATTTACTTATTTATAAAACGTGTCTATTATTTAACTCATACTAAACAAAAAGGCCCTGTTTAAACTGTTTAAATTTAGATCATGTTATTGTAAGCACTACAGACAACAAGAAATTAATGTGTGTGTGTGTGTGCATACATCATTTCAATGATTTCATAAAATAATTTGTAGATATCTATTGTCGATTGTCTCCTTTTCTTACTTTAGCCACCACTTCATTTTATTACAATTTAGTACTACTATATCTATCTGTACGAAGTAGGTACCTAAATGCTTATTGCTTTGTAATTGACGACTTAGGGTGATTTCAGTGCTCTGAATAAATATAAGTGTTGCTTGAACTATCCGATGGTTTATGTAGTTTACTATTTCTGCATTTGCATTTTATTATTTCTAATCTACAAGTGTACAATAATCAAACTATATTACGCAATATGTCACAAACAATACAAGATATAGGATTAAATAAACCAAGATTAGCAATAATAAATAAAAACTATTACTAATAATATAGTATGCAGTATTTTTAATCTTTCCCACATTTTTATAATCTAGCAACCCTAGCTGGAAACCCGCGCGAGCATCAAAATGGTGGACGTAATAACAAAATGATGGTGCGTTTCAAATCACACAAATTAACTTCTTTTGTTAACTTGAACTCATAAAATGTCAGAGAAATTTTCCTTTTCGCCTCAATACTGGCTTCTGGGAATAAAACGCGCTAAACGTGTAATACAGAACACAGGTAATATTTACGTACGATTCATACGATTGTGAAGTTACTAGTATTTGCACGTGACATCGTACATTATATTTGCAATATATCACAACATAATAACTATCAGTATTCACATCAATGCCCACTGAAAGAATTTTCATTTTATTACGTGTAAATTTTGAGACTAGTTCTCGCTATATATACTATTATTTTTATATGAAAAAAAGTTATAATTAAATATTAGGTTTCTATTATCAAACAACACTTAATATAGATCTAGAGTATAAGACGGTATAATTCTAATAATCCTCGTACAGTTGACAATTGTCAATAGTTTAGATCATCTATTGTGAAAAGGCAAAAGCTGCTTTTGTTTCGACTTGTGTATTAAAATATTGTACATTTAGATTAATTGAATGTATTAATAGCTTCTCGAAGTTTCATAATACATTGCGATATTAATTACACGATATAACAAACATATTTGTATGGAACATTCTAGATGACATTAGGTAACAGATTTTTTTAAAAGAAATATAATAAACGCTTTGATATTTCTATCTATCTTGATTCTCATATGAACGCGCTCGATACAATGGCGAACCTATGTTCAATAAACTAAAACGATACAAGATGAAATCTTTCCCAATTCGTATTTGTTTTAGTTCGTAAAAAAACATGGCGGATGCTTTCGTTGGAATTATTATAGGGTAATATTTTAACTGGTTGCTATGTGAAAAAAATATTAAATCCCACATAAAAATCTGTGTACTATTTTATTACATATGCTATATTATTCAATTATCATTATTTAATCCCGAAATTGAAGCCACTCATTTGGTCACTATGAAGCGTACGCGCGGCGATGGCGGGAAGATCGTCCGTGTCAAGTACTTTCTATATAAATAGACAAATTACACTAACACATACATATCAACTATTTGATGGTGTGGTTGACGTTTAGAAACATGGTATTATTGTCAAATATAAAATAATAGCTTTTACTGCCAGATTCACTCGTGTTATCGTACGAATATTTTGAAAATAAAACGTTACTTCCTGATAACGTAGTTCCCTATAGGTGAAAGATTTTTTTTTATTGGTTAAGTATTCTATGAAGATCGTTACGTGGACTATGATGAACTATAAATATCAAAGGCAAAACATTTATCTGAATCGTTAAAATCACTTATAACACCACCTTAGTACATTGCACCTATTTAAAATCGGAGCGGGTCGTTCGTTATAAAAATGATAGTTTTTGCAAAGCCGGCTTACGGACGATAATTTTACGTGATAACGTCATAAGAAAACATTGATGAAAAATTGCATACCTATTATGAATTGAATTGAATTATTATCACTGAATTACCGATGAGAGATAGACACGTCATAAGCCGAACGCTTTGGCCAATCGCGCCTCTCTATCCCTTGTTCCGCGCTCTTGCTTACACGTTTGGTTCAGGCGGAACGTGACAATGAGTCATGCTTTTTAGTACGTGCAGGCGGCGTTCATCGATTTATGAGACGTTATCACGTCAAAACGTTAAGAATAATTACTGCAAGCTAACTGCGAACAAATATTTTATTGCTACACTTCTTTGCCCACGTCTCGAGCCCTATACCTATATACCCATACACCTTTCTATGAATTTCCATCCTCATATATTATACCGGCGGCAATGACGTTTGTATGGGTGTTTGTTATGATTCAGCCATACACGAAGGACACGAAATAATTATTTTAAAATAATTAACTTTATATGGGACACATTTGCATCTAGGAATTAGGTCAAACCTCTCGATCTCATGGGAAATAACGTTACAACCGACAAGCGTAGGTACACGAAGTGCTAAAATGTTTATAGCCTTGTAATAGACATTACTATATATATGCTATATGTGTATTTACGTAGTTTTGTATGTCATGGCCGATACTAGACCGTGTGCGAAATGCATGCACTCTGTTATCTCGTACATTTATACAGCTGACGCACGAATGTTAAAATTATATTATTATAGAATTGATCTTCCAGAGATCGATATTGAACGAAAAGTTGTGCAAACTTCTTCTCTCTCTCTTCTCTCTACAATAAAATACCTACACACAACGCTAAATTTAGACGGTCTGCTTCTTAAGTCCAAACACATCTATGGGTACTTGGTCACCAAGCATTTTCAACTTGAGAGTTTTTTTTTTATATTATAGGGGCAAACGAACAGGTGGGTGACCTGATGGTAAGTGATCACCGCCGTCCATAGACACCAGGGGAGTCGCAAGTGCGTTGCCGGCCTTTTAAATATGTAGGCCTCCGGCGCTCTCATTGGCCGAACGTAACGCAACAGTGCAAGCACTTCACGTCAGTGATAGTTAGATAGGGCTTAGAATAAGCACTAACACCATGCAATGGTTTCAACATGATGTTTTCCTTCACCGAAAGTTCTGGCTCATTCGCAAAGATTTGAACCAACGACAATTGACGTGGTATCCGAAAATTTCATCGGCGATGAATTAAGCAAAAACAATACATAGTTCAAGTATAACCGTGCGCGTGAATCATGCGCGGTCCTGGACACTGCTTCTTTAGTTTATTATATTTGCGCAGGACACTATTTTTTTTTAATAAAAATAAAATAGCCTATGTTAGTTCTTACAATATCAGCTATCTGCCATTGAAATTTGCCTCAAGATCGATCCAACAACAGTTTTGAAAATCAGCCACAACAGGCAGACAAAAAATATAAAAAACTAGATCTTTCTTATACGAACCATAAATATTCGCATATACATTTATTAAAAAGTTTTTTTTTGAGATTACAAACAGACTTTAATTTTATTTTCTTGTAGAAAAGATAAATCAGATCGTGTTTGATGCTAGTTCTTCTCGATAATCTTTCGATTCTCTTGTTTGTCCGAACCAGTGATAGACTTTTAACATTCATAAGCACCTTTTCAACGCCTAAATTGTTGCCTTTTAATAGAAGTAAACAAATAAAAATCATAAAACTGTAAATAACACTGGATTATAAACACCTACATAAGAAGAAAAACATTTCCAGTAACTCGTGTAACTTTATGTAACAAAAGCCGGGAAATACTAAATAGCAAAATAAATAACAAGTATAACAATGAAATCATATTTTCCGGTAACAATAAAACTCTAATTGCGGCGGCTGTGTAGTTAGACACGTGGAAAAATGATTCGACGTTTGCGGTACGTAGGTACTAACCTAGTTAATGATGAACCGACCATTTTTTCGAAATACATATATACCACCCCTAGTCATTTACAACAATTTGACATGATGTCAAACACTGACACAACTCGAGCTTTCGTAATAAAAATCTTAATACCGACTAAAGTACAACGCAGACGTGGAATTTTTTCCATAAGTGGGTTGAAAACAGGACAAACTAAAAAAAAAAGTTGCCATCGGGAAATTACGTCAAGCACAGGGCTTCGTATTTTATAATAAACTAATAACCCTCTAAGCCAAAAATCGTTCGAGAAAATTCTTTGTGAATTTTAAATTTGGAACGTTCTTATTTTGTTTCTCTCATTGAGGTTTACAAGGGCAATTGCTGAATTTATGTAAGCGCATCACTTCAGAACGGCTGCACCGCTATTTGTCTATTGTACAGAAATGTGAAGTATTTGGGTAGCCTTCATATAAAAAGTGAGTGAGACAAACAATACAAATAGACAAGGACAGAATTGACAGATGGACTTTCAGTTGTTCAGTCGCAATTTTAACTGAAATACATGGTCGTACCTGTAAAGGAAAGATTTGGACTCACGTTATTTGTTGCCCGTGTAAAGTCGGAGCGGGAAGTTAGTAACATATTCTTTTTTTTTATTTCATTCTGTTACGTCATCTCCGAGTGTGTCATTAGATCATTATCCATTAATATTCGATTTATTGAATTAAACTCTATACATAACTGAATACAATGGACATATCTAAGTAAAATACAAATCGGAGATAAGTCGAAAACTCTATAAACTTTACTATACATATATTGTAAGCTGTAAACAACGTAAGGAACGTGAAGTATGACGAAAAATGACTTATAAATGAAGGCCACAAAAAATATACAAATCCATTTTTTTTTTATGTAAAGACTAAAGCTCATCAACAGCTACTAAATAAATAAAATTAAAGAGTATCGCTTGAAAAATAGAAAGAAAAATGGTACTGTTCTATCTTCGCTTACTTAAATATTTACGATACAAAACATATATTAGCTTTACCTTTGTTAATAGAATGATGAATTTTCCTCGGCGTTTTCCTTGACCGATGACGCTATACATGCATTTTGTAAAAAAAACCCTATGCACCTAATACGCTAGGTCGTTAGTCATATCCAGTAGTTTTTACTATAAATCTAGGTTAGGCGAGTGGATTTTGTTTCGTATCGAAGCTTGATAGACCAAGTTTTTTTTACATTATTACTAAAATCATAAACGCGAATGTACTTAAGTCTCTTTGCTTACTACGTTTTGACTCTGTAACCACTCAATTTTTTTTGATGTGTTGTTCGGAAAATAAAATATTGTTCCCGAGGCATAGGTAGTCTATATTGAAAAATCCGTCGTTTTGTTTCTGCATTTTTTTCTGAAGAACACTGATCACGAAAATAATGTAAAAATATTTTGGTCTGTCTATATGTCTAGAGATAATTAAAAATGGCTTGACCAGTCTGTATGAAATTTCGTACACGTGTATCCCAATATTATTTCTCGATTAATATCACTGGAAATTGACAAAAATATTTTATGGATTTTAGGAAAAATATGTCAAAATAAAAAAGTGAAAATTTAAAAGATTTTGATGACATTTTGTACACGGGAGTTACTTATATATTATTCTAAACAGGCTATTACTGTCGTAGTCCGGTGAAACTGTAGAGGCCTTGCCAGATCAACAGGGTAGTGAGTTCGAAAAAAAAAAGTGGCAGGCTATTATAATGTTTATTTATTAACTTTACTTATTTTTAAGTTTGTCTAACACTTAAGTTTATTTAGTACTTAATATCTTATGAAATAATAATATAAACCTACTAAAATTTTAGTAAAATAAAATAGCGGGCCGTAAAAATTACAGCAGCTGATTTCAACAGATAAAATTGAATCCATTACTAGCTTAGGCCGGCTGTTTCTCCCGTCATATTGAGTAGGTAGGTATGTATGTAAAGTAAAGCAAAAAATTTTTGTTATATTTAATTTTAATTCTATACCGCGACACGATAGAACGAACTTTACAACTTGGTTTTTAAATGTTTGCAATTTATATAATAATAAATCTCTAGAGTTTTGTCCTGTACGTATAAGATTTGATTTTTTGCAAAATATGTGGTAATCATCATTGATTCATAGAGGATATTCCGATAACGGGCAGGTATAATAATTTGAAAAAATGTTTTTGTCTAGTTATACGTCCGTATTTAATGCGAAAACGAATTGCCTGATTATATATAGTGCAATAAGAATAATACAAGAATATAAAATTTTATTAATTCTTAATTGATTTTGACGATATGTTTTGTAAGTATAAATACAGGATTCATTAAAATTCATTCCCATATTCATAACCAATAAATCATCAATAGTACTTGAGAAATCACAAAATATGACTAAAGAATCTAATTAGGAAATTATTTTTTACCTTCCACCCCCATTCGGTTTTTCTACCCCCCACCATTTCGTGTTTGATTCTCAGATGTAGATACCACATTTAAATATTAGCATATGTTATATAAAAATAAATCTACCACCACATTAAAATCTATTAAGTCGTTTAGGCTATAAACTATGCCAAAGGATTATGCATATATATATATAGGTACAGCGAAAAAATATTACCCTCTTTCAAGACAGTCGACAGTCGAGTAATTTAGTTTCGAATTAATTGAATTTCGTCTAAAATAGGTAAATTTAAAGGTGTCAAATTTTGATATCATGAAACTATTTCGTTTACGTTGGAAAAAATATATAAAAAAAATGTCAGACATAGTATTTTTACACTCGACATAAAATGGGTACTTACGACTTCCGTTGAAACTTTCCGCAACAACACTTAACATATACATATATTATTTTAATATATAATTCAATCAGAATCCATACAAAATATGTCAGTGTTATATCTAATATATATATATATATATATATATGTGCATATGTACTCAATTGTATTGAGGCCACTAAAATGTTCTAAACACACATTATACTATAAACTAACAACGCCCATACTATCTCACCAAAATCGACCAATGCCATGTCAAGCGCATAAATAAATCGATCGTACATCGACCAATAAATCGTGACGCACTTATATACACATAAATAAAGTTCAAAATGCTTTAATAAATCACAATCCAACTGTAAATAGAACGGTCATGTGTGTTCACTAAACTAACACTACGTTGTGAATGGGTACGCACACATGCGCGTTAGACGCGAATGTCACGAAATCTAGCTCGTTTCTAGGTTAGAGCATGCGCGGGCGCAATCAGGGTGACCATGACATTTAGGGAACGTTCATAGATGATTTTATTATTATTTTATTTATTGCTGGCTGATATTCGTAAATTAGAGTCTGCGTCGTTTATCATCGTAACAATACATTGTATATACAGGGAAATAAAAATAAGCAACACAACCCGTGTCCCACTTCACCACGGCAAGAATACAACGAACGCGTAGTTCCTTAAAACCATTTATAACATTAAATAAAAATATCGTTATCATTTTAGACACATGATATTTTTTTTAGATAAAGAATAAGTGTCTAGAAAGTAAAACTAACATTAGATAGAAATCTATCCAGTAGTTTTTACGTGATGCTCCCACAACAACAGAACTCAATGGTTTCATTTATATAAAATAATATTATATGAGACAAAGAAGATATACATTATACTCGCAGATGCTCCGACTTCTTCTCTAGTGACATTAGTTACCTTGATTCATGGAAAATACCGGCTTTACTTAGTTTAGTTATAGGTTGTTTTTTTTATAACAATGTTGTAACTACAATTTACTCATCCTACACGACCGTCATATTTTTTAAGTTATCTGTTATATTTTATCATATCTGCTCAGCACTTGAGGAAAAACGTGTGCCTCGATAATACTTCGAAAAAGTCCTTTGTCTGTCAGTAAAAGTTATATCGATATCGGTTCAGTTGCTTCAGAAGTTTCAATTTTATTTATGAATATCTATTCTATATAAGTATTCTTTACAACTGAATAGTTTTTACTACACAATCTTATTTCTATTAAAATCTCCTGAGACAATTGTCCATATTATTTAGGTACTTATATCAACTCTGTTCCCGGTAACGAATATTCTGTTTTTAGAAATTTCTAGATGTATTCGGTTATATACGAAAACAATCAGTTAAGTTAATTTTATTTCTTTTTTAAATACATTACATAATAGTAATATTAAAAGTCATATTATGAAAAAAGTTTATTGTTATTATTTATTAATTTATAAATTGCATAACTGCAAAGTTTCATCAGATTCCATTCAGTAGTTTTTGCCCGAATGACCAGGCAACAAACATCCATACTACAACCTCACAAACTTTCTCTTATTATATCCATTATAATTATTCGAATATCGTACCGGTTAATTACATAGAAATGTCCGTAAAATACAGAACGCGTGGTCACCGCGTGCCAGTGGCCTTGCAACTCGACTGGCGCGCGGCCTACACTCAGCTCGGCGATTCCACTTTATTTATTTGACATAGAGCTAGCACGAGGCCTGCAACATCTTGATATTTAACTGCCTCACGATATTGTTCCGCGGTATCAACGTGTTTTGTAAACATTATAAACTAGCCTCCGCCGTCGGGTTTTCTTGAGTTTTTGCTAACATTTTTAACGATGTTCCGTGAACCGTAATAAAAATACCATATCTTTTATATTGTAGTTGATATCAGAATTTTTGTACCTACTTCTTTCTATACGAAGAAGGCATTTACTAGGTATATCAACTGTGTTAAAAATAAAGCTAAACTAAACGTTGTGTACTACAAGTCAATAGGTGTCGGAAGGTGTCTGACACTACGCTAAGTAATGAGATGACAAACAACATTACATCTGAAGGTCGGTTTGTACAATGCGATTTATTTATTCTACTGCTATATATTCTCGTGTATACAGAATACCGAAAAATTATTAGATTCGCTAGTAATGATTTCAGTATATAAATAAGTCTAACGAAATTATATAATGAATAAGCGATAAATCTGGAATAATAATGTAAAACAAACTATCTATTAGACACTAGCTGTCCGCCCCGGCTTCGCATGAATGTTCTAACTAAGAAAACATATTCAATCCGCCACTTAAAATACGACCAGGCCGTAAAATAAAATGGCAACTGAACGACTCAACGTCAATATGTCAATTCTCTCTATATTAGTGAAGATCTACGTACTATCTTCTGTTTCACTCAATCCCATAGTTATTATATGGGGGATTTTTTAATCCAACATTCTCACTTTTCTGTACTTACCTGACAATAACTAATACAACAACAAAAATGAAGGAGAGAAATCTTCAAGCGTGTTGACAAATTAATCACATGGTCGACATTTTGTAAGCACATCCGTGCGAAGCCGGGGCCGACACCTAGGCACTACATAATATAAAACAAAGTCGCTTTCTCTGTCCCTATATCCCTATGTATGCTTAAATCTTTAAAACTATAACGCAACGGATTTTGATGCGGTTTTTTTAATAGATATAGTCATTGAAGAGGAAGGTTTATATGTATAATAAAATAAATTAAATAGTGGAGAAATACTGTTATTTTTGAGGTTACTCCAAAATAAACGCGTGCGGGCCACGGGCATAATGAATAAATCAAAACTACTGGATCGATTTTAATCATTTTTTCACTAAATGTCATAAATATATAATAGAGATAAAAGCATAAGTTTAGACACAAACGGAATTTTCCACAGAACATTACCGCTATACATTCAAGTCTGGACCAATTAGCGGTCGTTTATCATCGTGACAGAATGCCATTAGCATGATGATGTATATTCGGTGCCATCAGACATTGGGAAAATAATTGTATATTGTAACTTTATATCTAAAACTAGCGACTAACCCCGGTTTCGCATGGATGCATTATACAAATATGGCGTCATAAGCATCCAAACGATTTATATGCCTTTTGAAGTGAAACTTCTTACCAGGCTTTGAAACTCTGATCGGTAACCTTTTTACGTGGGGATATGTGGTGGGGGTGAACACTGTCGGGTAGAGTGTTGAAAACACCGGTTCTCGTCCGATCACCGAAATTATTCAGGGCGCGATCAGTACTTGGATGGGTGACCTCCTGAGAACACCGAATGATGTTGGCTTTTTGTTTTGTTGTACCTTTTATGAAGAAAAGAAATCTCCACTTCTTTCGTATGGTACGTATAAGTACACACGCAATTTTTATAGTAACTCAGCAGTGAGACAACAAACATACATTCACATTCTTTTTATATATACTTCATAAGTTTGAGTGTATAACCAGAATTTCACTTTTTTAAATAAAAAATGTTTCTCTGTACTACAAAAGTTTCATTTATATCGTGTGTCTTAACGACATACCCTGTTTTTTTTTGTTCGCTCACTTTTTTTAATCAGATGTATTTTCTAGAATATTCCTTAAAATTAAGCGTTGTAAAGGGCACTTTGATGTAGATTAAATTCTCAACGTGACTAAAGATATTTCATTGGATAAAGATTAATAATACCGTATTGCACATTAACACGTGGTGATAAACCGAGTCATAGTGACTGTAATTGCCGCGATTCTAGATCAAACACTATATAATCCAGCTGACTATATAATGTCTTAACTGCTGTCGTTTTTTGACTTCACTGTACGTACTCTGAGACACAATGTAGCCACTATGTAGCGTTTAAATAAAAAAAAAAAAGTGGAATATTGCAACTGGTTTATAATAATAATGTAACATATTAAAATATAACGGCGAATAAAATGAATATATATGTAACTTGTATTTAATGGACTTCCTATGTATTTAAGTCAATCATTTTAACGTTAACTAACTCAAAGTTCTTATCACGTACCACGAAGTGCGTATAAACATACATAAAGATATTTTATAAGTATATATATATATGAATATAATGAGCTGTAGTCGACCGCGAAACACCTGTTTCCGTCAATAACCGGCCCATAGAGAAAACGATTTGACAGCCTCCGCGAATAATTTTGCCATAAAAGCATTATTAAATATTGCCCGAGTGCTTAAAACGATTTATATTTATCTAAATAATAGGTGATAATTTTAAAAAACAAAAACAGTCAATATTCGAAATGTATCATATAAATATAGATATTCGCTTTATTCTATATTGCAAATATTTATATTTTGAGCTTTAATAACGTCAAAGCTATTGAACATAGCGGTATAAAAGTATGACCCATTCGTTGCAGTATTTTTGGTAGATGATTCTAGACAACATTTTGTTTGGATTCCATTGACCCTTTGCCGTTTTTTTAATGCGCAACTAAGCGGAGGCGAATCAGATTGTAATATATATATAGATATACATTTATAAAATAAATTGATTTATAATTAGATCTTTATACTAAGAAATATGTTCTTTGGAAAACAAAGTTTTATTCGTATGTCCAACTCGAAGTCAATCCACTGAGTAAATTTAATCCGCTGAATTCGTTACCAACAGCTAAAATAAAGACAATACGTGTTATTAAGTCAAAGTCGTCGATTATGTATGTAATTACATACATTTGAATGTATTAGAAGTGGCCGAGTATCGGAACAAGGGCATGTCCTTGTACCACGGTTCAGATTACTCCCACACTCGCCAATATATCTAAACAGCTCTTCTATATATAAAACTAGCCGTTTCCCGCTCGTTTTAATTGTCATAAAAAAAAATCGTACAGGAACTCGATAGAATCCTACAAATAAGTATACTAGAGAACGAACCGTCTACGAAAACTTCCTCATCAAACGGTTATAATTCTAGGCCTAAAAGGTAATGTTATTTCTTTGTGTATGTATTAAGTCCAGGATCCGCGGTACATTTTTGCTATTGATTACTACTGTAGTGTACCGGTTAGAAATAAATATGTATCCATAATCTCGAGGGCTATGGGGAGTTAGACAAATGAATATCGAGTGGGCTGGCGTCCCTTTATTATAAGTTGTGAAAATTAAATGCATGCGCTATAACAATTTTTTTGGCGTTTTCTAAAGATGCTTTTTAAACATCATATTTTGTTTAACAGAATTCGAATTCGAATTCGAATTCGAATTCACATGCGCCGTTCATTACCTTAACAATATATTTCACGTACCTATAGAGAAAAAATATAAGCACCACACCGCTTGCCCCACTTCTCAACGGCAAAAACTACACATCGTTGAACGCGTAATGCATATCAAAATAGTAGTTTTTTTAAGACTGTAATATTTATATATTAAATGAAGCTATCGTGATAATTTTGTATTTTAAACAAGGATCAAGTGTCTATAAAGTAAAAGTAAAAAAAAAATGATAGAAATAATCTAGTTCTTTTTTACTGATACGCGCACAACGCCAGAGACCTCTGGCGTTGTTCACACATAATAAATAAATTCCATATCAGCAGGACCTTTTGGTAAATAATATTTATAATATTGGAACCTAGTTGCATGACGCAAATCATGATTAGGTATATATTTAATTATGATGACGAAACTAATTAATTATTTTAAAATTTAACATTCAATATGTAGCTGCTATTGTTTTTCGTTTCCTTTGTCACATAAAACTGTTACTATGGTTTAAACATTAAATTTAGATTCATAATACTGTTGATTTTCTAGTAATGTATACTTTCTCTTAATAATCGCCTACTTAATTTTATTGATTCATATTTTAGATAAAAAATATAGACACAGAACGTTATGAAAGGCATTTTATGTCGCCTTAATTTTCTTGTAACCTTCTAACGTGTTTGATATACTACTAAAAGCAACGAAAACTATATTAAAACTAGTCAGAGCATATACATTTGTAAAAATAAAGAGTAATTTTCAATTTCTAAGTGTACAAATAAATATGAAGACGTTAGCCGTTATTACATGTAGCGGATAGAGAAAAATTATGAAGTAGCTAGGTAATTATTATAAGACAATTAAAAAAAATCATTCCAAAGTAAAACCGCTAACAGGCTAGTCTTTGTCATAGTACATCGAGAGGCGGGCGAAATAGGTAGAAAAAAAGACCATTTAAATTACTGCCCAGTTAGATTCTTCTGTTAATTATTCGACCAATCATAACTCGGAGTTAATGACTAATCACTCACCTATTCGTGGCTGTTAGTAAAAAAAAAAATTGAATCAAAATGGCGTCTTTGAGGAAATACTAAATACGTGCTTAGTTAATATGACCGAGATCACGTCATCCTGTACTAATTAACGTTTTAAACATGTTTCCGGTAGCGGGTTCAATCGCGTCGCTACTTAGGTTATCATTTAGGTATAGCTTAGTATTTACCTACATCGAAATATACGTTTAGTGTTTGTATGTTGTATGTGAAATACGCTAATAGAGGCTTAGAAGTTATGCTTGAAAACTGCGACAACCGTATACATGGTTTTAGTTTGCTGCATTTCAGAATTTGTGTATATCCAATTTTGGGCAACACTTAAGTAAACTCTTTCTTTCAGCATTTGACTACTATCTCCTTTGAAATTAAATGTCGATTTGATCCAAAATCAGAACACGTGTGTATGAACTATGGAGCAGATAGCAAAATAGACAATAAAACATGTTACATTACCAAAAATTCCATATCAGAAAAACCATATATTCCGAACACGCTATCATTGCTTTAACTTTAAAAAAGATTTTTTTTTGTAATAAGCAAAGAGTCTTTGCTCCCTTGAGGGTTTTTGTTTACTTAACTGTTATCACGGACACGCAAACGGTTGTTTGTTTAAATTCGTCAAAAGTCAAGCGTAAATTATGCAGAAAGGCGCCTAGATGCGACCCGTTTGGGGCCGTTAAGTAACCGTGAAAAAATAGCCGGGCCGCCCACTTCGCCTCTAGCTTACGGTATTTCGAACGTGCGACCGCGATAGATAACGCGAAACAGCCGAGCGAGAACGAGCCGAATATATTTTTCAATGTTTCGTAACTCGCACCGCAACTCCGCAGTTCGGCCTGAATGAAGGTTTTATTAACCTAATTGGTTTTATGTTATTTTAATTATTTTTCGGTCGTATTCACTTTACTTAGAAGCGTTCTGTTTGGAATCTTCTAGATTTCTGTTTAGTTTGTTTTGATGATTATTTTTTGTATTAATTAAATCTAGAAAAATAATCGATAAGAGGAGTTTACAATCATACATTTTTTAAGTAATTTTTCTGTTTACCTATATATTCTATTATGATTAGAAACAAAATGACTAAATTAATACAATAACGTTAGGACAAGTGAAACGTGTGTTGAATACTAGAAAATAATTGTTTATATCTTTATAACCTTTTTTTTTAAGAAAAATAAATGACACAAATTCTAGTTTACAATTATTCATATCTAATTATTAGTATTAAAAACTTAAAAGTGAAAAAAAATTTTTAGGTACACAATATTAAGAACAATGCCATCTATTAAATCTTTAGCGAAGTATTATTATAGTCTATAATGTTAACACCGTACAAAAATAACACCATTATATTTGTGAGGGTCCTGACTAATATAATAACGCGTATCAGAGTTTCAGTTCAATCATCAATATTAAGGCGAGCGAAGCGAAACGAAAAACTATTTTCAAATAAATCTTCAATTTTAATTACATCTCTGTCGATATCCTCTATGAATCTTGAAGATACACCTGACAAAACAAGTTTCAAAGTGTTTTCCAAACGTAAGGTAAAGTCTCGACGCGAGCCAAGGTTAAAGATAAACTATTTAATCATTCAGTAAATATGGTCTCCAGACCGTCGTACGAGATGACTCGAAAGAGCTTCGCGAAATTCTTTTTATTGCGTTACGGGCAACGACGTGAACATAACAAGCGACGTAAAAAGCTTACAACGTAAGCTTAACCCTTAATAACCTAGAGTTTCAATTTTGATACCAACCTTTTAAACCGAATGTTCACATTACTATTAGTTTTTTTTATAAGCTATATATATAAATTATATAGCTATATTTATATAGCTATTTTTCCCTTCATCTAGACCCTCAAGCGAACACAGTAATATTAAAAATAAATAACTTTCGTAAATCAGGCTACTGAGGGTTATTAAATATGACCGAAGCCAAAAAGGTCGGTAAGGAAATATAGGTAGGTATGTGAAAATGGTATCCCATTCTTTTTTCAAGTGAATATTTCTTTAGGCGCTTTGGACAGCGAACGAAACTGATATGTCACGCTCGGATATGTGACCGCAGGAGTCTCGTTTTGCTCAAATCTTGCAGAGATCGATCTTCCTTTTGGTCATGCGAATATACAAGAACACACAACACTTTCCCTTTTTTAACCGACTTCGAAAAATGAGGAGGTTACTATGTTCGGCTGTATGTATGTAATGCAAATTTGTAGTAAGTAGAAAAATATATATAACCGACGCGAGAGTGGACCCAAACTCTCTACGTATATGCAATGAACTCGGGTTGGCACCGACTTCAGATATATTATTATTAGGTACTAACGTATATACTAATATTTTTTATTTAATTTGATTAATGTAATAGTTTCGCTATTTATTTTTATTTTTAGTGCCTTCTTGTTTCCTTAGTGTTTCTTGATATTGAAGTAGGTTTCGTTTTTTTGTAAACATTTTATTATATTAGTTAATATCTAATACTTTAGATAAAGTATGACAA
Organism: Antheraea assamensis; assembly: GCA_035772565.1. Taxonomy (NCBI): domain Eukaryota; kingdom Metazoa; phylum Arthropoda; class Insecta; order Lepidoptera; family Saturniidae; genus Antheraea; species Antheraea assamensis. The sequence continues at coordinate 1,593,509 of JAQQSE010000072.1, read as the reverse complement.
CAGAAAGTGTTGGTAATCATTTGGCGACAACTTATCTTACATTTAATCCCGTAACTTGTTTCATGTCTTACTTAATTTAAGAAAATATACGGTAAAATTATAGCTGCTGCAGTTTTATTTAAGCGTGATATGCGTATGGTACCTATTTATAAATGCGTTTACATCATGCCGGATGTAGGCATCAATGAGTGTTAGCAAATGTATTAAATCAATATTACGAACCTTGGTCCGCGGCGACCCGCGTTATCGGTACACCGAAGGTGCTAGAAGTTTTTATCGCTACACTACTGCAACCATCAGTTTGAATTTTCATAGACGATATTTTAATAATATTTTCCAGTACATTTTATGGAAGATACCACAGAAATTATATAACGTCAGTTTTGTCATGCAGTTTCTCTAATCTTTAATTTGTCCTCAACCCTTATTACTTTGTTCTCGCTTAGGCTATTTTTGAAGTACATTTTTTATTGTAATTGCTACTTTCCTAACGTTCGTAGCGTGATGATAAACATGCAATAACTTTCCTCATTAAATACGACCAATGCAAAAAGTTTTTTTCAAATCTGACTTACTTCCAGAGAACAGTGGGTTTACCGGTTTAGAGAAACAAATTGCGCTTTAAAACATTGGAACGGATTGTTACGTCACACTAAAAGATAAACAATTAACTCTCTCTACATGCGTCGTCACTACTTCGTCATATCATCAAGCAGAAAATAAGCCTTATAAATACAAAAGAAGATCGATCGCGTGAAGCATTTTCAATCTGCATCCCATGACGAACTTGTTTACAGATATTGGGCTCGATTATTATATGAAGCGTTTAAGAACAATAAACTGTTTGATTTTGCAATGTAATAGTTTGCAGACAAAATCTCATTAATATAAAGTGATTTTAAGTCTTATGTTATTCAGCATAGCGTAGCTTTTTACTATCAGTTGATCCATCTATTTACAAAATAACAAAAACATCCAGTCAAAATATATATTTTAAAAAAATGTACCAACACAACCTTTATGATACATATTTATTTTTAATTTATCCTCTAGATAAGGAATGATCAGTATAACTAATTGTGACAAAACCTGTGCGTAAGAATCGAATAAATAAGCACCAGCGCTTAATCTATTGCTTAGTGACCTTTTGTCTTTTTTTGTAGACTTTTTAAGGCAATAAAAAAGGGCTTTGAATTTATATAAAAATTCCTAATTTTTCCATTCCTCAGCCACTCACTTATTCTTTTATATGTACAGATATAAAATGAAGAGTCGAAGATAATTATTGCAAATAAAACGAGAGCAAAGTCACGGGAAACTGCTAATATAGCACGTATAAGGTATCTGCTTGTTATGAGTACAATTAATTGATGAGTTATTTTTCGACCGCGAAAGTTTATAATAATTTAAAAATCATAGCCACCCTAGACCGCGTTGTACGCGCAAGCGCATTTTCGGTATAAACGAAACGAACATTTAGCGTCGATTCGTTTCTGAAACCTTATCAGTAGTGCTGATAAGCACCGGCGGTTATATTAGCTCGTTATCTAAACTATTTACTTATTAGAATATATATATATGTATATACATATGCGCAGTTCAACGCAAGTATATATATTATTATATAGCCTTTATAAAATTCGATAAAGCGTTGAAACAAAATGGCGACGCTCGAAATAGAACCCGTGCGTCATAAGCGGTTACAAATTTATTAACTATTATAATCCTGTGTATTTATTGTATTTTGTAGCCAGAAACGAAATAGGTTATTATAAAAGTCTATATTACTTTTCAATAGATTGACGATATCGATATGGTAATCGTATAATGAAATTCAACTCTGAAGACGCTGAATAGTTTTATAGAAGACTTTTACATGCCTATAGAGGACTCTTCAGAGTATTCAGGTCATTGTTATAATAACGCTCTCCCTTGCGAGTTAAGCAGTAATGGTGAAATTTAACAGAGGTAACTTAAAATCGGTAACAGATTTATAGGGGTTAAGTTTACCGTTCAAAGAGAGGTGATATCCTGCCGACTTTTGCAATATTTAGTTTTATATTTATTCAAAATCGGGAAGAAAGGAGCATCTTACTGTAGGTATTATTTGACTGACTTACTGAGTAACGCTATTGTCCTGACAGACCTTCTCAGCATCACTGGATTAATCGGGCGCTTATGGGCGCTCAGCCAATTGGTAATAATAAGCTCAGGGGTGCAAAATCTGTTTCCAAATTACACTCGAAACAAAGAACGAAATACTTGTACTTCGCTAAAGGCATACGGTACAATAGACTTTTCTTACGAACGAAGTCTCGGGCAACAGTTAGTTTACAATATTATATTGTTTACGATTTTTCTAAACTTTTAATCAACAAGCAATCATGAGAATGCGAACAGTTTTAACAGTTTTGGCTATTTGTAATTAAACTTGGATTAAAAAAAATTCTTAGTGTAAGTAACTGGATGTTTCCGGCATGGCAGTTGATGGGACACACGACAGCGACTGTTAAAGACATAGGTACTGGCTTTAGCGACTAAAAAAATATTTCTAGAATCTTATAGAAGAACAATAATAAAATGACTCTATTTAACCGAGGCCATGAGTAAGGTGATCAATATGGACATCATTATTTGCTATATTTATTATCTTCAGCTTGACAGACCATACGAAAACCCTGTATAGGTGTGTGACATGCTTCAGCCGGAATGATAACTAGTACAAGGGTGTCAAAGTGGCCGAACCTCGGCTTTGGTTGTTGCCTTTCGCGAATCGGACTAATTGACCATGCGACCTAACCATACATTTTTAAGTTGGTGAGACACACGCGTACGTTCTACAATTTAGGCTAATTTTTGTTAAGGCTGACTAACGAAAAAAAAAAAATCCTTACCGAAGATATGTAACTATCGTGTTTCGTTACGTGTATGGGGTGCAGTGTGATGCGTGTAATGAAATGGATGCAGTGTCACTGAAGATTCCCAGTTTCTTGCGTACTACTACACTACACCTTATATAGCCTTCTACTACGTCCAGTGAAAACTCAGAACCTCTTGAAACACATTTACAGGAAGATATCTTCATGGCAATGACAGACCTGAAACCAGAGTCTGCGAACGAGTAAGTCACGGGTACATCGTACATAAGTGCGTGATTTGAATCCTTACCACCTGCTATCGAAGAGTCAAATATCCACGTTTGGCATCCACACGAAGTTAGGAAATTGAAGTTATAGTGCTATTATAAAATAATCCCGAGGAGGGTTCAAGCAAGGCGCGCGGGGCCGATTGTAAAAATTAAGCCAAATTATATATCACAACATAATAAACATGTTGTGCCGACCCCGCTTAGGTGGGATAAGGGTAAGAAGATGTAAGGCTAAGAGTCCAGTAAGACGATATATATTTATTACAAAACTGTTTTTTCACACGGCGTATCTCGCGCTTCTGTAGTTTTTACCTATAAACTTATCTTTCAGGTACAGTACCTAGTTTTTCCTGAATGAAATGTTCTCTATGTTGTTTTTCTGTACTCCTGAAAACGTGTATATAAAATTTTATGATATTTATTTTGGTAGTCCATGGGTGAAAGAGTAACATACAAACAACAGCACATTCGCTATTCTAATATTTAGCTCTACAATTGTTTTAAATTCACATGTACCTATAACCTCTTATTATGATATAGGTACCTTATTTCGGATTTTTCCACATAAACTTTACCCATAACGGCCAAAGCTCCGACATATTATCAGAACCGGATTCTCCCGTGCGGATGAAAATATAGACATTTAAAACATTTAATATCTATTTCCATGAATGTCAGGATTTACGCCTACGCGTCTACTGTTCATAATTTTATTATGGGAGTAACTGAATAAGGATACTCTTCCAGTAACGGAAGATGAAAACGCCCACAAAAAATCTATTTCGTTAGTTATTTCAGTTATTTGATTTGAAACTGACGCTATAATATATATACTATAAATAAATTTAACTTAATTAACCTTAAATAAAAATAAAAAAATCAATATAAATAGGTCGGCGGCACCTTATTAAGGTGACCTTTACAGGAAACAAAAGTACGTGAGACAAGCAAAAGATGGCGCAGTACATGTTTTATAGATAAATATAATAGTATAAGTAAAGAATGGGACACTGGCAACACAGTGAGAGTGTGACAGACGAATTCAAGTTATGTGAAGTCGCTTAATAAAGATGTTTGAATAAAAATGACCCAACCATATGATCCAAGTGTGCATTATTAATAGGAATATTATTATTTTCTAAACATCTGATATAGGTACATACATAAATAAATATTGAACACCAAGAAAAATAAATGATTTTTACTCTATGGAGACTTTTACTAACACAACGTCCATGGAGTGTTGAGGTACCTAATAGTTGAGTAGGGGTGTATGGTCTGTTAAAATGTGTTAAATAATGGTGGCGCGAAGCGAAGATAGCAACAGGGTTAGTAGTCCGGTGAAACTGTAGAGGCCTTGCCAGGTCAACAGTGTAGTCAGTTCGAAAAAAAAAGCAACAGGGTTCATTATTATTCAATTATTTTAAAAAGTTTTATAACAGTACACACTCTAAAATAACTAAACGTATTATATAACGTTCACGAAAAATTCTATCACTCCCCAAGTTTTCTCCCAGCGGTTATTTTAAGTTATATTTACAAATTTACTTCAGACTAACCACCATACCCGTTGCCTATGCTAGCGCCATTTTGGAGAGTTTTGGAACTGTCGTTTAAAGCTTAGAGATCGGCACTTTTTCAACGTGTCCCCCCATATGAGATGGTTCTCCTTACCTCTACACTCCATAATGACGTCCTAAGGCCTGTTGTTTTTTCAATTAATCTTCTAGACTGCCATTGCAGTCAGTTCGAATAAAAAAAAGGTTATGAATAAAATTTCGCTAATAATATACGGACGTCACAATGATAGCAAGCTTGGAATTATATCTATCATCATGGATGCGAATGCTAGAAGTTTGGTTTTTTTTGGGTGTCAAACATACTAAGACCATATAAATTATAGTACAAAAGTAATGCAGTTTTTCTGGCGATAACCTGGTCAATTAGTACAGCCAATTTAAAAATGTATCGCCTAGGACCTGTTGATGTGTTTAAATAACCACAAAACGACAGATCCCATTCAAAATTACCTTACTTTAAAACATCTTCTTGTAACAATTTGAAAATTGTTTTCAAGTAATCAGTAGTTCTATGTTCACCTACTAGATGTCACTATTGGATACATTGCATATTTTTGATAAATCATTTGTATTAATATAGATGTATAATGTTGGGTTATTTGACCCTATATTTTTACATAGTGCTGGCATCTTACGTAATAAAGTTCGGTTATTGTGCAGAAAAGGTTGGGAATTAATACCACGGAGCATGAACTTTGAGAGGTTATAATAACAACTTCCATTAAGGGCTCGTCACCGTGATGAACCGTTCAAATCATCTCGAGACACTTCTAATAATATTACTCACTTGTTAGTGGTCGATAATAATCTAGAGGATTTGATGCCAGAGGTAAAAATAAAACTAAAAGTCTTTGTAGGTACAAACCGACACCTATATTAAAAATTGTGAAGTATTTGATTTTTAAATGTACGTAATATTTAGGGCATATTTTAATAATAATCACTACAAAGTATAAAACAAAGTCACTTTCTCTGTCCCTATATCCCTATGTATGTTTAAATATTTAAAACTACGCAACGGATTTTGATGCGGTTTTTTTAATAGCTAGAGTGGTTGAAGAGGAAGGTTTATATGTATAATAACATCAATTAAATAGTGGAGAAATACTGTTATTTTTGAGGTTACTCCAAATTTAACGCGTGCGGGCCACGGGCAGTAATGAATAAATCAAAACTACTGGATCGATTTTAATCATTTTTTCAGTGAATGACATAGGCTATATATTTTATACCCGTGCGAAGCCGGAGCAGGCCGCTAGTAAAAAAAAAAATGGTTTTTTACTTTTTTGGTCAGGTATAAGTAATACTTGATTTTCGCCTTCACCGCCGCGGTATAAACTCAAAACACACCTAAATCCTGTTCTATTTTATAATAATTTACACAATGACATAACTATCAACAAAATGAAAATCATAAAGGACGCGCACAAAAGGGACAGATGAATAAATACATGTTATGAATCGTGAATGAAGCGCAATGCCAACAATATATGGCCGCGGTCAGAGATCAGCGGAGACGTCGCTTGAGCGTTATCCGAAATGCGCTTGTGTCAACATTTTATCAACCGACTTGAAAAAGAATCAATTGTGGTCTATTATGTAATGCTTACTACCCAGGAACTTTGATATTTATAAACCGACTAGCGGCCCGCTCCGGCTTCGCACGGGCATAAAATGTATAAAATAGCCTATGTCATTCACTGAAAAAATGATTAAAATCGATTCAGTGGTTTTGATTTATTCATCTCTGCCCGTGGCCCGCACACAGTATTTTGATAAATCTCGTAGGGTTCAGCCTGCGTTTGTAGCAATCTAAGCGGAAAACATGTAATTATTTACGACATCACATTGGAAACCTCAAAAATAACAGTATTTCTCCACTATTTAATGCATGTTATTATACATATAAACCTTCCTCTTCAATCACTCTATCTATTAAAAAAACCGCATCAAAATCCGTTGCGTAGTTTTAAATATTTAAGCATACATAGGGATATAGGGACAGAGAAAGCGACTTTGTTTTAAACTATGTAGTGATTTACAAAATCACTTTGTTATAAGGGAGATCCCCTTTTACCGCTCTTTAATAGCAAATAGGAAATATATATTATTTGCGATATACTAGTAGGCCAAAGGCGTTTTGGTGCATTATTTAGAGGTCATTTATTCAAAGTCGGTTTTATTTTTTAAGCTAATAACTTTGATTACTGTTCTTTTTTCATCTTAAAGCGCTCACTTAAAATGTTTAAGTCCATAATTACATTCTAAATTATTATTTAGAGTTTCGTTTAACTGTTAACGAATAACTTAAATCCTCATTAGATTACCTTTGCCCGTTCGTTTATCTCTGTGTACTTTTTTGAACAACCCCATGAGGTATAAATAAAATAGAATTTAATATAAAAAAAGTGTGTGTGTACTTATGTACACGCGTTAGAAGTTATACTTCTTTGACGCAACAAGATAAAAATATTTTCAAAAATTTTATCTTTCGCCTTATTCTACGTTTGTAGAAAAAACGATACTAACAATAGAAAAAAAGCTATTTAATACATACATACTTTTTTGGAATAAAATGTTGACTATAACTAACTTCAGGGTGTCGGTTTTTCGTGACGGTGGTGAGCGCGCGCATCGTAAAAATTTACTGTCATAATTTTTCCCTAACGCGCCAAAAGAAGTATAACTTTAAAAACTAAGGCCTATCGCATTGTAATTGATCTAAAAATTAAGTATCTAGGCCAATATATAAAGAAATATGATTTTTCATAACAAAAGTTCAACTCACTCATCAACAATTACAAAACCTGAAGTTTGGAAAGAAGATGTTTTATGCTATAGTTTATAATCCCTTTTTCAATTAATAAGCGGCAAAGTTATATTTACTATTAAGTTTATACTTTGTACTAAGTGAGCGGTGACAATTGAAATTTTGTCGTGTAAAGACACTTTAATATTCCGATTTCGGAACGACATTTGGTATGTTCGAATCACCCGTTATGATCGGAATAAAAATGTATTTTTTAGTTATTTAGACTCCAGCAAATTAATCTGAAATCTGTGATAACAGTTCTTTATTGACTGTTTACTTGAAGTTATACTTACTTTAGCGCGTTTGAGAGAAAATGATGAGAGTGAATTTTTACGATGCGCGCGCACGTCGACACCTAAAGGCGACACCATGAAGTTGGTTGGTAATTGTTTGTTTATATCAGTTAATTTTAATTTTTCAATTAAAAAGTTATCAATTGCATTTCATCATCATCATAAGGTTATGATTCTTTAACAGATGATTTAAGTAGCACTTTGCCATCATTTCCGTTCGTTGCTGACGAGACCGATCCGGGAGGGGACCTCACGGCCGCACTTATAACAAATGTATATACCCCCAGGTGGACGGATGTTGGAGGCCTGCCTGTGACGCCTCATGCGTTTTTTCTTTAATAGTCGAAACCAGGTGACGTCATACTTTGACTGACTTTCGTGAATTAGGCATAATTAGGTTAATTGCATTTAAGTGTTTTTTTTTGTTAAACTGTAAGAAGTATAACTTCTTACGTGCGTACATAAATACACACATACGCTTTTTTACATATCAAATAAATCGCTCCATCTATGTCTAATAAATATGAACCTTAGAACCCAAGAAGCGTCACCCATCTGAACAAATAAGTATAAAACTTTATTTTTAGATAAACTACGCCATAACAAGGGAGGTCAGGGCCGATCTACGTGAATCAGATAGCTGACAGCTTTAAGGACAATGTAAACTAAATTATTAAAACAAAGGATGACCTTCGACGAAATACATCTACCGTTATATAAATTTCTGCTTCGTTGCTGCTTTTAGATAGATCATTTTTTTTAATACTCTATAGGTTACTAATTGACCACAATCTCATCTGATGTTAAATGATGATGTGGTCTAAAATAGTAGTCACGCTAAACCTAGAAGGAGACTGGCTCTCAATTGCAGCTGCCGGAACACACCAACGGGTGGTGCTTGGCGACAGACTTTCAACTTGAAGGTTGTAACTAGCTAGACTGACTTAAAAAGCCCTACCATCATACTATGGTTTCATCACGATGTTTTCTTTCACCGAAAGCTCCGTCTCAGATGTTAGGATTCGAACCTACGTCCTTCGACGCTGTTTCTTCATGTTGACAAATAAAAAGCTTTCTATCTGATTTTTTTTTCATTACCTATATATCAAACGATCACTCGGTGTGATCAGTTTATGATCTGGCAATTAAACAAAAAAATATCGCTGTTTTTATCACCGTGGTAGTAGCCTTATATAAAATACCTCATGCCCATGAACCCGCACGACCGACTGAACTGGGTCACAGATATGAGTTTCATTTATAAAAAATATTATTATACCCAATAATAATTGAATATGATACTGCGCATTCAAATCGCAAACGCAAGGCGTTAATTTCATCTCCAGTAAAACTGTATTACACTCAGGTGTAGATATATGCATATATATATATATAAGATTAGTAAAGATAATACAGTATATTTATGAAACCTTAAGCTTGTTGCCAAGTGGCGAAGTCCCTTAGTCCGGTGAAGCCGTGAAGGCCCGTCAGGTCAATAGCGTTGTCAGTTAAAAAATACGAAGCGATAATGGCTGTTCTTAGCGTGTTCAGATATCCCGTCGATGGACGTAGGTTCGAATCTTTGCGAATTAACTCCACTTTTGGCGAAGGAAAACATCGTGATGAAACCATAGCATAGTGGTAAGGCTTTCTATCGCCAAAAGTCTTTATTCGTCGTCTGTCACTCAGTGGTCTTAAGTTCTAACCCTGCATTTTAATGATTTTCGTGGCGAGCGTAATAATTGTCACTTCCGTGCTAGTAGTATATCAGCAATGTTTATAAAGATACACTAGCTTTTGCCTGCAGCTTCGCTCGCGTTAATGTATATTTGAACTATCCATCGTGGGTAGTGCAATTTTCCGAATAAAAGTTACCTTATGCCCTTTTCTGTCGTACCCTTGACAATGCGTATGCAAAATTTCTAGGTAATAATAGGTCGAGTAATTTAAATAAATAAATTCCCATTCGCATTTAATCATTTAACTAAGGATATAGAATTAATTTCATACAATAAGACAATCTTTAAATCAATAACATAATTCTGATTAGTTAAATTTAGCAAAATACAATTCAGAATCATCACAATCGGTAACTTTTTGCTCCCAGTTCACGTTCTGTGTATCTATTTTAAAAAGTTAAAGTAATTCCCACGTTATTTCACAGATTAGGATATAGCCTCGTGCCGCTGTGTGTCTCGAGAAAATGAACTTTCTTGAAAAACTAAAAGTCGGACCTACGAAATTACTTCCTGCGGACAGCGCAATAAAACTCTTTGGGGGATAGACGCGGTCAGAGTGTCAGCGACACGACCGCTTATGACATATATATATTTTAACGACTAAAATGGTCTTCACAAGGCAGGTTTGATTCGCTCTAATCTTATATCAATTCTCAGATGTTAACTAACTCATAAGAAATAGTTTTCAATTTCAACTCTGTCTTAGTTATAGGCAGAAAATCAAAGTTTTTCGATTTTTGCATAAAAATAGCTTACTTTCAACATATTTTATTGATGAAAATCGGTGGTTCTTGGTTCACTGTGTCGAAGACTTACCTGTAACAAGAAAAAATAGTAATTAGTTTTAATTTTATATTATAAGTAAGGCTTAATCTATGAAGGTAAAAGTGTTTTTCCCAAATATTTGTAAACGCATCACTTTAGAAGGGCCACACCTATTTGACTAATACTTTTTTATTGCGTGTAATTGTCAAGGCAACGTTTGTATGGAAGAAAATATTTTGAAAGTCGCATGGAAAGTGAAAAATCTCCATATAAAAATTAGTGTCTGAATGGCACAAAAAACTATAAAGACATCTCCAATAATATTTTGCAAGAATTGACAGATTAACGTACGTACGTACGTCTTTGTTATTCGTGCGAAGCCGGGGTGAGCAGCTAGTCAAACATATTTCTATTATAGATACTTTTAGAATAAACCTTGGATGTTAGTTCTTTTAATTTAAACGTTTTCTTTATTTTTAATAAATTCTATCATCTATAATTATTTGGTTAAAAGTGTTGATAGCATAAAGTATTTGGCATCAGATAATATATTAAAAAGTTACTTAGTGTTAGATCTTGTAATAAAGTCTCAAGACATAATCAATTTGGCGATAAAATGCGATCTTGTTAAGCGAAGTTTTCTATCAAAAAAATCATACAATTGGCTGTTATGTAAATGATAGTGACGTTTGTACGTCTAGTCCCTCTTTTGTATGTAGAATAAATTATACCAATACAAAGTGTATATCGTAAGATTTATAAAAGAAAATATTAGTAAATAAATTAAATATACCCAATAATTTCATATTTCAAACCTTATCCATGTTATAAACATGAAAGTTTGTAAGGACGAACAGACGTTTGTTACTGCTTCACGAAAAAATTACCGAACGTATTTTGATGAAATATTAAAGTAATATGTATAGCTCATACACTGGAATAACACATACGGTATAATGAATAAAGATATCGTTAAATTTAACCAAAATCAAGCGATAAGCGTTTAAGTTTGAAAAATCTCTGCCATCTGAGAGCTAAATCGTCGTGCGCTACATAAACCCCTAAAGTTATTTGAATATAACATATGGTATCATTGTTTATAAAGAAAACAAAGCATTCAATACGATGACATCCTTCTGGCTTTGTAATATGGCATCTTTTCGGGATAAGTTCGCTTCAATGTTAATTATTACGACGAGGTGTGAGGAGTGTTCGTGTTGCTTTCAATTCCAAAGGGTATAAGTTGGCAGAACCAACTGGTATACGAATTATTCCAACTCAATCCTCAGGGACGAATCATTTAAAACATTACAACTCTTCTATTGAGGATTCCTTTATCCTTTATTTATTCACAATGCCAATAGTCGGCTGGTTTTATTACGACGAGTGAAGAAGCATGCATCATACAACAATCAATAAGTGTGAACGAGAGAAAACATATAATCATGATACGAGTATCGAATATTAGTTCGTGTTATTGTTACAAATTGCAAAACGATGCCAAAACCTTTATTGCTTGTAAAATGACCATTCTCAGGATAGATATAGCTTGCAGGGACCATTTAAAACAAGGTCAACCGCATACATGTTTTTTACTTCGTGAAATGAAAAAATAAATCTTGAGCAGTAATTCACTTGAGTATAAAAATTATTAAAAACCAAAACCCGTGAGAAGTGTAGCCCCACCTCAACGGGAGGACTAGCCCGAGGGGGCCACGTGCCTCGGGAGACTCGGGGGGCTTTCTCTGGGAAACGTAATTGGGACTTTTTCTTCGGTCTTAGCCTTTTGTTTTGCAAAGCGACTTCTTTCTTGTCCCACCCACTTGGAATCGATTGTACATAATGAGGTTTTTAGTTCTTTCTCTATCATTACGCTATTTATTTCCTAGAATAGATAGTAAGATAGATCACCTGATAAATCATAGTGCTTTATTCACTCTAACTGGTTCGTTCGTAATTTTTAAGTCTACATTTAAATATTGCTACCACCGTTTGAATAGTAGAGTACTATCTAGTGGCAACTTATCGTAAAACTGGTTGTTACCCGCGACTTCGCTCGCGTGATCATAGATTTGTTCTATCTCTCGAGGGAAGTATGTTTTTCTTTCGACTAGTTATACTGAAAGCATAACAAACAGACAAATAAATTCACCAGTACGTTTATAATATCAGTAAGGATAAACAGCGTAGAAGCCTTCATGGTAACACACTCGCGTATAGCAACTTTCATAGTAAAATGTATTGGAGTTTCTGAACCTTATATGAGTTGCGGGTGTACCAACGTTTTATATTTTTACACAAGCACTTCTTGTTTATATATACCTACATCTTTATATACATATAATTCTTCTATAGGTACGCGTGTACGTGACTAGACTGTTACTAAACGGCTGGACAGGTTTTGATGATTTTTTTTTCGTGTGTTCATGTGGGTCTTTGAGAATGGTTTAGATTCACAAATTATTTCGGTAGTTATTCGAACGAAGCGTATTTGCCGAGATACTCAATTTAGATATATGTATAGATTATTAGAGAAACTAAATGATTTTTAAAATAATGAAATTCAAAACCCAAATATATCTATATAAATTATATCGGTCTGCCGTTAAATATGCATATTACTCTATATATTTCGATATCATTTATTTATTTTACTTCTTCGACACTTAACTTTTATGTAAAAAAATATCATGATATGTTTATTTAATACAGCGTTTTGTAAAATTTTAAGAAACTACAGTTTTAGCGCATTCAGCAATGTGTAAAGTGGAGCAAGCGGTGTGACGCGCATACGCTGTACAGAAGAAGTAAACGGACAACATTGTTTACGAATAAACTTTGTAAATATATTTATGCTTTAAATTATTTTAAATTTTTCCTCGAACATAAAATATATTGTTAAGATAGTAAACAACGCGGACGAAGTCGCGGGTATCAGCTAGAAGTTTTCTAAAGAAGTATAAATATTAGTTTCCCAATGTCGCGTACAAATTTTATAGGAAAAAGAGCGAATGGTATCACAATGAGACGCTTCGGATGCAACATCTGTATTGTAATTCCCAATCTGTTCAATGTAATGCATAGAATCGATACAAACATAGCTAAGTTAGATGTTTACACTTCACTCGTGTCTGTAGGTATTCAACTGGCTTCCTACTCTATGCAGATTCTGATATGAGCAAAATCAAAAATAGTCTATCCAATTTAGGCATTAAGAAGACGCACACGAACGTTAAAACTACCACCAGTTAAGACAAAACAACACGGTTATCGAAAAATAACCAGCAAGACACTCGATCTGCTTTATAGAAATTAAATAAAAAAGTGATTTGAAATACGTGCCTCTTTAATGGGGAAAATTTCAAAACCAAAAAGGAAGTGCTTACGATTAAAAATAAGTTTAAAGAATTCTTATTTCAAAGAAGTCTCCATATTTTTCTCTATTCTACAGTGAGGCACAACCTAGGATAGTCAGTGCGGCGGGTGTTATAATTGGAAAAAACACAGGAAGGATTAACCAGGTACTGAAGGTCTAACGACTGAAAATTTGGTGTTATTAGAATTTATAACGATTATTTCACATAAGGTTGTTTGGATACTTCATCAACGCATGTATATTTAGCATGCGACACGCGAAAATTTATCATCCAAGACTTTTAATGTGTTATAAAACCGAATTTTCGTCGCTCGAATGTACTTTTCAATACTATGAAAACGGGAAAAACGATTCTAATCCGGGCGTGATATAAAACATCACGTGTTATTGGGATTTGAATACAAACTCGGTGGGTGAATACGTAAACACTGTAACACGTTCAAAACCTTATCAAAACAGTGTTATAGTGAGGGGCTTATCAAAGATACCGTGATACAAAAATATCATGATATGAGATAGTTGTCACGAACTTAAAGTAAATGTCGATTGGTGACGGAATTCTATACATTCAAAAGTAAAAAGCGTGCATTCCCTCTTAATCCTGTACATATAAATAAGATTAAAGTGTCTTTTGTTTGTCTAAGTTCATCTCCGAAAAGGCTGAACCAATTTTGATGAAACTTTTACTACCAGATAACGGACTTTTGAGCTTTTTATAGTATCATTTCGCTTTTTTTAGAGAGTAAAAAAACAGCAAATATAACATTTTAAATTGTTTATTTAAAATCAAAGTGTTGTGCTATTATTAAAAATCGATATTACATATATATAAATTGTCCTAGACTACTTATTTTTGGAATCGATTGACTCTTCGCTCTTTTTTTAAAGACCAACAAAGCGAACTAAGCTAATAGTGCAATAGATTAAGGCGAAAAACGTTATGCTTATGAAAACAAAGCTGCGGCCATTAGTTAGTTATTTTGATATTACTAATTATTTCCAAAATCTACGCTTCCGGTATAAAATGATAGGTTATTTCTTAAGGGTTCCTAGATCGTGTTTCCCTATCCGTGTGCGAAAGGGACGGTGCATCTGTATTTCCTAACGTGTGAAAGGCACCGCGTCAGGTCGACGACCTTTAAAACATATCGTTGGCAGAAAGGGTTTGGTTTCAGTAGCGATAGCAGATTTCTTTTTAAATATTATATTATTTTATTCCCAGCAGTGGGATTTCAAAATACATATTCAGATATAGAAGCAGTTTAAAAAAAATGATTGTCATACTCGAAATATTAGGATGTTAAATATCGAAGATATAAATTAATCGGCGATTGAAATCGCTAATACAAAAATGTAGGAATATATACGCATTTCAAGAAATAAGTTTTCATTAACAAGTGTGATATTTACAAAACGCATGACCACAATAACACATAAATAACTATTTCAACAGACATTTAAGTTTTTTGAAGTGAAGGAAGGCTTTGAAATTTTGATCCGCAACCTTTTTTTGTGACGAAAAGTGGTGAGGGTAAACACTGTGTCGGGTAGAGTGTTGAAAACACCGGTTCTCGTCCGATCAAATCACCGAAGTTAAGCAACGTCGGGCGCGGTCAGTACTAGGGTAGTTGACCGCCTGGGAACACCACGCGACGGTGGCTTTTTTGTTTTGTTGTTTGTCTTTTTATGAAAAAGTTTTCACTTATTTCGTAAGGTCGTAAGAAGGTGGCACACACTGTTTTATAATAACTCAGTAATGAGACAACATACATACTTCTATTTACATTTCTTTTTATATACTTAATAGGTTTCACAGCATTTGACCACAATGTCACCTGATGTTAAATGACGGTATGGTCTAAGATGGTGAATACGTTAAGCCTGAAGGACTGGCTCTCAAGTGCAGCTGCTGGAACACACCAACAGATGCTTGGTGACAGATTTTGACTTTAAGCTTTAGACTAGAGAGGAAAAAAAATCACTAACATTATGCTGCGGTTTGTTGAATCTTCCTTCACCCAAAAATTTGGACTCTTTATATTCGAACCCACGTAGACCGATAAACATGCTATCACTGAGCCATCATCTCTTTAGAAATATAACTTCGTACGTAAGCGCATGTAAGCGCATAACTTCAGAACGTTTGAACCTATTTGAATACAGTTTTTTTTTGTTATGCGCAGAACAAGATTCCTATGAAAGAAAATGTTTGGAAAATAGTACGGGAAAGATATAAAAGATTTAAAAACTTCCATGTAGTGTGCGCGTTCCATTGTCGCTCGCGTACATTTCCCACGTCCTCTGGAATGAACTCCCAGCGGCAGCGTTTCCGGACCAACATAACCAACAAACCTTCAAGAAAAGAGCCTACTCCTTGTAGCGGTGATTACTTACCATCAGGTAGCCCGTCTGTTTGTTTGCCTCCAATAGCATAATAAAAATATGTAGAAACACGAATGAGTGAGTGAGAAAGAACACAGTAGTGAGACCTTCTTGATAGAGTTGGCACATGTTAATGTGTGCAATTGTTCAGTCACTATTTTATTTCATTGCATAATCGTACTCTAAAGAAAAGATTTGGTGTTACTTGCTTCGTATAAATCCGTGCGAAGCCGGGGAGGGCAGCTAGTCTATATATAAGGTTTTATTATTATTATTATTATTTTTGACAATTAATCTTCTATAGTATAGCCGTCGTTGACGAATAGGTAATAATGTTACAAGTGTCTTGTAATTGTTTGAATATTATAACAAGATGGTGGCCCCTTGTGACAGTTTTCCATAGACTTTTTGCGGCATCTCAGAATGCATACTCCGTGGTATTAGTTCTCATCCACTTCACTTGTGCACAATAACCGAACTATATTATGCAAAATGCCAGTAATATTACAAAATGTATAGTCATATATTTAGCTGAAATCCAGCCAAAAGCTCAGTTTTTTTATTTAACAACTATTAATTAAGGAGTTAATTAGTGTTACCAAGAAAATAATACTTTTTTTTATCTTTCCATCAACGAGGAAAAACATTATATATATCTAAGTCTCTATTCATCATAGTTCGCGATTATGTTTACTAATGTACAATGTTTGCGTACTCTGTGGCAATAAACTGTATTAAAAAAATTAGCCCTTCATTAATAATATGCTGACGGTACTGTGATCTAGGTTCGCAGTTCCCTAGACTCGTTGCGGGCCTAGACAGGGACATTGGCGAAAAATTACAGGGGTGTACCACCACATGCACGATGACTACCTTATCATATGTATGGATGTATTTATGTATGTGTGTGCGTGACGGCTACGTGGATTGATATATGTATATGACATACGACCGCTCGCAACTTCATCTATACTTGCATCTTTGTAAATGATGATAACATACATTATCTTTGTATAATCCTCGCCAAAAATTTTGACCGCTCTGAATAGATATTTAAGTATAAATACGTATAACAGCCAGGCAACTTAAGCATACAAAAATGCCATGTTTATAATAATATTTTAACTTTATTTTCTTTTAAACTCATATCTATACTATGCGCAATACCGAAGTTCGGCTATATATAGAATTGTCAAAGTTAGAGTCTATGTGTTATTCTGTTGTATAAGCTATATTACTGCAAAGTTTCAATAAAATAAACTAGAGAATGTGGCGTCAGCGCAACGTGCTAGCAGCATGCTCGAGAGTTCCCATCCGGGGGATTTAATCTAAGCTTGAGATGCTGCCGAGGCAGGTCGCGTCAGGTGTGCGGAAGGGAAGTTGACCACCCGTCAACGGCGGCGTAATTGGTGGCTTCGAGAACGTAGGAGTAAAATAGTTCACTGTCGTCATATCATCGCAGGAGAGATTGCTACCACTACACACCAGGAGTAATACCCGCTATAGGGCACTCTTAATTGTGTCGCGTTTCGGGATCTACCAGTGTGTATTCAGTAACTAAACGAGGGGAAAGGGGTGTGCACCCAACTGGCCACCACCACACACAGTGATAAACCCATCACAATAACCTTCGTTTAGATTTGTCACCTTTGGGGATCAGTCAATGTATATGCAAGTCTCGAGAGGCTTGCAGATCGGCATGACAGTGGTAACTGTCTATGGATCATTGATGTCTTGATGGTCGCCGTTGTTACTGTAATGTTTTTTTAATACTTTATAGTTTAGCGTTTGACCACAATCTCATCTGATGTTAAATGATGATGTGGTGACTACCATAGTCACGCTAAACCTAGAAGGAGACTGGCTCTCAAGTGCAGCTGCCGGAACACACCAACAGGTGCTTGGCTTGGTAAATTGTCCTTAGCTTCAGGTACGGTCAATGTCAGGCTACTATTAAAAAAGCGAGAACGTAACTTTCTATTAGCGAAAAAATTATCAGAATCAAGTCAGCAGTTTCAGAGAATGCTTTCTACAAAGAAACAAATTTTACCTTTTTATTATTTATAGTAGAATGATGTTGCGCCTATATTGTGCTGCCTATGTAGGTGGAAAATTGACTAGGCCCAATTTTTTACCTCCTTACAAATCCATTTTCTGGCTTAATGTGCACTCAAATCATAATTTTTAAATTTATTTTCTGAAATATATCACCATATCGTATTGTATCGTATCACCATATCGATTTTACTAATACAATATGTTCACATTAAAAGAAATATATAAGAAATCACCAATTTCACAAAAATGTATTAAGAGCTGTAAGTGTTGATTTTTATTTTGAATTGTATATAAAATGAAACTATATACTAACTTATAAAAAAATATAGTGCATAATTAAAAATGCCAAGAAAAATGAAAAACATAATTTACACTTCTATTTAAAAATGTAAGATGAAAAAAGTCAAAATAAATGTATCTTCGTCTGTTCTACAAAAACAAAATTGGTAACACACAAAGGAGGTTTAGTTAAAAAATCCAGAAAAATAATATAAACTCCATTGGCGTAGGTCAGTCACCTAACCGTCATTCATTCCAATTTCAAACTTGGAATTCCGAACGAAGAAGCCACGCACACGCGCACGCGACGCACACGAATTCGGCTGCCTCGTGTTAATTTGCATACGTATTTATGTGGGCCACGGACGCACACACGCACACTTTATATGGGTCGGCACACAAACACAATGGAATGTTTTTCACGACGACGTTATAAATAAAGGACATTATTCGTAGGGTATATTAAAACTGTTTGTACGAATGGGATTATCCTGTTTAGTATAACATTCAATGGGCTTATGCAATATGTCGACGACTGTATTTTGATTTATATTGACGAGGGTATGATTTTTAACATTGCCACAAACTGACTGTGATATATTTATTATCTGTTCCAAATACTGGCTGGTTATTAGTTCACCTACCAATAAAATAAAAAAAATCACCTGTATCAACAAACGATAATGACTTAGTAGTTACCGTCTTAGTATACTGTGTCGATTGAGGTAGGTTCGAATCGATACGAATGAATCGGAGTTTTTGATGAAACAAAAAAAAAAAGACATCGTAATGAGACCGTGGCATGTTGGTGGGGGTTTCCAAAATCCGTCTGGCTAGCTACCACTGTCAGGTTGAAAATCTATCTCCAACCACTTATAAATGTGTTCCGGCAGCTGCACTTGAAAACCTTGTCTAAGCTTAGCCTGTTTACCAAATGGAATCACATCGTCATTTAATATCAGGTCAGATTGGAATAAAACGCCAACAAATATATAAAGAAAAGGAATCAACTCTTACATTATTACACTTACACTGCCGCTATTTAGCAATATATGTTGCTAGAATTAATCGTCAATTAGACAGTTCAAGACCATTTTTTTAAAGGTGAAGCCAATAGTAAAATTATATATATATTAGCCTATGTCACATGTTAATAATTATTTATATGCCAGGTAATAGAATTATTACTAAACAAATATAACAAAACGTTTCATTTACTACACTCCCAATTGTCAAAACTTGAAGACACCGTTGGGCGTTTTATTGTTATTAGAGTTACATTATAGCTACATATTAAAAAGGCGTTTTTAAAAATCCTATATTAATAATATGATGGAAATGTTTAAGGTAAAATATACCTTCGAAATATAGATTCATGACGTTTATATAATCTGTGGAGTCTTTATTTCCGATCATTGCTTTAAGGCTGCCACTGTATTATAATTCAAGAGGTCCGTGTTTTTAATCATTCCCAGTTTTATTATTACTTAAATACGTATACGTATTAATTTAGATTCGAAATATACCTAATACAAATATGCCTATAAAGTCTGATAATTACTAATAGTTAGTACAGTGGTCGAAGTTCGATCGTAACTCATTATTGTAGTGAAAATACTTATGGGACGCCTTTGAAATTCTTACCCGCAACCTATTTGTGTGAAAAAAAACATGGTAGGGGTAAACACTGTGTCGGGTAGAGTGTTGAAAACACTGGTGCTCGTCCGATCACCTAGTTTTCAGCAACATCGGGCGCGATGTCAGTATGAGGATGAGTGACGTTGGGTTTTTATTATACGTATGTGTTTAATCAAAATGTTTACTTGTAATACAAATGTTTTACTTCCATCGTGCGTCTTTACGGCGCGCCCTGTTTTTCTTTAAGTGTCAATATTAAAAATGTACAAATACTGTGGATTAAAAACTAAAGCTGCGTGACGTATGACGAATAGAGACTTACAAATAAAAAAATCGACTCGTTGATGGTATATAAAAAAACGAAGTGTTTCCATTTTTTTATTAACACTAATGCATTAATAAACTAAATAATAAAATGTAATTTAATAAAAAACTAGAAACACGCTTTTAGATATGATCATACTAAAAAGTATAAAATAATTCTTAGCATAAGAATAAACTTACTAAAGAGAAAATTAATGTCACAACGAGATCTATTGGTTACGAAGCGCAGAGTTAGTTTTAAAACGTCATACAAAGCACCCCACGCTTTTATAATAGTGACAATAATATTAGTATAATAATAATTTTAGTTCGATTCGTTTTAAAACAATCATCTTTAATAGGTACAGATGTATTAAGAGTTGCATGCAAAGATATCTATCGCATGCGTTCTATACCCTATCTCTCTTACACTCATAGGAAAAGAAATTTATGAATCCTGGCGAATCTAATCAGGATAATCAGATATTTTGAACGAACTATTGCATTATCATGGGTCTTCGAAGTGGGGCAAAATCACGTTTACAAATTCCGTTACATTCATACACACAGGTGAAACTAATAAATAGCATATAATAATGAATATCGGTTGACAAATAAAGGAGAAAGTGATACTGAACTGTTACGTCTCCGCCAAATTATATATAAATAGAGAACAGTCTAATTATTATCATAGATTTAAATCAAAGAGGACGAACTCATTGTGGAGGAAAAATCGAAAGGGTTCCACAATTCAAATTTGGAATTGGAACTAAACCCGATCGCACACAAGCGCAAGTGACGTGACGCACGTGTATTCGGACTCCTCGACCGCGGCACGCCCGACAACATTTGGGGTAGGTCGGGGAAGGGATTGGGGTGAGCTGCGGACCAAACGCCGCCTAATGTTGCCCTAGGTTGGCAATAATATAGTGCCGGTAATCTGTATTGGCCAGTGTCATGTTTTAACATACGTTTCTTCAAATTTTATTATTTTTAACTTTAGTTTGCGTGGTTATGTTTTAAGAGAACATTAAATCAGATAATAGCTTGTAATAAATTACAAATGTTCAGTGTTAACAGCTTACCATGGCTTCGTTCTCGTTAACACTGTTTTATTGTTTCATGGGAAATTGGTGTTTTATAAGAAATAATTTTAACTTTATCCTTCTGGCATAGCTTTTATTGAACAGGAAAAATTAAATGTTGTAATAGTGTGAGAAGCGTTACATCTACCAGTAAATATTTTGTCAAAATTCATTTAGCCATTCCAGAGATTAGCCCGAACAAACAATTGACACTTACATTTATTTATATATAAAGTATAACATTTTTCAGAAGCTATTAAAGTTATATTATCGTCTACATATTATTGTGCATAATATAATGTTATAGTACGAATATGTTATTAATATTCGAAGTTGCGATATGAAATACAAAAATAACTATTAAAATATTTTGCTAAAGTTTTATAGAACAAAAAGTGAGTGTGTACTTATGACCACACCATACAAGTGAAAACTTATAAATAATTATATGAACTTGAAGTTTACACATATAATTAGCAATGTTGATATGTAAAATATTAGTCATATACGCACAATACATACTTGAAATAATGCCCTAATTACCTATATATAAAAATATCATTTTATTGTTATAATTTGTAATAATAAAAAGAGTAATTATTTGTACGATACATTCATTATCAGACAATACACGTAGCTGATATCGACTGGAATCGAGAAAGTCCAATTCAGCGTTACCACCCCAAACGTGACGGTTCCTTTTCAACCACTATCCAAAGCACCTAAAGAAGAATTACTGCAAAAATAACCTACCAAAATAAAATTCTGGTGTAGAGAAAACATTTAATTGTAAACGCAAGTTAAAGACCGTAAAATACAAAAACATAACTGTAGTTTAAATTAAGATTAAATTAGGTGCAATCAAAAGAATATGTAAGTTAAGATAATATCATCCGATAATATTCAAAAGTATAATGAGTCGATCGATTTTTATCCTCAGTTCGTATTCAGAGCTCGCGCATTCTGATAGCAGTTAACGGTACTGTATAAAAAATTATCAACGGCTAGTCAAATCCGGTCAAACCGGAACCACTCCGAGCTATTAAACCATTACCTGACTTTAACATGGCTTATTTAAAAGTAAAACATTGATGACAACTGAGAGTACCAAAGAAAATTTTACCTTGTATAAACTTTATAGAGTTTTTGGAAGCTTTCCGTCCTCATTTATATCTGTTCTTTTTCTATCGTTATTAATGTTATAAAATGTGAATGTGGGTTTGTTTGATTGATACGTTTTCATGCCTTAACTATTCAATCAACCACCATGAATTTCTACATACATGTTCTTAGGGATTTAGAAAAATGTACTGTTTCAAAGGATTACGTCAAAGTTACATTAACGTGAGCGAAGCCGCGGACAAAAGCTAGAAGCTGAAGTGGTGTTCAATTTCATAAATTCCAAGCACAAATTATCTCATATGTTTATACTGATGACCATGATTTTTAACGTTACAAAATCTGGTCCTATAATCTCATAACATAAGAAAATTATAGAAAATTTGATGATAAATTATTTCACACAATTCTGTATGGAAATTCTTTGATAAAAATTAAGAAATATGTACATTATGTAATAATATATAAGATAGAAATAAATTAAATTAAATTGACTCATTTATAGATCTTATGTAAAGCGGGAATTTGGCAGCTTTGTGCACTCTATTATTGATAGTATATGTTGTTTTTCATTCACATTATTATACTTATTTTAGTATATTTCTATCAACTACGAAGAACACTTACCTCGTAATTTTAATAAAACAAAAGCTATAAAATTAATTGTTCAATCGATTTTTAACGTAAAATGTACACCGTATGTTAACTATTTATTGTAATATTATTTGCTCCGTTCGTTTATTACGAGTATATCAGTGAATAATAAAAATTCATTTATTTCATTTACAGAAATGTGAAACATCGTATTGTTTGGGACACAATGCTTAAAATTCTGCTATATTTCATTATTATTAAGCATCACATTGACCAATTTACCTTTTTCATAGAGTACGTACAAATAACATGAAACTTTTGTGATTAAATGATTGCATAATAAATTGCATATTAATTTATGAATATCGTATGCAAAAAGTACATACCAATAATCCTGTTGTAAAATGTAAACATAATTATTACTCAGAACAATAAAACCCAAAGTACCTATCCGATAGCAAAATTAGTAAAACAGTAAACAATGAAGATATAATATAATTAAATGCGTAAAACGAAACGGGATTTGTATTCGACACGAATACAATAAAAAAGATTATTGACATAACACCCTTCATTCCCATGAAATAAAAATAACTGATCAACCAACTCGTCGAGTGAACGATCTTTTGGTTAGATGTTGAAAAAGAAATAATTAAAAAACAGGCAACGGCCGATGCTCGTTGGGAGTACGCGTCGTGCGACTGGGTTCCCGCAAAAAAGTGAGGTCGACGCCCTCGCGGCGTGTCCTTCGAGGGCCGCGCTTGTGTGCGTCAATGCGTACGGACGCGCACGCACAGGCGAGCTTCTGCATTTTTCGCGGACGCGTCACGCGCGCCCGTGTGCGTGCGTTCGCATTTTTCGCGGGCACATTCGGTGCGCGCGTGTGCGTGACGCGGATGCTTCTGAGTGCGTTAACTTAACCGCACGCACGGAAAAAGTGTGCTAAGTGTGAATCGGTTAAGACATACGGGTTCCGTTGTTATTATTATTTGATTACCTAATCATAAATTAAGCATCACGCATATCCTTACTCAAGTAAGTAGTTACAGATAATGAGATAATAACCTTTTCGTCATAAAAGAACAAACATTTAATCAACGTGTTAACTTGTTAGTTTCGGGTATTGGGTTATTGACCTAATCTCCACAAAAACTAACAGAGCGACAACGTGTTAGTAGTAACTACAGAAACATTATCTAAAGCATCCAGATTTCTAAATGTTTCCATTCACCGTTAATAGTATTTAAAATGTTGTAAAATGTTTTTTTTCGTACATCTGTGTCTGCAATAAAATTTAGTTTTAAAACTATATAACGATTTAAGACAGGTTATAAGTCTAGTAATTGTATGTTTATTATATGATAAAAATCGTATACATTAACTTTTAAACGTATTGTCTAATTAAATGTTTCCTGTAAGAACCGAGCTATGTCTTTATGGGGGTCAAGGCTACAGTTATTGCAGACGTGAACTTTTACGAACAAGTGTTCTGACGCATTTATAAGATGGTTACAGGTTATATTTGCGATTTATCCATAAAATTATATAGGTATGTACATATTTATACAGTTATACATGTCGATATATATTAATTATAAACTTATACATAATACTGTTATTGCAGCGGAATTGGTTCATTTATTTCTGAGATTTGTCTGTGTAAATAATAGACCTATTTAATTTTCCTTATAACATTTAAGTATTTCAGTATAGGCATAAATAAATCAATTTAGTACCTTTTCTCCTCAGTTTCTCAAACGATTTTCTTTATTTTTATTTATTTTTTTGAAGTAAAAACTTTTGTAGCCGTGTGAAGCGATTTTTAAAATGGAAAAAAAATATGGGTTCACGTCACCGATGACCTCGACATGCTCGTATTGCGCTTGCGCCGGACTAGTGACACGTAGTATAGCGGCCTGTGTACATGTAATATTGATATTTTGTATTGAGCTTGTGCAGCCCATCACATGTTTGATTAATTACAAACTATATAAAAATGTATATAATTATTGCTCGGAGTACCAATAAACTTAAAAACCAAAGTAATGATAATACTTTAAATTTACAAATTATAAAATTTAAATGATTCAGGCTATAATTGTTTTACAAATTAAAAATAAAAGTCAGTAATTCCATTGTTTTGAGTTTTCAATGTTATCGACAGCCCTGACTTACCTTCATGTTTCGACTGTTTTTAGAAACTATTGGCAAGCTTTGGTGTTATCAAAAACATTTTGGAGAAAGTTACTTTTTACCTCATAATCGACCACTAGAAACCTTTACTTACAAGTCTCTATTTGTCATACCGCATGATCCTTACGTGTATCAATCCACAATATTTTTACACATTTGCCAAGAAAACTGCAATGATCCACATTTTTTTTACACTTATCCCACCTAAGTAGGGTCGTCACAACATGTTTTGCTTCTCCATTCTCCCCTGTCAGATGTCATGTCAGTATTTACACCTCTTATGTACATATTATTTTTCATACAATCTAACTATACCTTCTTAGGTTTTTCTCTACTTCTACATCCGTCCACCTTCATACTTAAAATTTTTCTAGTTACATGGCTTTCATCTCTCTACATGACTTGCCCTATTACTCATCAACTCCTCTGTCACCAGTGTTATTTTCAAATTATTTATTATTATTTGCAATAATATTAAAACTTAAAAATAAATGACTTATGGTCGACTTTCGACGGCTGGGTCGATGGACATATGTATATATATCTATTAAAAAAAATGAATTACTTAACCCTTAAATGCATATTGTTGCGAATTATATACATTCCACATCCACTTAATTTTTGTTCAAAATCCTGAGTGTGTGCATTTTCGAAAGCATGTTAGCATCTTAGAAAATACCTTACACTTGGAACAAAACGTTTACATTATTTTTGGCGGGCAAGTTACACTTTTGTTTGTTGTTGTTTTAAAATTAGTTACAGGATTCAAAACAAAAATTATGCATTCAAGGGTTAAGTACGTTTTTCTACCGATAATCTTTATTTTAATTTTGATTAAATGCTATTGACAAACTTTATTGTTATCAATACAATTATTTTTGGATAAAGCTAGTCTTTTTTTAACTTAAAACTTATACATATTTTAATTTTGGTCTCAAACATGATCAAAATTGTTATAACTGAAGATGTCGATGACATCGTTTCTTGTGTTATTCCCAACAGGCAACAAGTTATACGTATAAGTTAATTTAGATTACACTGATATTTAAAAATTCAACTTTATTGTTGTATTGTTGTTATCATTTTATTTATTTATTTTCAAACAATTTTCAATAACGGTTACGGTTGCATTTCCACCAGCTGGCGCGAATACTGGTTTATTTAAAAGGGTCAGAACTAATGAAGGTTTAAGGAACCCTGATAAAGCGGAATATAAGCGACGCGTTGCGTGCGACGGTAGCGCAAGCCCCTTAATTTTGTCATCAGAACATAGATTGTGTTTGTAATTACTGGAGACGCAAAACGATTGACCTACCACAATATAAATACAGTCATGCTTAGTGCAGCTCTGTTTACGAGCTTATCAACACGTTATACCGCTTTCGGGGTAAGCAGCAATATAGCTAATTCTTATGTTATTATGGTAATAGTACATTAAATGGTGGCATAATTAATAATGAACTATGTTCTTCTTCTTAGTTTTGACATCGAATCTTCTTTATTGAAGATTAGGTATTGCTCATGGCTTCGCTCGTGTTAGTGTACATTAAATCTATCCCTAGGAAATATGATGAAGAAAATGTACTCTATGTCATTGTCTGTACCACCTAACAACTTGTATGTAAAAATATGAGGTGTCTTGGGGTGCCCTCAGTATTGCAACAAGATGGTGAGACTCTTGTTAGAATTTTCTAGGGAGTTTTTGTGACGTCACAGATTTCATAGTCCGTGGTATTATTTCCGATCCACTCTACTTGTGCACAATAACCGAACTGCAATTACGTAGAACACCACCGATATTATACAAATCAGGGATCAAATAATGTATGATTGTTATTAAAAAATCAAATCCGTACCATGACAGTCTTAGATCTCGCCAAAAAAATTATTAATTATATTGTTGTATTATATATATATAGATATCGGTTATTAACTATTAAGAATTATTCTGCTATTTAGATTATTCGTTATTTTATATTGTATTAGCGAGCTCGGCAGACGGCGTTTTGTGCTTACAATAAAAAAAAAAATCTGGAACCAGATCGCAGCGTCAACTACCGGATCCAATTGTGAACCTAAATCATCGAGGAACCCGCTGAAATTATTGCACACAAAATTTTATCAAAACTGGTCTAGGAAAAATAACAGGGAACCTTATTATGTACGCTTAAGCAACATTTGTTGTCCGTATCGTGACTTTGAGCGTGTCTCTTTTCACACATGGTGGTTGCATAATGCATACCTACTTGTTCGCACGTCTCGATAACACCGTTCGACTGGCATACCTAATAACAATAATGGATAATGGACCGTAAATTGTGTCTAGAAATATGTACAGTCGTAGCCAATCTTTTTAATCGCCTCATGGCACAATTTAGGTATTATTGTATGTTTGAACATTGAAAAATAAATGCCATTTTTAAATTCATATAATAATGTTTTAACTTTGTTTTGACTCGTTAACTATTTTATTCGCAAGCCCGAAGTTGTCGAAGCCGAAGTTACGTTCAGAATAGCTAAAAAAATTATAATAGTAAGTTTTCTGATATTCTATGTCGTGTTTCCATCGAAAGTCTGTCTGTTTGTCTGTCCGTTCTTTTGAGATTTTGACGTGACTGTGAGTCCCAAAGAATTGCCTGGATCTACGCGAGCCCTTAAAATAAAAACGATTGACGATGGATTATTGTCGGATGGCATTTTGCTTGCCACTAATTTTACTTTAAAAAAAACGTCGGATATAACCACGACTGTCATTCGTGACGGTGAAAACTGTAAAAACACACATGCTTTACAGCGTTGACATGTTTAATTGATATTTTAAACATGGCAAATAAGTTAAAAGGTGTCATCAATTAAGAGTAATGTTTATTGTATACAAATAAAGGCAATCCTGTAGATACGAATACCAACGCGCTACTAAAATATACGTGTGAATTGTGAAAATGGACAGCAGAACTCAACTTTTGAGTTGGCATGTCAGGAAGAAGACGGAGATCGTTGGCTAAGTTCGGTGTCGTATAGCGATGTCTTGCTGATGTGATGGTAATATCTGACGGTAAGTGCAATGAAAAAAAAAACGATGACCAATATCCAATCGACCTACGACAATCACTTATACCCATTATTTTATTTAGCATTCAGTGGACACATAGTCTTGTTATTAATTATTCTATCACACTTTAACCCTTAACTAATTCTAATATCTTATTACCTTAAACATCACCGTTTATCTATCAAACGGAGAGCAATACTTAGGAATCACGAATATAGGTAGGTATCTGTGCATGGACAAAAATTACTTCAACAATTGTATATCTCAAAAAACATATATCAACGCACATAATTTGCTTTATAATAGTCTTTAAATAACAACGTTGCGTTGACATTGGCAAATCCTTTTGCAATGTCAATGGAAAATTAAAAACGTGTGTACAAATCCTCTAAAAAGTATATGCATTATTGGTACATATAGGTATCCGATAGAGAGTTACAGTTTGGTTATTTAATTTATCCATATTCTTAATAAATTATCCACAGTCATTCTGACCTCAAGTTGGCATATCTGACATATCATATATAATCTATCTTTATTGTAGACAATAAATGATTACAGAATAAATAAAAATTTTGTTTGCACTGGCAACACTTTTTTTTTAATTGATTTTATGACTGCTGTGATATTTATTTGAGAATAGCAATGCGATATGAAATGTTGCATTTATAAATTATATCCACGATAGGTTCACTTGAATAAAATTAATTATTAATTTCATATAAAGAGTTGTTAACAGGAAAATTTTGCGAGTCTGATATGTAGCCATTTTGAAATAGGTAGGTGCCTACTACTGCTGTTGTGTGCAGTGCATTATAACTTATCTTCATGCGTTTTGGTTAACATAATTAAGTTTTTACTTTATGTGACATTTTTATAGCATAATTTTTATACTGCAACAACTTATGTGGCAAGTAGAATTATGGTTTTGAATATTGATTAATCAAAAACAAAATTAATGACAGATAGACAATCAAAATATTAAATGTATAAAAAGCTACGTAGGTACATACATTCAAAGCCTAAACTGACTCGGAAATAGAAAGAAGGGTTTCGTGCGCTTGAAAAAGATGCTGGTCTCTTAAGGAGATATCTCAAAGTAAAAACTTTTCCATGACTAACTTTGTGTATTTAACTCGTGTATTCTGCCATGTCTCGCGTATAGTTGTCAAACTTGGGTGCTGTCTTAGAAATACTACTTAAACCTAAAAACATGTCATAGGGGTATGGAAAGAAGTATGATAGGAATCTCACTAAAATACCGAAAAAGAATTGACTTGAATTGTGTTCTCTAAAAGAGTAGATAATATAGTGATGACTCTTCATTGGAAAAATGAATTGTAAACGTCGAATACATATGGTTTTTATTTTTACAATTTTAGAATGACGCAACAAGCAACCCATTGTTGCCACAACAAAAATAACCTAAAAAGTTCGTTGCTTCTGTGTTTCGTTCGAAATCATCAAACTGGCTATAAAAAAAAAGACAAAAAGGTCATTGTCCACGTCAAGTCAGTCGAATTGACAGGCCCCGCCCGCGCACGCCATTGGAGGGCCGCTGTTCGAAATTTGAACAAAAACCCCAACATAGTTCCGCCTTCTAAAATGTTTTTTTGCGAACCAAAATGGCGGCCCGCACTATTTGTTTATAGAACGCTACTAGAGTTGCACCTGTTTCATATGATTAAATTTCAATTTTTGAATACTGAATCATGTCATTGAAATTTGAGTTATCATATTCGTATAAAGTATTATGAAAAGCAATACTGATAGAGTTATTGGTGTTTCGTAGTATTGTTTGTCAATTGATATAGGATCCAATTTTTTTCAGAGAAACGTAGCTTTAGAATTATATAAATAGTTCATAATGATATATATTTTCTAATATATTCTGCAAACATATTAATATGTATGCATGTATATGTTATTGTAATAACTAATTATACATTATAGTATAAAATATTTAATGAAATAGGTATATGAACCAAATGTGTCTCTTAACTGACGACCCATTGCGTGCAAAATGATGTAACAAATTATAAATAATAAGGCCATTAATCAATAGTGATTTTTTATAATTCAACTATACCTATATGCTATATTTTTAACATCAGATGAACCGTCCACATTTTTACCACTCCACATCAAGTATGATAACGTTTTTCGAGTGTATCTATGACTATTTATTTGATAAGGTTTTCAGCCTAAACGTCTTGTTTTTCCCCTTAGTATGGCATCTGCCTATGTAGGCAATTTCGCCATTTAAAGAATCCCTGCGTATGAAGCGTCGTAATTTTGGTCCTAAGTTGTGGGACTGACATAGACTGTTTAAATGTGATTCAAAAAGAGTCAGAAGAGAAAAAAAAGTATTTCAATCCTTTTATCAATATAAATAAAAAATGATTGAGTATTTTATTTTCATTTATTAATAATTATAATTATTTCTGAGTATTTTAAATGGAAATTACCAACCAGCTTCATATTGTCGCTTATAGTTATCGGTATGCACGCGTATCGTAAAAATTCATTGTCATCATTTTTCCCAAACGTGTCAAATGAAGTATTATCTACATTAAAAAAAACTTAGAAACAACTATACTTTTTTTGAATATTCGATATTTTAAATGCTATACATTATTTTATCAAATTTATTTTTACAGCTGTACTTAACAAGACTGCGTCATAAGTAGGCAATGTTGTAAATAGATAAGAGTGATAACAAGGTATGACTTCAGGGTTAGACCAATCGTTTTGCACTGTTCAAACAGTAAAACATGCCAATAGAATGGGAATTCATATGAAAAAGCTTATCATTTTAAGTGCCTTGACAAATGGCGATGAATCAAATATATATTGCACTAGTTGTTTAATTCATCTTCGCGTGTATGGTGCTTAAATATAATTGTTAAAGTGTAAAAACGGGCTCTGCCTTTTTAAAGCCTATAGTATTATTCTTACATTATAATCTCATCTGATATCAAATAATAACGTCGCCTTAAATTATAGCGCACTAAATCAAGAAGAACTGGCTCTTAAATGCAGCTGCCGGAACACAACTAATAACCATTTGTATGTTACTTGAGCTTTTAAACGTGAGAGTGGTAACTAACCTGATGGGAAGAACAAAATACCTTACCACCATGCTATGATATGCTATGCTATTTTATCACAATTGTTTCCTTTGTTAATTGCAAATGTCTAGTTATCTTATTTCTAAAAATTCTTCATTGTATATTTTTTGTTATTTATTTTTGGCAATCAATCTGACAGATTATTGTTACCATTGTAAAGTAGGTAATAATATTATAAATGTCTTTTCATAAATTCAATGTTCTAACAAGATGGTGGCTCGCTTGTCAGTACTTTCCAAGGATTTTCTGTAACATCTCAAAATGCATGCTCTATGACATTATTTTCCATCCACTTCACTTATGCACAATAACCGAATAATATTATGTGATATGCCATCAATATTACATAATATAGAGTCATAGACTACAATATTATGAATAAAATATAGAAGCCACTACAAGACATACTAAGATTACGCCGAAAATTCCGTCATTGTATCTACTAAAAAATTGCTAATAAGTTCTACCATATAAGGTATAACCAGTGGTCGAAATTCGGCCATTATTCTTTTTTTTTTTAATTTCAGCATTACTCAGATGTTTTTGCTAAAGAGTGTACAAGTACTATACATGTATAGATCAGCAGATGTAAGGTTTGTAAAGTATCGCGAATAGAGACTTATAAAAGTTTTGACACGTTGGTGATATGCAAAAAAAATTTTTGTAAATTTTAGTGTAGATAAAACCGCTCAAAAAGGCTCGATAAAAAAGCTCACCAATAATTTTTAACAAAAAAAGCAAAGAAAGTTGGTTGACAAAATTAGTAGAAAAAGGTACTGAACTATTTTGTCATCGGCTACATATATATAAATTGTTCTTGTATCTTCTGATATTATTAAAAATTATATTAAACTTTGAAGATGGTCACAAGATATTCATTATTTATATGTACAATCTGTGCAGAAATGGAGCTCACAACCATGTAATATTATCTTTGCAACTAACAGTATTCTAAAAGCTTGCTAATAATCAATTAAAACGTAGATGATTTTAAATTTTACTTAAATATAACAAACGTCGGTAGTTTACGACTGAATGTTGGCGGAGTTCCAAGTGATGCTGCCAGTGAGAGTGGTCTAGTTCGGAAAGAGTTAAGAGTGAAACGGGTCGTAGCAACATTATCGATATATCCACATCACTAGTGTGTATAACGCTTTGAAAACGTGGAGTTTTGGCGGGATCTTCGTCTCTCAAATGGTTTTTATCTTTTATTCATAGTCTTGCGGTATTTGCCCTTAGATATATTGTATAATATTGGTGGCCTCTTGCGTGATATTGGTTAGTTACTGTGGCCAAATGAAATAAATGGGAAATAATAATAGGAAACATTAAAGGGAATGTCACAAAAAAATCTATCTGAAAAGTTGTTACAATAGAGCGGTTGTAATGTTATAACAATAAAGTAATCACAACACACGTTTTAAGGGCGATAATGAATTGTAATACTTAATGAGGATAATTTGTCAGGATAGAAAGAGGGAGAAGAAAATAATGTTAAACGAGATAAAATATATTTACCATTAAATAACCTACAAGATTACTCTTATTACTAGTTGTTACTCAGTAACTTCGATCGCGTGGAATTAAAAAAAGATAATTTATTCGGTGTAAACGGGCGTTTGGCGTGCACTGCTTCTTTAATTCATTATATTTGCATGGATCGCTATTTTTGTTCTGAAATAAAAGTAAAGTCTAAGTTACTCCTTATAACATTAGCTACCTGCCAGTGAAAGTCCCGTCCAAATCGGTCCCAACTGTTTCAGAGATTTGTCGATACAAACACAAAAAAGACAGAACAAAAATTAAATGCTACTTAAAAAAATGTTGTTCGCTTATAAGTACCAAAATGCAGTCATGGACATTTAGTACAAAGCTATTATTTTTATATTACAAACAGACACTTCAATTTCATTTATTTATTATAAAACCTACCGTCAAAACAATCGCTTGAAGACCAACCCCCCCCCCCCCGCATGTCTCCTTAATACGCTTCTGTTATCCGATATTAAAATCAACATCAAAACATGGACCAGGAAGACCTTGAACTTTATTAATTAAAACGTTAACAAACAAATGAACGATAAACAAATTCAGTAATAAATTATTTCACACAACGTCCTTAAGGTCTGTTCCCATTCTAAAATATTGGAATGAACGCCATCTATTGGCGAGGTGTAATAAAAAACATACAAACCTTCATCATATAAAAGCTAAACTTTCATGGTAACCTGTCAAATGACATGGGACTGTCATTTCTAAAGTAAAAACTTCTTTAGCCGGATTGAGCGATTTTTTTTAAAGGCGAAAACCTTACAGGTTCGCGTCACTTATGGTCTCGACATACACGTGACGTATTACGCTTGCGCCAGACTAGCGACACGTAGTATAGCGGCCTGTGTACATGTAATATTAATATTTTGTATTGAACTTGTGAAGCCCAACATATATTTGATTAATTCATAAACTGTATAACAATGTATATAATTATTATTCAGAGTACCAATATATTTAAAAACCAGAGTAATGCTAATAATTCAAATTTACAATTTCCAATATTTTAAAAAACAAACAGGGTTATACATTGTTTTCAGTTTTCACTTATATCGGAGGTCCTTATTACTGCCTCGACTTATTTTTTTTTATTTTGATTTCTTAAACACTTAGTCCTTATTTACAAAAAATATTATGATAGCTTTAATTATTACGCAGTTATTAGAGATTTTAGAAACTTCGAGATTTATTAGCACTGCAAAAGACTAAAGACATTTTCGTGAGTGAGGTTTATTTTTGATGTACATTTTTTTTAAGGTTTTGTAACTTTATAAGTATTGTTAAGATAATAAACACAAACGTAGATAAAGTTGCGGGTATCAACTAGTCTTATATATATACAGTAATATCGAGTTTTATACATATAAATGTGAAACAAATACGCATTAAACATGTTTTTGTCGTCGATATTGTTCATTTAAGGTCATGCAGTTAGTTTTATCAGTTCAATACACTTTTTATGACTCACGAGATGTGCGGTTATGTATAAATTGAACTATTGAAAATGATTGTTCATGAATTATTGCGACCGTTGAACTCCAACGATCGAACACTATGTTTATGTTAACATAAGCGAAATGACTTTATACTTCTTTAATCGATTTCAAGATGGCGGCTCTCGGTTCGGTGGTATTTTTATTTGCTATATTCGTTATGTCAATCAAAACTACGTTATCACTACATAGTATAAAACAAAGTCGCTTTCTCTGTCCCTATATCCCTATGTATGTTTAAATCTTTAAAACTACGCAACGGGTTTTGATGCGGTTTTTTTTAATAGATACGAGTGATTGAAGAGGAAGGTTTATATGTGTAATAACATAAATTAAATAGTGCAGAAATACTACTATTTTTTAGGTTACTCCAAATTGAACGCGTGCGGGCCACGGGCGGTAATGAATAAATCAAAACTACCGGATCGATTTTAATCATTTTTTCAGTGAATGACATAGCCTATATATTTTATACCCGTGCGAAGCCGGAGCGGGCCGCTAGTTTATTATAAAAGGGGATATTTTCAAGGGGTCATCAATAATAACTTAATATGGTAGGTACACGTGTACACACATTGAATGATGGTAAGGCTTTTTCTAAGTTAGAAATCTGTCTTCAAGCATCTATATATATGTTCCGGCAGCTGCATTTGACAGCCAGTTCTTCTAGGTTTAGCGTGCTTAATCCTGGACATCATCGCCAAGCGTCATTTAACATCAGGCGGGATTGTGATCAAACGTCAAAAAGAGTCCGATCACGAATCATGACGATTCTAACTGGTATTTCATTTCTTTTCTCCCTCAATCTTGTGGTCGCAATCACTTTATCGAAACATAAACAGCTAGGTGTTGCAAAATCTTATATTTATTTGATATACCAAAGGAAAAGGAACGAATGCGGAAAAGTAATTCTGACAGAATTCACTAGAATCAGATTCCACCTAAAAAAATGCAACTTTAAAAACAAACCCAAAATGACTGGCACTCGAGGCCAATCGTATCGAAACGGAAAGAAAATAAAAAAAAATGTCTACGCCCACAATTCAAAAAGCGAACGCTCCTCAAAAGCTGTCAAACTGGCCGACAACGTTCTGAAACCTGCCCTGCCTCAACCGCGACCGACGTGCGGTCGTTCACCCGATATTTATTTAGTTTTTTTTTTTAAACCCGCATACAAACTAAATGCGAACGTATATAAAACGTAATAAGTGCGTATAATATAAAAACATTACTTCAGTGTATGACGTTTGAAACGGGTCTGTAACTGGATTCTCGACGGCAGGGTTGTCAACAGATAATAAATACACATGTCACATAAAACCTATTTGGATCGAAAACAAATAAATTATATTCGATATATATTCCTGAAAAGTTTAAATGAATAACGATTAAAAAAAAACATTCGTATCGCTGTGGTTGATTATTCATATAAGAAACTTGATTGTATCGTCGTATGGAGACTAACAATCTACATTGCACATCGCGTATCTTAGGTAAACGTAAATGAAATACTACTTCATCAAATATTTACAAGTTACAATCATTATACAGATTATATAAAAGTTACTAATGTTAGTAAGGATCATTTTAATCCATCTCTAAGTGTACTTATTTATTCTACACTAACTCTCACTGCGGCTTTGTACATGTCTGTCTTTACTAGCAGGCTCGGCGGACGTTGTTCTGCCCTGATGATAAAAAAATATACTTATGTGCATGAAACGCTTAAGGCGGCTTGACTTTTTCCGATTCTTTCAACAATTATCATTATATTTCTACCAATTTACAAAAAAAAACCTGGACAAATTATATATCTGAACCTTCCTCCGTCAATTACTCTGTCTAGTGGTGAAGACCACATTACAATCCGTTCAGCAGACACTTTTTTAATTTATCGCGATCATCCAGACAGACAGACAGACAGACGGGACGGACGACTTTGTTTTATAATATGTATTGATGGTAATTACAATATTTTTACACTAACCAGTTGAGTTGTGACAAAATGGATGTTATATTCTCCGCGCTAAAGTATCTCTATATACAAATATTCATGACGATCTGTTAAGCTGTACATAGTTTGATGTAATGTGTCATCTTGTACATATATACCAACATCCATCTTTATATATATTGCTGCTAATGAAAAGTAGGCATATTTAATTCAATACGTTAATGGTCGGCCGGTGGTCGATCGCTCAATAGAAAGGCGACCATCGTAAGGTCTACCGTGTCTACCCGGTACGGTTTTCTCACACATATGCTCTTCAAGACCGGCAACACAACAGTGATGCTCATGGTATTGCAGTTGTCCATAGGCGACGGTAACTATTTTACATTAGATGGGCCGTCTGCCTGTTTGCATCAATTTGGCCAAAAATGAAAACACGGCCATAATAAGGTGTAAAAAGTCAGAAAAAGGAGAAATTTGTACTGAACTCTTTTATCTCCGCATATACAAGGTAGACAATAATAAAAGGCACTTGTAATTCTATACATATCACTACATATACAAAGTCGTCGACCGCAATCTGTCTGTCTGACTGTACGTTCGCGATAAACTCGACAACTACTGAACAGAGTGTAATGCGGTCTTCAGTGTAATACATGAGGAAGGTTTAAATACATAACTTATCAAGGTTTTGTATTAATTGGTTGAAATATAACGATAATTGTTGGAAGTGTTGTAAAAAGTCAAGCCGCTTGAGAGATTTCATCGTAAACGCTGCCTAATTCTTTTGAGATATAACAAAACAATGCATAATGAGATATTCCTCTTTTACAGATCTACAAAAAGTATGCTATGGAATATACCTATCTTTTAACCCATCTCTCTTCTAAAAACATGGTCACATACAATGAGGTAATTGGAAGGCTATTTAGACGGATACTGTATTTATCCTTATCAAACTGAATACATTAGTTATCTTAAGCATTTCTTGCCCATAAGTATATATTTCTTATTACCAGGACAGGACAACGTCCGCCGGACCTGCTAGTTATATTATAAACAAACGAGTGACTTCCGCAATTATATTCGACAAAACTTATAACACGTGTTGAGCATGATTAGTAATAATATGTGGACATTACATATCGCTTGTTGTACACCAGGTACTTTATCTTATTCTTCTAAAACGACAGGTATGTGCGCGCGCACAATTACGCCAATGTACACGCGAATAGAACCATAGACGATGGAGATTGTATTAAACTGAATTGTATTCAGACCGGAGGTTAACTATAAACAGACGGGTGCAAGTTCTACTAATTTGGATTGAAATGACAGTGTGTCAGTGTGTCAGATGACTTATTCTTTTTCCTACAACTTTAGCAACTTTACAACTGTAGGTGGTAGAGCTACGCTGAAGCTATTACTGGTTTCAGCATGAATGGGTCGGCTCGCCCGGGGTAGTACAACCCTCTCACAGAAAACCGACGTGAAGTAACAGTGCTTGCACTGTTGCGTTTCCTTCAGCCAGTGAGAGCGCCGGACATATTTAAAAGGCCGGCAACGCACTTGCGACTCCCCTGGTGTTGCTAGTGTCTATGGACGGTGGTGATCACTTACCATCAGGTGACCCATCTGTTCGTTTGCCCCCTATAATATAAAAAAAAGCAAATAACCTTCTTTACTGAATTAATATATTATTGCACAAAGAATGACAATGAAATGGTGGTCTCCTCCTAGTTGAAAATTTCCAAGAAATTTTTATCACATTTCAGAATTTATGCTCCACAAGTTTTTACTCGCCGATGCGCTTTCATTAATATATTTATTTTGAAAATTAAATACAGCTTCTGTAGTTCTCTGATAATGTAGCTTTCTATATATGGAAGAATTTTAAAATAGGTTAAGTATACTTTGAGTGAATACAATACACACAAAAACTCAAAACTTTTCTCTTCATACTAGTAGTTTAGATTATATAATTTCTTAACCATTATACTTGTGCACCATAGCCAAACTATATTACCAAAGACACCGTCAACATTAAGTAATATAAGGTCAAATAACGTAACATTATCAATAAAAAATAAAAACTATTACATGACAGGCTAAAATCTCGCCTCTTATTATTATTAACCATAGATAAGCTACTTTTCGTAAATATTCAGTTCTCGATGACCGCCGTTTCTTCAGCTTATACGGTACTTCTGTTTAGGCAATAGAGAAAAAAAACCGTGGTATTATATAAAAAAAAAATGTAAATCTTATAAATAAAACTAATAGTTAACATGTTAGCGTAAGGTGGCGACCCTGGAAGCGAGACGTACGAGCCTTCGGTAGCTTTGGGCTGCGCTCGCGCCGATTATGTTTAATGTTTTAGAATTTATTAAATCTTATAAACTATAGATCCGCGGTTCCTTCGAGAATGTTCGCTATATGTTTTTTTTTGAATTACTTTTAATGACTGACTACCCGTACGTCAGTCAGTCAAGTTGTAGTCGAGAGAAAAATATTATGTTACTTTTTAATTCTCTATAATTTAATGAAACGTTGTATCCATGATATTTGTTCATACTTTATAAGAGTTAGAGTTTCACCACAATCTCACTTAATGTTAAATGATGATATGGTCCAAGATGGTTAACACGCTAAATCTAGAGTGGTACTGGCTCTTAAGTGCAGCTTCCGAAATATACCCATAGGTGCTTGGCGACAGATTTTCAGCTGGAGGTTGTTAGTTTGCCTATACGGACTTCTTTGGTATAAACAGATATACTTCATACTGGTTGGTGTCGGCATGTTTATTCTTACGAGAAAAGTTTAGTTATTTCACGGGAACACCGTGTTTTATCTATAATTGTGGGTTGACATTTTTTCAAGTAATTTTGTTATTATTATTCAATAATTACTGCTTAGTCTCCCTCTTAAAGAATAATGATATGCAGCCAATATAATATTCTGAAAAGTTCTGTATCAGCCCTTAAAATATTCGTCAAAATCGGTTTATTCATAACAGGTACACAGATAATCGACATTTTTAGGTTATTCATTGCACAGATTAAATTAATTAGTATCTGACCAGAAACGTAAACATATTTTAACTAGAGTTTTTGGCGGGATCTTGGAATGTCATGTAGTGGATTTTATATTTTATTTATAGTCTTGTGCTATTTGGCTCTACATGTTGGCGGTGTTTTACGTAATACAGTTTGGTTATTGTGCACAAGTGAAGTGGATGGGAAATAATACCACGGAAAATGGATTCTGACTTGCCACAAAAACTCCCTGGAAAGTTCTAATAAGACGGCCACCATCTTGTTAGGTAATTGAAATGATCGAAAGGAATTTGTAATATTATTACCCACTCGACAATGGCAGTAACACTCAACTAGAAGATTGGTTGTCAAAAATAAACTAAATTATATTTTTTTAAATAGTATATTTTTTTTACATATGCAACAAACTACGGGCTATGAGTTTATATGTTAGTAATTTAATATAGAATGCAGCAAATATATTTCGAATATACATGACAAGTAACGCGTTATATAATATGGCTATAAATGTTTGCTCTCCTGAAATATAACATAAAAAAACAATCAATAACCACAAAGTTTCCGAACGTAGTGACTTCTCCAAAAAGGTTATATAACATGGCTCACCGCCTTTATCGATTAACTGAATTGAAGAAAACGAAAAACTCCCAAACTATCAATAAATAATAAAATGACGTCGCCTACATAACGTTAGCCGTAATAGATTTTTTGTTAGCAGTTTCGTTTTAACCCGGTGCAAGGATGAGCCGTGTCAGTTTTTTGCCACGGATGGATTTATTTTCTTCGAGCGCGCGGCTCTTTCTCGGCCGCGATAACCTGATCTACGCCGGCGGCGGCCATTTTGATTTTAGTTTCGCTACTTGAAATTATTGCCTGTGGATCGCTGCTTTCGTTAAAACTTTTTCTTTATTTTTATACAAGTTTTAAGATTCCACGGAGCGCATAAAATATTTAATCCGAAACGTTAAGATACGTATTTAAGATGGAAGACTATTTATTAGCAGCTGTTCCGACTACAAACGGGTTCTTGTGAAATTATACCAAACTCGTTTGTTCTTTTTTTTAGATTCCACATATCTCATGAGCTTAGTTTTGCATTACTTTAAGCTTTATTTCCGCATAAAACACGACTGTTGCGTAAGGAGCCTATAGCGCGACTGAGCCACGCGCTGTGGTACGGCACTAAATAAGCATTCAAACTTCGGGAGTTCTTGGTAATGTTCAGTCTCCGTCGAAACGGTCAATCCGTCCTCAGTCCACGACATCCCGCACCGCGCTACACGGCACGTCCGCACAACTACTTCGTTCTAGCTTAGATTAATTACTGACCTATGCTTTGTATGGTGATTACTCCGCTCATAAAGATTTTAGAATGATGTTAGATAGCCTAAAACTTTTCTCAATATTTTTTTTTAATCTGATAGACTGTGGGTTAAAATGTTCGATTAAAGAAATAAACAATCTCTTGAACTTTAAAAAAATTTCATATTTAACTACTAGTTAAGTAGTGCAAGCGTAACAAATAAACAGTCATTTGCCTTTAGTAAAGATTTTCCAGTTTGTCAGCTGATAAAAGAAGTATTCTGCTTCATGTTCGCGAGACTCAGAAGCCGACGTGATAGCGGCGAATGTCGATGGATTATAGATGTCAAGATTCTAGATTGTCGAAGTCGATGGATTGTCGTAATTTTAGGGTTACTCAGTACTTCAGGCACAGTGTA
The DNA here is from genome assembly GCA_035772565.1 of Antheraea assamensis. Lineage (NCBI taxonomy): Eukaryota > Metazoa > Arthropoda > Insecta > Lepidoptera > Saturniidae > Antheraea > Antheraea assamensis. Next base: position 1,552,190 of record JAQQSE010000072.1, on the reverse strand, counting down.
GCCACTTTGTCTTACTGGGATACAAAAAAAAAATCAAATCCATCGAACTTCTAATCCGGTTCTTAAATTCTCCTTTCACTTAGATATGTCTTGATAGGTGTTTAAGGTAAACGTTTTGCCATAACCTACCACTAGATAGCGATGTGCAACAAACAAATCGACAACATATTACAACAAATATATAATTATGATCTATATAGGTAAATAAAATCTATTGCCGTATGTATGTAAGCACATCACTTCAGAACGTCTGCTCCTATTTGACTAATTCTTTTTTATTGTGCTTGATGAGGTAGTTAACAGAGAATTTTGTATGAAAGAATATATTTGAAAAATCGTAGGGAAAAGTGTACAATTTTGACTTTAAAAAATTCCGTATAAAAAGTGAGTGAGAGAGTGAGACAGAAGACATTAAGGAGATCTTCAAATATATTGACAGAATTGACAGATTTCTGTTCTGTTGGAATTTAATTTCATGGTCGTAGTGTAAAATGAACATTTAGTGTGATTTTTTTCGTTAGTAGGGACACACCCATGTGAAGCTGAGGCAACATATATTATTTTCTGATGTACTAGTAAAAAGTAATAACACTCGCGTACGATACCTCGGATAAAGCTAGCTTATTATAAACTCGATTGAATCAGATAAAAATATTGTTTAAAAACATTGTTGAAAAAATTCGTGAGTCTCGCCGCCTCAGCGCTCTCAAACTCCATAACAAATAGCGATGGGAGTATCCAAACATTACGTGTAATTTAAACAGACAAACAAATAATAACTAATTATTTATATAATATCCGTGATTATGTTCGTTGGTATCCATTTATATATATAATTCATAGATTAAACTTTAATAGTAATATACATGTATATTTTTTCATAATTTAATGTAAGTTGTCATCATTTTCTTATAAGAACTAAAAATATATATATTTTTTTAATATGATGCAGCAGTGATTACCATGGTTAGAATGAGCCATATTTATGTTTTTCTTTATTTTCGGTGAAAGAAAACTTCATGATGAAACCATAGTATTGTGTTAGGGCTTTTTCTAAGCCAAGCTGAAAATGAAAATTTATCGCAAACTGCCTGTGGATATATTCCGGCAGCTGCTGCACTTGAGAGCCAGTCCCACCAGATTTTGCTTGTTTACCATCTTAGAACACTGTCAATTAACATCAGATGAGATTTTGGTCAAACGCTAACACCTGTAAACTATAATAAAAATTATATAGACTTAAAAAACCCAGCCCGGGTCTGAAATAATTCCGCCGGAACACACCTATAGGTATGACTCTATATATTATCTTGGTGCAATTCAAAGGGTTTATACAGCACAAGCCAAATAGTTCTTTGACGGCAGGATTATTTGCTTGACAAAATCTTTGTAAATTATAGTCTATGTGTTGTTATAATGTATAAGCATATGTTACTGTCACAGCAAAGTTCTGTCAATTCCAACCGTTTTTGCGTATAAGGTAAACTCCATCCGTCCATCCTCATAAACTTCCTGCTTTATAATGTTAATAAATTAGTCAGTGGCATATAAAATAGAATAAAAATCTTGAATCTAATCAGTGATATGTTTTTAAATTGAATGCTAAAATATGCACTGTAAGTGTTAGATTTATACCATTTACTTTGGTACTTCTGATTAAAACAGATATGTTACCTGTTACTTGCACTTGACAGGATTTCTTAGCAAATAAATAAATAAATAAAAGAAATAAATCCCAACTTTTAAGAGATAATAAGATATACCTGTTAGGACCTGGAGAATCTCTCGCACGATGCGCCTCGGCTTGGACTGTCACCGAATATCCCGAGTCTAACTAAGTTAAGCTAAGCTAAAAGACGTAGGTTCGAATCCAAGCAACTGAGTTGGAGCTTTCAGTGAAGGAAAATATCGTGATGAAACCATAGCATAGTGGTAGGGCTTTTTCTAAGTCCGTCTGGCTAGCTACCACTCTCAAGTTGAAAATCTGTCGCCAAGCACCTGTTCGTGTGTTCCGGCAGCTGCACTTGAGAGCCAGTCTCTCTCTAGGCTAAACGTGACTTACCATCTTAGACCACATCATCATTTAATATCAGATGAGATTGTGGTCAGAACGTTTACCCATAAGTATAAAAAAAATACATATATGAATTCGTGAAACATATGCTTGTACCAAGTATGTACTTATGTTTCACAAACTTGTACATGTTTCTTGAATCTGATTAGCAGAATCAAGCAGGTTTGTGAGTATTCTAGTTTTTCTAAATAAAAAACTTGGTTATTTTAAATATTATTTAATTCATATTACGTATGAAAATTATCGCAGTTCGAAATGTTATTTCTCAATATAGAATACGGTGTAAAATATACAAAGCAATGATGTAAATGATTTTAATGCACGAACTAATTCATAAGGCGTTATACATAATATGTGAAGCGATGATGGGTTACACGTTGTCAAATTTAGTATGACACTTTGTACAGATCACGCCTATTGTTTTATTTTTGTCGGTAATATGTATTACAAATAATGTCGTATTTCATTGCTTGGTACCGACCAATTATCGTAATATAGTAAACACCACGCATATTGAACTCCCAAGAAGGAGTTTTTGGCGGGATCTTGGTCTGTCATGTAGTGGCTTTTATATTTCATTCATAATCTTGTGTTATTAGACTCTATATTTTGTAATATTGGTGGTGTTTTACGTAATATAGTTCGGTTATTACACAAAAGTGAAGTGGATGGGAAATAATACCACGGAGCATGCATTCTGAGATGCCACCAAAACGCCATGGAAAGTTCTAACAAGGAAACCACCATCTTGTTAGAACATTATAATTGTCACAAGACACTTACTTGGAAGTTCCTACGTTTTAATAAACTTATATTATTTGTAAACATTCTGCTATAATGCTTCTTGAAATAAAACATTGACACTGGCAAATGCTTCTGCGGTGCCAAAACAAGAAGAAGAAGAAGAACTCCCAAGAACTATATTTTATTATACGGTAATACTAAAGTTATATACATCTATCTAGGTTAAGACAGGGACACGTAATAAAAAACTCACTTTAGTTTTATTATATTAGTAACAATGAGACCCTAAATTATTTTCGAGTAACTCGAAGGTTTTATCCAGCGCACGCCTGAATAGCTCTCAGATTACAGGATATTTTCAAACTTAGTTTATATCTATTCGTTAAAACAATATATTTGTAAAGTTTAGTATATGTATGTATGTTACTTTGATATATAACATAGCGTTACTATAAAGTTTCATCAAAATCCATTAAATAGTTTTTGCGTGAAAAGGTAACAAACATCCGTCTTCACAAAGTTCTCATTTATAATATTATGAATAGGATTTGGTATATTCAAAGAGTATACTATAATCGACTCTACATACTATAATTTACTGTACAATGACAAGACAATTAAAAAAAAAACAGGATGTGACGTAAAAACACGCGATAGAAGTGAAACTTTTGTATTACAGGAAAACATTTTAATTTAAAAAATAAAACAAAAACCAAACGTAACTCGGTGTTCCGAGGCGGTCATCTATTCAAGTAATGACCGCGCGCGATGTTGCTTAACTACGGTGATCGGACGAGAACCGGTGTTTTAACACTCTACCCGACACACAGTGTTTACCCCTACCGCTTTTCTTCACACAAAAACGTTGCCGATCATAACTTCACTTCAGAAATACTCCATAAAAATGCATCAAAGCCATGACATACCAGGAACAAGAGTCTATGTAGATATAGTACACGAATATATCGTACATAAACTCGTCGTTTCAATCCTTACCATCTGTTATGGAAGAGTCAAAAATTCAATAATAGAGAATGACATCCAGGAAGTTAGGAAGTTGGAATTCTAAAGGTACTACAAAATAATCCCAAGCAGGGCTGATGTGAGGCGCGCGCGGCCCATCGTAAAAATTAAGCTAAATCATAATACATCACAATATGACAAACATGTTGTGCCTACCCTACTTAAGTGGGATAAGGGTAAGAACATGACGATATATACATATCTATACATAGATTAGATAGATGAATATAGAAATCAATCAAATCGTATCAAAATCAAAAATACTTTATTCAATTTAGGCCCTAAGAAGGCACTTATGTACGTCAAAACTACCACCGGTTCGGAATACATCCCAGTCATCGAGAAGAACCGGCAAGAAACTCGATCGGGTTTATCATTTTAACATATACTTACAATACTTACACTACTACTTATACTTACACTTGACTACAGCTAGCAACCTAGCAACCAATATACATTTCCTCAACGAATACAAAGAGAAAATCGAGTCCTATTCAATCCTATTCGACTTTGAGAAGCTCTCTGCTGTACCTTCAAAACACAAAATCCAATACTTGTAGGAATTAATACGGGACCCCATTGAAAATATCCGCTCTTTCAAATTTAAAAAAGTATCTAAATCTGTTCAGAAATGACGAAGTTCTGAGATAACGAATATTAAAAAGAAAACTAGCACCTCCTTTTTGTAGTCGGTTAGAAATAATTCCAAACTTTTTTATATACATTCCAATTAAATATATTTTATAGGGGACATCGTGATAAAGTTTTAGAACCAGTGAGTAAAGCGCGGGTAACACTTTCCATTTCAAGTAAATATACATGGTCAACAGATCCCACGAGCGTAGTACTTTAGCTTGTAAAGGCAGTCTAGATGCGATCTTGACTGAACACTAAACGTGCTAACGGACGTACATACTACTTTACACTGTGATTCACTCGTTTAGACAAACTAAACTGAGCTAAACCTTTGATATATTCTCTTGATCATTGACAATATAATTTTTGTGAGGACCATGAGACACTGTTAATTATTGTCGTTTTTAAAAGTAAATAACTTCGAATGTTTTTCTTAATATTGATTGTTATTAATACTAGCTGATAACGTAGACAGAGGAAGAAAAACTTAAGCAGCACACCGCTTGCCCTCATTTTCTCATGGCAAGAAAAAACGCATATAGCGTAACGCGTAATGCTTATAAAAATTGTAGGTTCTTAAAACTGTAATAACTTTAGGTATATGAAATGAAGCTATCATAATATTTCTTCTACGTGTCCTTATCTAAACGTCCTATAGGTAACTGAAAAAATGATGGAAGCTTATCCAGAAGTTTTTCAGTAATGCGCGTACAACAGCAGACTTGTGTAATTTTATTTGTATAGAAGATTTGTCGTAATAAAGAAATCAATTATCGACGCAAACATTGGTCGTATTGTAGAGAAGTAGACGCGCTGCCGTCGTATCTAGCGACGAATACAATACAATAACATAAAAACTTTCTCAATGAAAATGATTACTTGTTACTGTCATTTTTATTGGTAAAATAACTCCATCCTCTTCTATACGTATGAAAGAGAAGGAGACAGAAGATATCTTAATACTTAACGATAGGCTTTTGTTTTTAGACGGTCATCAATCGCCTCTTAGCTTAATTGACTGATTTCGACAAACTTCGACGTGGAGCATCTTTACAAAGGTAACTAACGTATCAATCAATGCGCTTCTCTTCACGGGGACTAAGCATTAATTACTCAGGATAATTATAAAAGTACTGGTAACGAAAAAAAAAAAAACACTGATAAGGAGTTTCATTTAAACTGTAATTCGGTTGTAAATTTTAACGTCCGTCGTGAAACAACAAAAAAATATATATATATTTGATTGACGCAAGTCTTGTTATCAGGCACACGGTCCTAGAATATTAAAATCGTTAATAATTCTCAAAATCGTGAAACTTACGCTATTAATTTGGACTCCGATTATATTACCCTATTAAATACATTTTTTTTTTAATTAAAAATGCATTATTATTTGTATGTCGTTCATCAAGCTATATCAAGACTGGAGTAAGTTAATTAATTAGTATCCACTATGAATAGTCATTATTTTAGAAAGTAATAATTTTATTGTATAATACAAAATTAGTAGGTAGGTATTAAGAATATCGCTTGACCATGTTCTGGGTAGCTACCGCCTTAGATTACAATAAACCTAAATATATCCTCCTATCCATTATATATTTTTACAATTCTTATTCGACTCGGAATACAAAGTCCAACGTTAATGAAATTGAAAAAGGAACTCCTTGATAATATTTCTTTATAAACAAAATTTTAAATCGGTTTACAAATTACGAAGCTTAAAGGGAATTAATTACCAATTAAAAAAATTCAACTCCATTTAGAGCGTTCTTCAGTTTAAAATCGGTCAGGAAATAAAGATTAATATTTTATTTAGGGCTTAGAAAATAATCTCTCATAGATCACATGTCTTCGGATTTCGTTTTTTTAAATATATTAGTGTGTACATATGTTTTAAAAAAACTACTTCGCCCTCATTATATGCAAGCATAACTAAACTCATGAACACAATCTATACGTTACATTTATAGCTACATTCAATGGCCTGTACAAGATCCTCGTTTTATCCGAAAACGTCAAATATTTCCTGTGCTTATCCAAAAAGATTGTAGAATCTTAGAAATAAGATGTCTCGACACTTCCACGTGAGTTCTTGTTTCATCCAAATCACGGTTTAATTCATTGGAATCAATAATTCCCAACATTCAGAATTACAAATAATATCTAACTAGCGTTTGCCCGCGGATTCGCTCGTGTTAATGAACATTTGACTTACTCCTCGGAAACAGTACGTTTTTTTGTTGGATGGAAAACCTATAATACCCTTTTCTGTACCCTTTACAAAGTTTATAGAAAATTTAATGATTCTTGCTTGAGTAAAAACCTATACCTTTTTCTGTACTCTTTACAAAGTTTTTAGAAAATTAATGATACTTGATCGAGTAATTTAAGTGTGAAATCGTGACAAACAAACAAACAAGACCATATTTGTATTTACAATATTGCTACTTAAGGTGATAAGTGATTTAGTTCAGTCGAATATTTATAAGTTAAAAACTTAATTTAATTCCTTCACTCTCGTATCCCACTCTTAAATATTTATGTGTACTCACGCAATTAATATTCTATTCGTTAAATTAATTCATTCGCGGTTATCAAATATTATCATAAAAATGAAACAAAAATATTCTAAGTTTCGCAAACTTTCCTAAGAATAGATAGCCGCAACCGTTTAACGGAAGTTATCTACGATTAAAATAAATTTATCATAAATGCACGTGATCTAATTGTCTATTATTTGATTTAATATTAAGTCGAAAACACAAACGAAACATTTAATTTAAAACAAAGATACAAATTAATAAAACGATTGTACTATACTTAATATAAAATGATGCATTAATATGCGTACAGAAATAAAACCAAGATGGCGGCCGGGTCTAGCCCGCTTGTGACATTGACCGTTTTGATCAATTGCCACTGCGCCTGTGCGTGGACGTTTAAACGATTAGGTACATTTAAACAATGCAAATTTCTTTTATTAACTCATTAACAATTATTTACTTATCGTTGATTATTTTGTCATTTGTATGTAGGTATAATATTACGTCATACATCTTGCAATTCGATGTTCGGTATAAAAAATTAAGGTTATGTACCGTAATTTTCATCAAAATCAAACACCTGTTAGGCGTTTCTTGGACAAAGCCGCACGTTTTTTAACAATAATCAATTTAATTAAACAACTATGTACAATAAAAGCAATTAATATAAAAAGAAATCAAAATTGTATCCGTAAACAAAATTCGAATCATAATCATCGGATAGCACGACCGTGGGATTTAAAATATGAAAGATTGATCGCCTACTTCGGCAAAGAGTTAATAAAGACAGCATCCTGCCTATAAACCTAGTAAGTAGGTATAGGCAGACTTTCGCCTTGGCCGCGTGCATAGCTCGCTCCGCGCCTAGATTTGTAACTAGATATATCATTGAATGCCACGACGCCGAGATACTAGAGCTTAAGTTTCGGTTACCCTTGAATTCTGTTGAAAGTTTATTGCAACTTTAGTTATATTGAAATCTGTAATAATTTTTATTATTATCTATTAAGTCAACTCTAATCAAATAAGAAGAAATATTGTATATATTACTGTTAAGTAACTCGTGATATTGTTTGCTTGGAAGCACTAATTTTCGGAACTACCAATCAAATTAGAAAAAATCTTTTTAATTAAGAAAGGTTATAGATTATACAATATCCCGTTACGGTTTTTACGACACAATACATATCCCCCCTCCCTAATAGGTCCACACACACACACACAAACAGTTAGATACACATATGGTGGAAAGGGTTACTAATTCTTATATGCATGAATAGCTTAGCTTAGACAGACTAGCGACGTTCCACCCAGAGATTTGGTACCCTTGAACTTGTTGCCAAGCGGCTGAGTACGTTAAGTGCTCGCCTTAGTAGCCCGGTGAAGTTATGAATGCCCATCCGGCCAATATCGTAATCAATAGGAAAAAAAATCCTTTATGGACCATAAAGTTGAGGTCAGAAAATACGCTAAAAAAACGAAGTAACAGTACGAGGTTTGTTTAAGCAAATGTATTACTTAACTGCGTTAACTGTAATTCTAAATGTTAAAATTAAATATAAGTGACTCTACACTGAGATTTATATAAGTATATGAAATTCTTTGTATGTAATCCGAGTTAACTTAAATAATTGATGGATTTTGATAAAATATTTTTTAATGTTCTTTACGCTTCGAGAATTAATATGATATAGATACCTATTAATCTATACATATAAATAAAATTGGAGTGTCTGCTTGTAATATCAAAATAATGACATTTTATTGATAGGGTATGAACGTATACACGATACTGATAACAAAAATACTATTTTTAAAATTTTTGTCTATCTGTCTGTATGTTCCGGGTAATCTCCAGAACGGCTGGACCGATTTTGACAGTAACTTCACTGACGGATAGTTAAAATTACAGCGGGTGACATAGGCTACTTTATTTTAGACTAGCTGTCATCCGTGGCTTCGTCTGTAGTACTATCTCCAAAACTATTGGACCTATTTTCATGGGACTTTCACTGACGGATAGCTGATCTTATAAGAAGTAATTTACAATTATAAAAAAAAAAACGCATGCGAAGCTGCGGACAACAGCTAGTTATTTATAAAAAACCTAGTTGGTTATTGATATTTTTAAGAGATCTTCACCACAACGATTATTGCTGAGACCCATCATGATTAAGGAAAACGCTATAATACGTTAACGCCAGTTCTTTTTATTATTCTACAATAAAATGGTAAATCCTATTAGAACTGGAATGACTTGAAAACGACGTACCTGATTTGAACATAATTTATTGCTTAATATAAGATTGAAGAAGTATATATATTGCATATAATCTAGGTTTTAATAGGAATTCAGCAGTAACCATTTATTACAATTAATAATTTTATCCGTGGTAGACCCCACATAACAACAAAAACGAAAAAAAAACAATGAGTCTTAAAAAACTTCTTTCTTTTTTATCTTCATTTAAAAATAAATCAGCACTATTAAAGGTTATTATTTCCATTGTCAAGTTGGTAATTGTTTCGTATTACAAAATTTGTATCTTCAAGAGACAGTATACTAACGAAACGATGGTTATATTTTTCGAACGTTCTAGAATTTTGATGACATCACAGAACAAATATCCCACGTTATTATTTCTAATCCACTTCGCTTGTAAGCAATAATCAAACTTTATGGAGAGTGCTATCAAAATTGCATAATATATGGTCAATTAAAATGAAAAAAAAAAAATTTAAAATTCCCAGAATTATTAACTCGGTAATTTTGTTTTTACTATTTTATACTCAAATCAGAACAAGTGTATAAATCCTGAATTATAGAGATTAATAAAAAAAAAACACCTGGTCGCTATCTCGTTCGGCGGCTACGTGCCGCATTTGTCTATTACTAGTGATGTACTCGTGACATTATCGACAATATTATTTGAAATTATATAAAATACATGGGTGAAGTTGTAAAAATTATATTTTATGCCTGGATCAAATAATATCACAATGTCAAACATTATAACTCTCTTGGACGGTTGGAATCTACGGAATAATTAATTCGCTAGCTATTCCAAATCATAAACTGTACTTAACAAGTTTTTTTAATAAAAATATAAACGAAAATACTACTTGGGGTACCGAACTTCAGTCAAAAATACAGAGTCATTCGTTAACATGAAATATGATGATTAAGTTTTTTTTTTTTTACTTTGATAAATCCAATGATAAAACCACATTCAATATAAGATAATTAACTCCAATTATAAGTGATTATGTGTTGCGAAAATCCATACTAGTCCATACTAATATTATAAATGCGAAAGTAACTCTGTCTGTCTGTCTGTCTGTTCCTCTTTCACGCCTAAACGGCTGAACGGATTTTGATGAAATTTGGTATGGTGATAGATGATAACCTAGAAATGGTCATAGGCTATAAATAATCACGCCATCGTTCTTAGGGGGTAGGCAGTAGGCAGATAACTAAATTGAGTTAGTGATTTTTAGTCGTTTTTGTTGGGACTTTTGCTCTTTCACGTATAAAAGGCTGAACAGATCTTGATGAAATTTAGTAAGGTAATAGATGGTTACCTAACTCAGTTTAAGAGATTACAGTTTCCGCTGAAAATCGCATTCGCTATGACGATAAATAAAGCTCAGGGGCAAACATTAAAAGTAGCCGGCATTAATTTAGAAAAGAGTTGTTTTTCTCACGGACAATTATACGTGGCTTGCTCACGTGTTTCAAGTCCACAGAATCTCCATGTGTTGGCCAGAGAGGGAAAAACAAAGAACATAGTTTACAAAAATGTACTACAGTAATAAGGCCTCTTATTTTTAGCTTCCTACATTATTATACTACTTACATTAAGTTAGTACTTCCTACGCAGACGATGTTACGGATGTCACACTGTCTAACATCAGGGGTTGGCAGGTAGGTAGTTAGTAGTATTTTAAACCGATTTACATTATTTACTTTTTATATTTACTAAGGAAACATTCGGAGCTATCCATTATGTAGCTTAGGTTGCTTTTGAACAAATTTTGATGTGAAGTTGAGGAGTGGAACACGATAGTGGGACATTGTTGCAGGGGGACTTATAGCCGGGAGAAAACAAAAAAACTTATGCGGACGAAGTCGCGGGTAAAAGCTAGTATTAAATATTACAAGTTTTTTATGTTCTTTACAGAATATACTATATTTTTTTTTTGTGTTATTAATTTTTATGTTACGAATTGCATACATTTTTATATGGAGTAATTTTTACAAAAAACTTAAGTAACTTTTGTGTCGCATTTATGTTATCGTATCATAAAAAGTTACTATGTATGTTTTGTGTTAGAAGTGCGAATTTTAGCGGCCTTACTCAGATATACAAATACGGACGGCGTTGCAAGCATTTTTTTCATGTATTCCGATGAAACTGTAGAGGCTTTGCCAGGTCAATAGTGTCAGTAGTCGGTTCGAAAAAAAAAACATTTTTTTATCATATATTGTAATAAATAGTCATGTTACAGCAATATGACTATTAAAAAATCACTAGAACATTCTTGACCATAGTCAAGTACCTACGTAGTCTTAGATTGTCTTAATAAGTTTATGATACACTTCCTATTCGATTTTGAGAAGTACATATACCAATATGTTCGAAATCCAAGATCCAATGCTAATGAAATAAAAATGGAGCCCCGTAGAAAATATCCCCTTTACAATAAAAAGAAAAACCTAATCGATTTGTGAATGACGAAACTGTGAGATAACAAATAGTAAAAAAGTACAGTCCATTTGAAACGTCTCCGGTTCGATCGGTTAAGAACGAAGCTAGTCTCTGGTGTCTAGGTTTCAGAAGAGGTGTGGCAATGCTCTTGTGTCGAACACAAGTGATCTGTTTTTGTCATTGTCATGAATATTTCTTCGCTTATTGAATAGTACAGTTTTACACGTGTAGATTACAACTGATGTCTTCATTGTAGCTGTTGATAAAATATTTTGAGAATGGCATATATCAGTAACTAACGTAGCTGTAGATATTCATAGACATATTATAACGAGAGAAATATAATATACTTATCAACGCCCGCGACTTAATAAAAAACTATCTCCATAGAGAAAACACATTAGGTAGATGTGCTAACCTTTACGGTAATCAGTTAAATGGTGTTGGAGCTCTACAATCTCAGATATAGGGCGTCTATTTTTATAAAATACATAAGTAAAAACTGTAAATCCTTTACAAAAAGTGTATTAGTTTCTCTCAATTATTTATTTAATCTTATGCCAATTTTATAACTTCTGTGCAAACATGAATATCTCATGATTTTCTTTGTTCTTATTTATTCAACGAATTCGATTTAATGCATTATGCATTTAAAACACTTTTTGTTATTTTGTGTACTGTTATCCTTAAGGAATCCAGTTGAATAATTATGCAATACATAATTCTGAGATAGACATTCTAATAAATTAAAAATTGTAAAATATTAATATTCATTCTAAAAGTTATCGTTATATGTCGATAAAGTGAGACATCAACGACGCGTGCAGCCTTCAAACGACTTGTTCTAAATCCAAGATGGCGTCCGATCAGCTAAGTCACTAGCTACTAAAGCGGTTGTAGGTTATGTAGTAACATTGACAGTCGCCGCTGGAGTTGTGTAAACGCTCGCCTTGGCCGAGCGCATGCGCGCAAGGACTGCGCGGTATGGCGGCGGCGCGCGGCGTCCGTGTTGCGCGTTACAAAATGGAACTGCGTCCAAGGGCGCGAACTTGATTGTCTTTGGAATTTTATTTTTCTAGAACCTTAATGCTTAAATATTTCTTATCTGTGTTTATTAACGTTAACTACAATCGGATATATGTAAAAGAAAAGCAATAAAACGCATAGAGAACTCTATATTCGTTAGGTTTGAAGTCGGCAGGAATTAATAAAAATTGAAGTAACATCCATATGATTTTAAATAATATACTTATGTAAGATTTTGCTATAAAAATTATTAATTTTTAAAATGTAGGTCACAATTCAGGCAAACGTAAAATTAAATGTAAAATTCAAGTAAATGCATGCCGTCATATCTCGTTTCCTGAATGCAGATATGACCTTGTTTTATTGTCATAAGAATAAAAATACTCATATTCCGTTCCATATATTTTCGTTAAAGTATGATAAAGCTGACAGTGTCCATATAATTTTAATTAAATTTCATCGTAATGTAAAAAATATTAAATTTTATACACATTTAATACAAATTGTCACTACAATTACCTAAGTACATAAGAGAATTTATATAATGTAACAATTGATATTACTAAATATAGGCTTTAAAACCCTAACTAACAATAATCCATTCAGTACACAAGAGTAAGAGAGCCTATGCCAAAATCTAAACGATACTACGTCACACTATAAAACTGTCATTTTATAGTATCGAATAAAACTAGAACCGTACTTACTGATATAATATGTTTTTTCTATACTTTCGCCTTTTACTTCGATTAGAGACATAAATATACGACACATGAATTGAATTACAAAAAAATTGATTGTACAAATAGATAGAATAGAAATAAATTAGTTTTACTTGAAATATATTTAGTTACACTAGCAGTGACTCGCAGTTTCACTCGTATTTAATTTATCTCACCCATGGTACAATTAAAGAACCACACGGCCCATCCGCATCCTTGCCTATTCGTTCTAATTGAATACACGTTCTATCCTAAATTTCATATCATAATTGGAAAACTCTTAAGGAGCGTAGCGTGATTTTAGTTAGTCTATAACCTTTGTAAAAAAAATTGACTACAAAATTCGTATAATATTTTTCAAATCGTCGTGGCTTTTAGATTATCTATGTAGAGAGTATAGATTATATATATTTTCAAACTAATAAAAACTCTTTTTTATAGATATTATAGATAATAAATAAAGTTTAATATGTATATTGTTACAATTATAAGCTATTTAAACTGGTTTTGTATCATTTTATTTAAATATACTTAATATAGATCAAATTTCTTTATTTAACTGTTGTAATATGATATAAATTGTTAAAGATTGTACCTACTATCAAAAACTGAAACAGTAGAGATTTTTTTTTAAATTAACTAGTTAATATTTTGAATACCGAACGAGAAATTATCAGCCATAATGAGATTTGATTTGTGATCGTATCATATTTTAATTGGGGCCAGTTTTAAATGACCATGAAGTATAGATTTATTATTAAAAAGTGCATTCACTTCAAATTCAAATAAATAAAAATTAAAAAAAAATTTAAATGGTTGTAACATATAAATTACCCCCTTATCAAGAGCCACGTTACAGTTTGTCCTGTCGATTTAATGAAATACATATTACATTAAAATATAACTTATAGCGCTTCCATTACTCAAAGATTTTTGCAAAAGAACCAATAGTTCCACAGATAAATTCCTAAAAATATATTCATAAAATAATTGTGTAGATTTGTATATTGTACCGAAGTAAAAAATGATTTAATTTAACAATATTAAAATAAACAGTAGATTATTTTTAATTGTCTCAATATATTTAAATAATTAATAAGAATTTAATTGATAAAATAAATTAAAAACATAAATTTCTTTAGAGCGACGCGCGCCAAAATGCCGTCGGCTTTATTTTAGCCTACACTAACGCGTTCTTGTTTCTCGCGTCGATAAAATTACATTAAACTACTAAGCAAATTGTTGTTTTGTGTAATGTATCTTTATAAAAGTAATCGTAACGTCTAAATAGTGATTTATATAAATATTATTGAAGTAAATTCACTTAAACTACGTCAAAAACTAATCTTTATTTTAATGGACATCCAATATCTTAGCAATGTTAATAATTTTAAACTTAATCAAGTCTTAATTTTAATATAAAAATTTGATAGAAAAATGTGAAACAAACAAATAGTCTATGCCGTCATTGGCCTTCGATGAAAATATAGGTTGCAATCTATTAACGCACACATGCACGCAGTACACCCACATTCACAACTTCCAACATAAAACGAGGTAGTTATACGAAAAGAGTGGGACAGATAAACGATAACGAGTATAAGTGGGGAGTGATGTGATGTGAGTGATGGAGGGGAGATTCGTAAGAAAATACACAAAAAAAAATGCGTGAACGATACGCACATTGAGGACCGTTACGGCTTAGTTTACAGAGTTTTTACACACACACACCTACACTAACACTTTGGATTCAAGGAGAAGGGACGATTAAGGGCAACCAATTTAATTTACCATTTAACTGTTTAAAATATTAGACGAGTCAAACTCGTAAAGTCCAAGGACTTAAAAGACCGAGTGCCAGTACCTAGTATACGAAATTAAAAAGTTCTTTGTTTAAATTTAGAACAGGGAAACGTCATATTTAATCAGTACTCACATGCGTCAGGGGTGGTCGGTTCTTCCTCGGTCCAGTTTGACACTTCGGTCGTAATTTTATAACTAAAGAAAAAAAACCAGTTCTACACAAACAGCTGTCACGACATGTAAAACAATCACAAATCCATTCAGTTTCACTTCACATGTAGTATGGACACTGTCACTGAAAAATTACCATCGCAACACATTCGGATTGTAATTTACCACAAAATATTCTTCGTTTTAACAATGTTATAATAATATAATTCTTTAATATCGCTAAATAAAAATATAGTTCGGGCCCTAAGTTACCATGTGATATGTGTCTTACATCGCAGAATATGACCGCACTTATAAAAAACGTGGGAAAAACACACTAAAATCCCAAAAATATCCTCTTTATATTATTAAACTTTTAAACCACTACGCGAATGATATGAAATATATTAATTTAAAATTTCTCATTTGTTTAGTAAAATATAGTCTGTGACCAAAATATTTATTATTTTAAAATTTGTTAATTAAAGTTCCTGTTTTTTATTTTTTTCGGAGGTTTTTAGCGGTTACGTCGCGTGTTGTGGTCCTGTTGTGTGGTGGGAACGGAAATGCGACTCTCTACCGATTGTGCATAGGCGGGACTGCACAGACGGCGCACACCGTACTAGACAGCGTGCGTACTTAGCCATTACCTTGTATTTACTGCGACCGAGAACGGCGGATCGTACATTCTTGATACTGGGCGTCGAAAATAAATAATATTTTTCGAATTATTTATTTTTCCACTATTTAAATAGTAAAATGATAATATCTCGTCGGAGATTATCTGATGCCGTTACATCTCAATATTAGAGAATGTAGAGATAAAAAAATCGATAAATTGTTTTTAAACATATTCATTTCACGAGGTATTTTGCAAAAGAAGAAAAGAGGCAGGTTTAGGTAAACTTAAAAAGTAAAAAATGGTCTAGCAACAAAATATAATCAAATCGTTCTAGCTATTTCTGTATATATATTTATATACAAGATTTTCTCATTTAATAGCATTAGATAAATTATAAGTATATTCTACGTAACATGAGAATAACGACTTATGCTTACTTCTTTTATAAAATGGTATTTTTATTGTCCATAGGAAACTGTATTTCATTTGGAAGAACAATTCATCATTGGCAATGATATCTTTATACGAATATATCGTAAATAACGGTACCATACATTGCTTTTGAGTAATTGTAATAGTGTATGCAGTGCCCGCTAAGATAGCTCTCAGAAGACAGGATTTTTCCAACTAATTTAACTATTTTAATTACATTTTGTTTAATTTTTATTTATATATATTATAGGGGGCAAACGAACTGGTGGGTCACCATGATGGTAAGTGATCACCGCCGTCCATAGACACTAGCAACACCAGGGGAGTCGCAAGTGCGTTGCCGGCCTTTTAATATACGAGTATGTGGGCCTCCAGCGCTCTCACTGGCCGAACGAAACGCAACAGTGCAACTACTGTTAGTTCACGTCGGTTTTCTGTGAGAGGGTGGTACTACCCCGGGCGAGCCGACCCATTCAGTGCTGAAACCAGTAATAGCTTCAGTGCAGCTCTACCACCTTGAAATAATTATACAGTGTGTAGGTATATAAACTATAATACATGTATTATTCAAATTTATTAACTACATTATTGTAACATTTAATCAATATTCATTATGTACTTTTGGCGTAAAAATGTAATAGGATTACATATTAAACAAATATTTTGTTACATCTTACAATATTCTACATTCTCAAACGGCTTGAATACATCGTATGAACCATGATGCCAGCCAGATATTAACCTATTCTAAAATAGTATCGGCAGTAATTATTAAAGTAATATCAATTAAGCAATTTAATATATATTTCTAATGATATTATTGGTGTTTTTTTATTATTGTGAGATATTCCTCGTTCCTAAATTAGTTTTACATTAAAATATTTATTAGTGTTAAATCTATCAAATGTAATTAAATAAACAACTCGTAAAATCTCCGAGAAAAATCAGTCGTCAAACGAAAGTAAATCTCTAGTATTAAAATTATTTGGTCGCGCTACACACCACTACACTGACAAAATGCAGTCTTTCTTATCCATACAGACGCGCTGGTGTGTGTACGCGCGCTTGTATTAACCTCGTTCATTTCAGTTTCGCGAACTTATCTTAGCCTTCGTATTATTAGAAACGTCACCTTAATGTAACACAAAGTCATCCATATTTGGAAAAGAAATTCGTAATTGTGTAATCATTGTAAAACAATCAATTCGTCTATTTTGTGTACATGTGTGCATTGTTGTCTTTATTCGTGTGGGTGTGTATGCAGTTTTTATCGTTTTTTTCTTCGGCGTGTGGGTCCGTTCGATTGTGTACCACTCGATCGGGTGTGTGCGTCGCGTGAATAGAAAATGTGTTCAGTGTGTGCGTAGAGTTCTTATAAGAAAACGCTTCAGCGAAAATTTTTGAAGAAATCGGGTGTAGATGGCGGTATTTCGTGAACTGAACTGACCTGGAGCTATCGTAGACAGTTTTTTTTTTGTCTCGGTGAACTGTTAACCCTAGCTTATGTACCATCTGAGTGGGAATCTTTAGGCTACTGATCTACACTATTCGAGTGGTACGCAGAGGTGATAAATATTTTTAAAGCACACTAGTTTTTGTTCAGATAATTATCTAGGGAAATGTGTTTTTTTTTTCCGAATATACAGAAGATTACCTATAAAATGGAATAACAAAATGACCTGTATAATACATAAGTAAAGGTATTCTGAAAGATACATTTTTCAAATAACGTAACTTTTTCCAGATTTCTTTTTTTTCGAACTGACTAATTCTATTGGCCTGATGGGCCATCACATCTTCACCAGACTAAATATTTCTTATATGATTCTCCATCTAACAGTATATCCTGTGGACCCGATTATAATTTTTTTCGTATATGTTTTCTCTTATCGTCAATAGGCACACTAGATAATTTTATATGTATCACTACATAGTATAAAACAAAGTCGCTTTCTCTGTCCCTAAATCCCTATGTATGCTTAAATCTTTAAAACTACGCAACGCATTTTGATGCGGTTTTATTTTAATAGATAGAGTGATTGAAGAGAAAGGTTTATATGTATAATAACATAAATTAAATAGTGGAGAAATACTGTTATTTTTGAGGTTACTCCAAATTTAACGCGTGCGGGCCACGGGCAGTAATGAATAAATCAAAACTACTGGATCGATTTTAATCATTTTTTCAGTGAATGACATAAGCTATATACTTTATACCCGTGCGAAGCCGGAGCGGGCAGCTAGTATAATATAAAATTGAACTTTAGCAAACTTAAAAATAATATATGTGAGTGTTATGCGTGGCTGTGTTTCAGCAGCGTGGAAGGATAATATGCCTATTATAATTTTTTTAACATCTTGACACTGGCAGAATTCATATTTACGATAAGCCATTAAAAAAAAAATTGCAGTTCGTGGAAAAAATGCTTTGTAGCAGTAAGAGACGATTTGAGGGAACCCGTAGGTTTTCTATCTTTAATTAATTCGTCAGCTTGTATTATTTTACTATTTACTATGTAACATTGATGACTTTTAACGTGAAATTGTTTGATTAATACACGATTGAGCTTAAGAATAAATAATAAAAGAACACTTAGTTTTCGGGTTGCTTAAAAACTTCTGTAAAAAGCTTTAATACAACTTGAGCATTTTTAATAAATTTATCACGATAACTTAAAATTCTAAAATTGAAAATAACATAAAATTGATCTCGTATTATGAAAAATAAACGGAATGACAATGGCAAATATGTCTGCCTCGCGACTCCAGTGGAAAAATATTACTAAAACAATGAGAATTTATTGACCCGTATGACAATGAACTGTTTTGTTGGTCAATCGACAGTCTAGGTTATGTAGGAATCAATTCCTTATTCTTATGAATTTCTAGTTTGTTTCATTGGGGTATAGTGATTTATTTTATTGCATAATTTATATATTAATTAATACCTTAACGGGAAAAACAGTATAAGTTCGATTACATATAATAGCACCATCTTCGTCTATCGCTGTCATTGCGCTATACGATAGAGATGGCGCTTTGCTAAACCGAAGTGAGTCGATCTCAGTCGGGTGTCTCGCTCTTCTTCCCGACGTGCCGAAGCAAATGCCGGGTACTATACGTAAATTTGATATCTTCGAGGTTATAGGGATGATCTGGGGTGATAACAGGAGTGTGCTTGTATTTTCTTGTGTTTCGGAATCTTTTAATTCGTATCCAACAAGCGAGAGATATGATTGATTGACGGTCTCGTAGTTGTTTTTCGATTGTATTGTACTTGTAATGAGGGCAATGATGACATCGCATTGCAGTATTAATGTATAAAAAATATTATGTATATAGGTATGTAAAGCTACATACGTTAAAATGGTTGTGAATATATGACGCTCAAACAACTGGATGGATTCTAATAGAATTTCGAATAAAAGTAACTTATGTCGCTGGTATAGGTATATTTGTTTTCCTACACTTATGAGTTTTAGCATGCATTCAGAATCTTCCACTATTTCACATGACGATATATTTTAATCATAATAAACACGCTAAACCTAGAGAAAGACTAGCTTTCAAGTACAGCTGCCGGAACTTGAAGGTGGTGACAAACAAGGCGGGCTTAGGGAAAGCCTTACCACCATGCTATGGTTTCATCACAACGTTTCCTATCACCGTTCTCTCGTCAGAGTACAAAGATTAATAACGTATAGTCTTATCAAACATACTAATTAATTTTAATTGCTCCTGATTTGAAACGTACGAATTAATGAACTGGGCTTAATTAGGCGAATTAAAACTGGGCGCACACAAATGCTTGTGACCTTGTTTCGTATCGCCTGTAAAAGATGGCAGTGACATGTGAATACTTATTAAAATGATGGTATTATCTGTTTTATATAAAATACCAGCTATATGTAACTTTACGAGGAGAACAATTATGAATATATGTACAACTGATTGTTATATTATAAACACCTAGCTGCCGAGTGAGATCGAATCTTCGCCTTTTTTTTATACCTTAGAGTTAAGCGTTTGACCACAATCTCATCTGATGTTAAAGGATGATGTGGTCTAAGATGGTAGTCACATTAAACTTAGAGGGAGACTGGCTTTCAAGTGCAGCTGCCGGATACCAACCGATAGGTGCTTGGCGATAGATTTTCAACTTGAGGATGGTAGCTAGCCAGCCGGACTTAGAAAAAGCCTTGCCACCATGCTATGGTTTCCTTCACCGAAAGCTCCGATTCAGTTCCTAGGATTCGAACCTACGTCCTTCGTCGCTATATCCGAAGACACTACCAACTGAGCAATCATCGCTTCAACCATGTAATGACGTAGTACGACCATGCAATGAAATAAAATGGTAACTGACCGTCGATCTGTCAATTTTGTGAATATTTCATTTATTGTCTGTCTGTCTCACTCACTCACATACAATATTAATCTTATTAAAGCAGGTCGTGAATTAAATTTTGGCTTATCATTTATTTATTTATGATACAATACATATACACACAATATAAACTAATATATTACTTTCTTATAATATGAAGACATATTTATTTACACGAATGATAAAACTACCTTTTAAAAACATATTTAAAGTTGAGGAATTTGCGAAAAAAAATGTTATACCAGGTAAGCAGGGAGTCAACACATAACTGAGAAACATGGTCTTGACGAGACAAAAAGTTTGGAGACATCTGCTCTACTATCTTCAGTCTCACTTGTTCATTCAAGAATCAGGGAAACTTCTTAGTGTTTATCCCTTAGGGTCTACGCATAACCGAGAAATATCGCAAGTGGGTTTACGAGACAAAAAGTTTGAAGACCTCTGCTCTACCGTCTTCCGTCTCACTCGTTCACTCAAGAATCAGGTAAACGTCTCATGCCCGGTTTCTGAAGCCGTCAGTTAAACTATCAATAGCTATTGATTCAATAACGTTATCCATAAGACAAGCGGCGTTTAACTGTCAATGCGT
The DNA here is from genome assembly GCA_035772565.1 of Antheraea assamensis. Lineage (NCBI taxonomy): Eukaryota > Metazoa > Arthropoda > Insecta > Lepidoptera > Saturniidae > Antheraea > Antheraea assamensis. Next base: position 1,530,727 of record JAQQSE010000072.1, on the reverse strand, counting down.
TTCTGAATACAGAATGAGACGTAGACTGACATTTCTCGTGTCATTGTGTGTTCAGAAACCCAATTTGACAAGTTATCGAACCGATAGCGCTATTAAACAGATAAACTACAGTTAAAATGCTTCAGAAACCGGGCATTAGTGTTTATCCCTTAGGGTCTACGCATAACCGAGAAATATCGCAAGTGGGTTTACGAGACAAAAAGTTTGAAGACCTCTGCTCTACCGTCTTCCGTCTCACTCGCTCGTTCACTTTTTATATACAGATTTTCTATTCCAAATTTTTCAATTTTCCCGACGAATTTTCTGAAACCGAACAACTGAAAGTCAATCTGTTGTTAATATTTTTTAATATCTCGCGAATGTCTGTCTTTTCTCACTTTTAAATGGGGATTTTTTCAGCCAAAATATTCGCTATTTCCGTACGATTTCTAAAAACATTTTCATAAAATGACTTTGTCCTGATAGTATAGGAGGATATTCTTGTTTGTCCAAATAGGTTCTGCAGCGGTTCTGTAGTGATGCTGGCTTTTATTTATATAGGGTACCAAGTCGCATTTCTTTTTTTTATGTTATAGGGGGCAAACGGACAGGTGGGTCACCTGATGGTAAGTGATCACCGCCGTCCATAGACACAAGCAACACCAGGGGAGTCGCAAGTGCGTTGCCGGCCTTTTAATATATGTGGGCCCCCGGCGCTCTCACTGACCGAACAAAACGCAAGAGTGCAAGCACTGTTACTTCACGTCGGTTTTCTGTGAGTAGGGTGGTACTACCCCGGGCGAGCCGACCCATTCATGCTAAAACCAGTAATAGCTTCAGCGTAGCTCTACCACCTACACCTCTTCTTCTTTCTTCTTTAAATTACTCTGGTTCTCTCATATTTTACATTATATTTTTTGACCGAAATGAAAATTACGAGGTATTTGCTGAAACAACCTTTCTCCTCCACATGAGATTTAGTGAAATTCAGCTTGATGGGGATCAAGAGAGAGGGGTCTCTTCCGGATCGCTTACGTAATTATTTGATGCTCCTTATTCACAACTCGCCACTAGGTGGCACTGGACTGTTTTGTATTATTATAAAAATGTATAGTGTAATTATGGACGAAGTTATCGGCTCTCTATAGTAACTGTTATTTATACAAAAGTTGAATGGCCGTTTATTAGGTAGCGTCATTAATTATAAAGTTTTTACGTAAATTGCATCCTTCAAATAAGATACTTCGAAACACTACAGTTCGAAGCTTTTGTACTTAAGTAATAAAATGGAGCATATTTTAATATTCTAGAATGAAGCATGATTTTCCGCGTTGTTCTCCGCCTACGTGTTTGTTCTAGATTAAGATCTAATGGAAGCGACTAGCTACATTGCTATTAACAATCGTGTTTGAGCGTAGTACTATTAATTGACTAGGGCTACCAACCATACTCCTGGTATACTAACTTTAAGAACGAACTAAATATATGAACACAATTAAAAAAAAAATAAGTTAAATATGTAAAACACAGAAACTTGTTTATTAATGTTGCAAATTTTGATTATGAACAAACAAACAGGACTCACATTCGTACTTTGTAACAGTAGGTAGGAAGGTAGGCAAGGTAGGTTTCTGAAAAATTCTAAGTATAATCAGCCAGTAAATTCTTAGGCAATCATAATTATAACGGTGACGTACATATCTTATTGAAGTGAAACTTCTCATAGGATGGTTTTGAAATTATGATCCGCAACCTTTTTGTGAGATGTGGTTGGGGTAAACACTGTATCGGGTAGAGTGTTGAATACACCGCATCGGTTCACGTCCGATAACCGAAGTTAAGCAACATCGGGCGCAGTCAACACTTGCATGGGTGGCCGCCTGAACATCGCGTGACATTGACTTTTTGTTGTACTTTTTATAAAGAAGTTTTCACTTTTTTCGTGTGGTCATAAGCACACACTTATTTTGTTAATGTCTAGTTGTAAGTATATCAGTTTTCGATAACATAATAAGTCCGGTTAATAACCTCAGGCTATTAATAAATGTAGTTATGATTTGTGTAAATACGTTGAATTATATTCCCAATGACATTAAAAGGAAAATATTACCGTATGACAAATAACGGGAAATATAATCGTAAATTCGGTGTTGCTTGTCACTAACACTCATTTATAGGATGTTGTTGCGATTGGCTCGCTTCTGTAGCGCATCAAATATATTCCCTGAAGCCAGAGTTGATGACTTTCATGCCATCATTCGTCAGCGATTTACCTCGATATTGACGCTATTCAGAGGAGGACTAATAGCTTTCTTTGAGTACTTGCTTGTAGGCTTGACGATGTCTTTGTCAGCCACTGGACTGTACTTTATGTATATCGTGGTGTGTATTTAATAAAATAAACAATTATGTAAGAAAATTAAGTCTCAAATAAAACTAACACTAGATTAATATTCTGTACAATAACAATTACATGTTTTATGGATACATTATTATCAGAAATGCAGTATTATTATTGTAATTCTCTAGATATTCTTATTATAGCTGAATCGTTTTTATATCGTACTATCTTTTACTGGCGGCTTGGTTCGTGATAATGTTTATCTATCCTTTGGTGACAGAAGTTTCTTCTGGTTAAAAGGTACCCTAAGTCTGTTAAGTTAAGGCGTAACAGCGCAACAAATAAACATTAACATTTACAATTTTAATTAAAACACCCAGTTATAATTAATTTGACAGATTATATATATATATATATATATTAAAGAAATATATAAAGTCGTTTAGATAACTTAATACAAGGGATGATTCCTTTGAAATTAAGTGGCAATATGTTCTCTTATAACTTTTTCATTGCCTATTTCGGAGTTTGGTATTCCACGTTTTACAGTAAACGATTTCGGATGATTTAAATATTCTAAGGAAATGTCGGCGCCGTTGTCAGAACTTTTCAGTGAGTTTTTGTGATATCTAAAGCTTCGTGTTCCATGTTATTAATTCCTAACCAATCGACTTGTGCTATATAATCGCATTACATTACACAGGATACTTTTTTTTTCTTCGAACTGTCTACATTGTTGACCTGGCAAGGTATCTACAGTTTCACCGGAGTAATACACAGGATACCCAAATACATTTAGGTACACAATTAAAAATCTTGTTGAAAGGTCTTCATTATATTCATGTAAATATATAGGTATATTACTTTATAAATACTATCGGACGTCTAATGGTTGAAATTCGACAATAATATGGTGTACAATTTTTTTTCTTATTGTCTGTATTTCTCTCTAGTATATTTTTGTTCTAAACGGTTACAACATAAGGTATTGAGTGTTGTACAAATATTGTAAATTATAGATATAAGAAGCGTGAAGTTTGACGAATCACTACTAATATAATAAATGCTTCTCGAAAATTAGTTTATTTGCTTGTTTCTTACGCTTTAATTCTTTAATAACTCAACCGAACATCATTAAACTATACGCACGTTTTCAATTGTATAGAAAAAGACACAAGGTGCAGAAAACCGATACTGTAACCGAGTGATAGTTTAAATCTAAATACAATCGAGCGATAACGCGGGAAAAACCTAATAGATAATTACAAATAAATGTTTAGACTTGTTGCTGATGTAGACAAAAACCTATTTCCAATATTTATTTTTAATCATAGTACCAAATCGCTCGTCAATTGCTTTGTAAGAATTAAAAAAAATATTGATAAGCAGAAGAGAAAAATATACTGAACTGTTTTATCTTCGCGTGTATTTATTTTATTAATGACTGTTCTAGTAAATCCTATTCTCGGTACAAAAATGCGGTTTGTGTGCACTTGGACAATAATTGAAGCGAACTGGCTGTCTGTTGTGTAATAATTGTTATTAAATGTTATGGTCACATTTTTCTGTATATAAATACATTGTTAAATGGATCTGATCTTGTAATACTTTAGGGCTGTGACGATCCGTCATTATTTGTACAGTGTTCAGTTGATTTTATTATCATTTCGATTGTTTTTGTGGAATGCGTGGAGCTCTGTTGAATTTTATCGGGATTTCCAGGACATGGCATCTAGAAACCACTAGAATTTAGAAAGAGTATAGTTATTTTCATTGTTAAATAAGTTTAGATATAGTACATTGTATCAGGCAATGGTATATGCTTGTAAATTACTAATTTCAATTACTTTTATAAATATGTACGAGTACGTACCAACGCAACATAATAACAAAGTCAAATGAAAAACAATTTGAATGTAATAATAATAATAATTATTATATGATAATAAAAATGTTAATTCTAATAGAGAATTGTTTACGAACCTTCAATTGAGTCAAACGTGTCAGATACAAGCCCGCGGCCCACGTATTTTGGCCACCGAGCCGTGACAGGACGACGTCCTCTGTCGCTGACAAACGAAAAATTTCATAATATTTACTTTATCCAGAGATTTATCTATTGTTTATTATTTGGCTAACGGCCCGCTCCGGCTTCGCACGGGTATAAAATATATAGCCTATGTCATTCACTGAAAAAACGATTAAAATCGATCCGGTCGTTTTGATTTATTCATTACTGCCCGTGGCCCACACGCATTTAATTTGGAGTAACCTCAAAAATAACAGTATTTCTCCACTATTTAATGGATGTTATTATACATATAAACCTTCCTCTTCAATCACTCTATCTATTAAAATAAACCGCATCAAAATTCGTTGCGTAGTTTTAAAGATTTAAGCATACATAGGGATATAGGGACAGAGAAAGCGACTTTGTTTTATACTATGTAGTGATACGGCATTTGGATATATGCATGACAAGGTTTCGCCTACAGTTTCGCTCGTGTTTTCCTTTATACGTAACAGATTTCGTTTGACCACAATCTCACATGCTGTTAAATGACGACGTAGTCCAACATCCAAGATGGAAGGTCATGTTTAAGCTATATAGACTGGCTTTCAAGTGCAGTTCCCGGAACACGTTCATAGGTGCTTGGCAATTTTTGGCAAATTATGGGTAGTAATAGCCAGTCGGGCTTAGAAAAAGTCCTACCACCGTACTATGGTTTCCTTTACCGAAAGCTATGACTTATAAGTAAGGATTCGAACTTATCATGATCGCCGCGGTATCTGAATACGCTAACCAAAGGTAACGCTGAAAACTAAGTACCTTATACCCTGTTTTGTATACTTGATAACGTGTATTCAAAATTTCGTGATAATCCGTTGAATAGTTACGGCATGAAAAGCGTAACAAATAAACCCACACGCATTTATAATAGTATTAGTAGGGATGTACGGAGGATAAACATAAGCACCACACCGCTTGCCCCATTTCTTCCACGGCAAAAACACACATCGTTAAACGTTTAGTGCTTATGAAAATCATTGTTCCTTAATACTGTAATAACTTAGTACGACATTAAGCTATTGTGATAATTGTTTTTGTAAATAAGAAACAAGTTTCTAGGAAGTATAGGTAAGTAAAAAATATTTATCGAAGTCTATATAAGAGATTTGGACTAATTAAGAGTTATTAAAACTTCAATTAAGTTATATAATCGAAATAAACACGAAGTCCTTACCTATATAGTTAATAGGGAAGTGTGTCAGTGGGTGGTGTATTACGTAACACTTTACAAGTAACATGCTTTTATACTCTTACCCTTAGATATACTTATTAAATCAATTAAATATAGTAAGTTTATCAGTTTATTTATCAGACAATCAATATCGAGTCCACATAGACTTAGAAATAAGCCGAGTAACATACCGTCTTGATAAACTAAATTTAGAACAAAAGTCATGGGGAAGGACGCCATGACACTTTTTTCGTCGTCGACCTAAGATGGCGTGTGACACAAACTTAAAACAAAAGAAACGCACCCCGCCCACTACTTAAGAAATATAAACAAAAAAATAATGATATTATTATGTATGTGTGTATTCAAACAATAATATACATTTTTTAAAAACATTGTAAGCTTATCTAAAGTTGTTACAACGCACGGTAAATGAAATAAACAAAACGAAACCGTGAAATCGTCTCTGCCAGAAACCGGGTACACGTAGTACGGATAATCCGGCAGAACCGGGCATGCAAAATCGTATAACAGTTCCACATTTACCGGGTAAAACATCAGGCGGACACTTGTTGCTAGCCGGTTTCCAACTCCGTCGCAACCGAAGTCTCTAAACTTCCACACCACTCGCCACCAATTCGGGACTTCCGGAATTCCGGATCGTCGTTCCGAGTTATGAAAAAAAAACTGCGACTTCCCGAACTTTAAGATCTTAATGTCAATATTATTTTAAAATGAACACTAGTAAATATACTTAAATTTAACAGGAACTACAGTTTAAAAATATATGCAATATTTTACTAATATTTAAAAAAGCACCTCGTATAAATTATTAATTCACTCACTTCACACGTAAATCTTTAAGACACGGAACGCACAAGGGATTTATTTCCTTCAGACGTATGTTTTAAATTTTCGATTTAAAATGTTTAAAAATTCACGGGTCGACTTTGTATACGCACTTTCGGTAACTGGCCTTATATTTTACTGTAATATTATTTCGAACGTTGGATTGAACTGAAATCGACGTGATTTTATGAATTTAGATGTCGATTTCGGAGAGAGTAGTTGCATCAGTGCACGTCGGTCCGGTTGCAACAGGTTGTTTGGCAGTGAGGCAGTAGGGCGCATGCGCGTCGTGGCCGTCCAATGCATCCCTCCACAATGGTCGCATTTATTATCACAACGAGCGAGTTTTATATTTATTCATTTACTTTAGAAATATATTTAATGTTAAAATAAAATTATCGTAATACGATATACAGTTCTACTGGGACCATTGATAAAAAAAACCATTTGTCGGTCGCCCGACAAAACTAAAAATATAGCTTTATATTTATTTGACAAAAATTGTGTAATTTGTACCACATAAAGTTTGTACAAACACAATACAAATGGAGTTAGGACAAAAATAATAAAACACTTTATAGACTTTGATTACATTCACTGTTAGACGTACAGCATTTATAATCAAAACAATTTAAAATCTTTTCAAACTAAAACGTATTGGTTACTTATTTACGTTACCACATATTCCGTAAATCTTTTTTTAAATAGCATTATTCAGTGGTTTTAATAACATGTTAGTTTAGGTCTTAAAAATACTTAGGATTAAATTGCAAAACTCAAACAATACATATTATGCATATATTTGAAGTCAACGTTATGTTACGGAATGGTGAAAACAATTCATAGATGTACAATCACAGCAATTGCGAGTCATTTGCTGTAAGTTATTGAAGATGTTTGTTGTCTATCAGCAAAGATTTTAATATAATCTTAGTGTATACTACAACCTTCTCTGAACAAGTAAGCATTCAATAACGAAAACATCATCCAAATCGGATCAGTAGTTTTTGAGAAAATCGCAGTCATACAAACATACATACATACGGATCGAATACAGAACCTCCTTTTTTTGAAGTCGGTTAATTAATTTAATTTTAAAAAATAAAACATGTCACATTAAAATATTTCCTGAAATAGGTCTTAACATACTTAGGATTAAATTTCAAACTCAAACAATACATATTATGCATATATTTGAAGTCAGCGTTATGTTACGGAATGGTGAAAACAATTCATAGATGTACAATCACAGCAATTGCGAGTCATTTACTGTAAGTTATTGAAGATGTTTGTTGTCTATCAGCAAAGATTTTAATATAATCTTAGTGTATATTACAACCTTCTCTGAACAAGTAAGCATTCAATAACGAAAACATCATCCAAATCGGATCAGTAGTTTTTGAGAAAATCGCAGTCATACAACATAGTGTCATACATCTCTGGTAGCATTCTACGAAAATCATCAAACGTCAGGTTTTTGAGGAAAATCGCGTCTACAACAGACATAATACGGATCGAAACGACCTCCTTTTTTGAAGTCGGTTAATTAATTTAATTTTAAAAAATAAAACATGTCACATTAAAATATTTCCTGAAATAATCCTCAGACTTTGTCAATGATGAACAAAAAACTATTTTTTTTTTATATTATAGGGGGCAAATGAACAGGTGGGTCACCTGATAGTAAGTGATCACCGCCGTCCATAGACACTAGCAACACCAGGGGAGTCGCAAGTGCGTTGCTGGCCTTTTAAATATGTGGGCCTCCGGCGCTCTCACTGGCCGAACAAAACGCAACAGTGCAACCACTGTTACTTCACGTCGATTTTCTGTGAGAGGGTAGTACTACCCCGGGCGAGCCGACTCATTCATGCTGAAACCAGTAATAGCTTCAGCGTAGCTCTACCACCTACAAACCTATATAACCACAATATAACCTTCCTAAGAATATATACATTACTCTAGTAAAAGAATCATAAAAACCGATCGTGTAGAGAAAACCTCGATTCTTTTATGTCTATTTATTAATTAATGTTGCATTATCACTTCGAATTCCGCGTTCACTGTGGAAGGGCCAGATGCATCGTACTTACAGTCTATACGTATGCGTATTCATGAACATCCAAGACATCACCCAACGCCTTATCTCTCACCACGGTGGGGTTGTAATCAGACCGTGAGTCTCCAGCACCGTTGTAATCAATACAATTGTAATGTACAAGTATTGTAATCAACACAATTGTAATGTACAAGTATTGTAATCAACACAATTGTAATGTACAAAATTGAAAACGTATTTTACTTTTTCATTTAATTTACCACGTGGATTTTTATATGTGATATTATGCTTTTGATAAATATAAATTACTAGTGAATCGCCCCGGCTTCGTAAGCGTGTCACGAACTAATGTGTTGTCATAAGTTAAAGAGCTTTCCTATTCTCATAGCGCAAATCTTTTGTGCTGTTTTGTTGTTTTAAAACTATAGTATTTTCTTAGATACTCATTGAAATTATATTCGTAAAGGGTAATTTAATCTATATTTATGCATATAAATTATATAAGTATTCTGTACGTGTGTATGTGAATGAACTCCATTTAAATGGCTGGACAGATTTTAATGAATATTTTTGTGTGTTCATGTGGATTCAAGAACGATTTAGATTCACAATTGGAGACGGTAGATAGCGCTGCGGTCTGAGTCTAGGATGTTTTTTATTACCAGGCCAGGACAATGCTAGTATTAACATATCATCGGCTAAAGATTAGTACTAGTGTTGTTCAAAGTTTTTTTTTTTTTATATATTATAGGGGGCAGACGAACAGGCGGGTCACCTGATGGTAAGTGATCACCACCGTCCATATACACTAGCAACACCAGGGGAGTCGCAAGTGCGTTGTCGGCCTTTTAAATATGTGGGCCTCCAGTAGCTGTGACAGTAATTTACAGTTTTGTATTAATTTTAAATGGTAAAAACGACATCTATGGGTTATTCTCTTCTTCCTACCAATATAATATACATGGGCTGTACCACGCCATATTGGTTGGTTTGAAATTATATTTTTTTATATCTTTAATTTTTTTTTATATGTTTTAGTACTACTCAAAATAGCCCTCCTGGTAAATTTTGAGACGTTTTGATTACACGTTCAAAACATAGCTTTTATAGAAAAAATAAAAAATTAAACATATTTAGAATAATGTCTAATTTAGAAGAATTAAGAATGTGTACAGACACACGCGCCTAACTACTTTTTCTATACGATTTATTCATATATCTATATAGTAGTGTAATCGTATGATCACAAAATAAATACTAGGAAGTTACTAGAACACAGTTTATACGTGCTTGATTATAGTTCCATTTGAAGATAGGTAGTTAAGTCATAGAAAATACCATACCAAAATACGACTTTTTGAAGTTATACTTCTTTTGGCGCGTTAGGGAAAAATGATGAGAGTAAATTTTTACGATACGCGCGCACACCGTCACGAAAAACCGACACCCTGAAGTTAGCTATAGTCAACATTTAATTTTAAAAAAAAGTATGTATGTATTTATTGTCAAACGTGTTGTAGACATGTTATAAAAAAGAAGGTCCAAAACGTCAACAAAAAGTTTTTCGATGTTTGACATAAAATACTAAATGCTGCTGCGGCCGCCCTTTTTTGCATTTGACACGCGACATTATTATACACGAATTATTTCTATCTACACCTACTTCTCTATATTAACTTTATAAGAAGGGATACAGATCTTTTTAAATACCTTTTTTACTAATTGTTAATGTCGTTTTTTCTACAAACGTAGAATAAGGCGAAAGATAAAATTTTTGGAAAGACTTTTACCTTATTACGCCAAAGAAGTATAACTTCTAACGTGTGTACATAAGTACACACACAATTTTTTTTTAGATTTCATATCTACGTCACATCAACATATACACATATGAATTTTGTTTGTTTGTTCAAACGTTATTGCGTCTGTTTTAGGGGTAACAAAACAAAACTAAAGCGGGTATGAGTGAAAGCTTTATTGCATAAGTTCATACTGCCTCCGCGGTGCACGCGATTATGATATCTAGCACATATGAAATTAGGGTACAAATGCGATGTATTTACTCGGTTATTCGCTGCAGCTAATACGAAACATTCAACGTGTAAGTTGATATTTGAATTAGAGGTCGCGTTACGTAACGGTATTTTGTATCCCGGAATTAATATTTTAAAGGTATTAATATTAATAAAGTCAAATGAGATATCTGTATGTATATAATTCGCGTTAATATAGTTTAATCTCTTCATTTAGTTCAGCTTAGTTATCATATCGGAAATACACGGATTTAGTGAGATACACATGCTTGGTACACATGTACCTATATCTCACGAACTCGTATTTGTAAGAATTAGAAAGATTCGCGATCCGAGGCAACAGTCCAAGCAGAGACGAACCGTACACCCACCCTTAAGCACTCGCTTTAGTAGTCTCGGTGAAGTTGTAAAGGCCTGTCAGACCAATAGCGTAGTCAGTTCGAAAAACGTACATGATTCTAGGCCACTTATTTTTCGATTTGAATGACCTTTTGCCATTTTTCTAATTAAACGTTTATTTAATATAAGACCAAGTGGGAGATTACCAGCTAGTGGTATGTGAAGAGGAATGTAATTGTATTTCCTACATCCTATTATCACAAAGGTTCAGTTCGTAGACGAACTATGATTGGAGAAATAGTAATTCGGAAACAGTTGTTGCCAATTGTCAACTGTTTTTATTCGAACACTTATCGCTATGTCTGACAGATTTTGTACTGTGTTTGTGGTAGCAGCCATCCCGGAACAACTTGCCTAAGCTTATCAATATTGTGGATGTTATGACTAATCTATAGTCCGGTTCATTCTTTTTGACTGCTCTGAATATACCCATAAGTAAGTTCCTAAGTTCGGGCTTGCGCGTAATACAACACAGTCAAGAGTTTAACACAAAGCAAAGCTAAAATATTATTTTAAGAATCTAAAATTGGCAATTATTTATCTTTAAGATGTCTCGTTTTTATAGAAGTAATGAAAAATTTATTTATGTTCTTTGCATGTACCTATATGTATATTCAGACGGGTCAAAAAGATTGTCAAGGTCTGTATGCTGGTTGCAATTCGGAGATAAACAATTGTCGTTTTTTTTTCAAACAAATCGACTTCCTTAAGCGTCCGTGATAAGCATAATTATTATATGTTTGTTATAGTATACCTATTAATTTATTATGTAGGTAAAATAATATCTCCCTAAATATAAATAAAGATGGAGTAAGATAATTACAAAAATCGTTCAAATATTTTCTGAGGAAACCGCATAAAAAAATATGCTATCTTCCTTTAAATTGACAAAACATGGTTACACTAACTAAAAACCCTATTATTCACATAAATGTAGCCACCCTACAAACTAGAGATGATGCTTATTACAACAACTAACAAATTATTGAAGATTATTCTGCTGTTGATTATGCGTTGCCTGGTTATAAGGCATTATTAACAATGCAACTATGCGAGGTTTCAAAGTGAGATAGATTACTGCACGTCGTTCACACTCAAAGTCACAGTACGGAAAAAGAATATTCATTGCAATTCGATGTTATATACTAAATTATCTATCAGCAGAATAACCGACAACTGTTTATAAACGACTTACCGAGTATGTAAACCATGTTTTTAGTCCACCGCTGCAGCTCCTTGCGTATCGCTCGACGTTCCTGCTGACACCTCGCGTACGAGCACTCCGCCATTGCATACGCACGGCGACCCTGCACAATAACGCGATGTCTCAATATTACGATAACATTCTGGAAACTTCTATTAGAGCGTTGACACGATGGTCCCAACGTTTCTAAATATACTAAGCGCCCACGTGTGGGCCATCACATCAATTTATTTTAATCCCCACCAATGATAAGATATCCGATAACAACAGAAATAGGTTGTGTACTATTTTTAAAATAAAATTAGATAACATGTTTTTATTTTTTTAATTCAAATAGTTTCTTCAAAAAGTGTTTTGTAATTAAAAAAAAAAATTGTATACCAGCTTTTGACCGTGACTTCATGCACATTAATTTAATCCGACCTCAGGAAGAGTAATTTTGTTCTGAACGAAAGCTATCTTATGTCGTTTTCTGTACGCCTGACGACATATATGTAAAGTTTCTTGATGGCCGGTTATGTAGTTAAGAAGTGAAAGATAGAAATAACAAAAAAACTAGCATTCAATTGTATGATATAAGTTAAGATTTCTGATATACAAATTGCTATGTTAAGAGTGACTTTTAAAACTTGAACAGAACGGTGGAAAAAAAATAAGTTGATAAACCATTGCATTTAAGATATTATACAGACAATTTATATAGCACTGCACTTGAGAACCTGCCCCTTTGTAGGTTTAGGCGTCTTTACCATTTTAGACACCAACGTCATTTGACGTCAGATGACATTGTGGTCAAATGCCAAACTAATATAGAAAAAAAACAAACATCTAACAATAATTTTACATTCGATTTATTAATTAAATATTTATATTAGAATTGTGTTTTATCAATTATAATAATTATACAGTTATTTAGGGTTAATTATTTTTATATTAATTACTGTACTGACGGGACGTGACGTAATTGAGAAATGGTATCCGCTTGTAAATAATTAGCCCTGTAGTGCTTTCATTTTTAGTTCGTAAGTTTGCTTTAATTGTATCTTATTAATTACATATAGTTTATTTGTATTATCTCTAACCACCGCACGTGACTTCGTTCGCGTTATATTACAATATAAAACTTAGTAACAATAAAATGTAACGTACACAATCTTCTGCATGAAAAAAAAAATAGTGTCACACGGTATGTATACTGGTTCTGTAAAGGACCGTTGTTCCTTTTCTGTTCAGTTAAGCTTTGCCTAAACTATCAGACTCTACATACATGTACGCTATAGTGTGATACATATGAAGGTATGCATACCCAAGGTAACAGCCCAAGCCGAGATTTAGTCACTCTGGCACTCTCAAGCTTGTTGCCTTTCGGCTGAGTGCCTTAAGTGCTCGCCCTAAAAGCCCGGTGAAGCTGTAAAGGCCCGTTAGGCCAACTGCGGTTACTCAGTTCGGAAAAAAAAGTATAGTTTATCAATATCTGATATACAAACATCCATTTTTACATATTGATATATATTATACACAAGTGAAATATATCTGGAATAAATGAATAGTGAATTAATAACCTCAAAATAATCTTACTAACATTACCTAAATAATATGGTCAACACTTTACTGACATGTTCCTGGAGGACCATGAATATATTTCTATCTTTCCTATTACTTATACCATTTAATTATTTATTAATATGATTGTCAAAAATTATTGACACTGGCTGAAGTAGAAATTGTGTCTTTATAAAAAAAAGTTCATTGTCAGTTGCTGTCAATTCAATTTTAGAACCAAAATATGATTATGTTTTTTAATGAACGAATGTATCGTGTAAATAATAACATTTTGTTGGGATATTTTCTAATGTCGTTTATATTTAAAAGATGTCAGTCAACTTTTATGCCGTCACATTACTTTAAATTGATATCATTAGTTGGAGTTTTTGGCGGGATCTGAGTCATTTATAATCATTTCTATTTGTTACGTCATTTCACACTAAATTGTGTAATTGTGTAATTTTGATGGCATTTTGTTTAATATAGCTTGATACTATTGTGTACAAGCGCAATGTATAGGAATTAATTCCATTAAGTATGATTTCCGTGTTGTCATAAAAACTCCCTGGAAAGTTCTAACAAGAGTGCCACTATTTTGTACTGGAAAACTCCGTTTTATTAATATTATCCACTTGATATTGCCAATAATAATCTATCTATATTACGATTACTTATAAAGTAAAAGGTTTTAATTTTTTGTTAGTACTAGGTGATCTAAACTAAAATAATTAATTGATTTTAAAAATGCTGTCACCTATAAAAAATGACATTACGAGCGAGTAAGATGTGCAGTATTTTTTTTTTCAAAATATACACAAAAGCGAGGAAAACTGCAAGTTAAAACTGGTCTTAAATAAAAATGATTGGTTGTTAAAGCGGAGTAGGAAGAAACAAAAAATGACAATTTATGGTTATAAACAATAAAAAAATCTGTTAGGTAAATATAGTTCTTTAAGCTTTTATAGTAAATATTTTATTAGAAGTGCATTTCACACATATACAAACTTCGCGATACTCTGTTGAAATCTTAAGGAATAGAAGAGAAAAAAAAACAAAACCCAATCCAATTACTGTAACACTCATCGAAGTATCGACTGCGCCGGTCAATGAACTCTCGCGAAAGGAGCTAACGAAATTCTACGAAAAACCTCCGCTCTCATCAAGGAGCACCCCGACACCCCTCGAATATGCCCGAGACCCACCCGAATCTGGCCCCCGAATTCTTATTTCAAACTCCAGACGAAGGGGGCACGGCGGACCGCGGGGGGAGAGGTATCCCAAAACTATTCTTATTTTAAAAATCCCTCTTCACGGAATACGCCGCGAAAGAGGTTCTTATTTTAAAAATATCACGCTCCACCGAAATTTTTCTTATTTTAAAAACTTGGGAAAGAGGGGAACGGGTATGCGAAGGTTCTTCCGAAATCCACCCCCGTCTCCCTCATTGCACTGGCCAGTTATGATATTCTTATTTTAAAATCGCTCGAAGCGTTCGGATACTGTTATTAAGACGTTTGTGTGTGCAAGCCTTTATAAAAATACATACCACAAGCAAATACGTATACGAAATAGAGGATTAACATTCTATTTTAAATATAAATACTTGATCTAGTAATGTAATTTATATTTACATAACGAAAACAAACAATTGGTTACAATCGGGCCGCCATCCCTGACCTACATGACCCAGTTGCCGAGAACTTTTGTATCTCGTATCCAATAAACTGTTGATCCAAATTCAAAAACAAGTGATAATAGTTTTTTCTTCCTATTTCATTAACAGATATGACATTTTATAATTAGCTAATCGATTAATGAAAGATAAATAATTAATTTTAAAAATGTCCATAGATGTGCAATAGTTAGGGTATTAGTAATATTTAATTACGGTTTCAAGAAAAAATCTTCAATTTTTGTATATATAATGTATGTTATTTTATTACTGGAATGACAACTTACAAAAAAATGATAATCTAAAATTTAAATACATTCGACATTTGAATGTCATTTTGCGATGTAGAATACGATATTCAAATTTTTTTCGAAACACGAAAAATCGAAAGGTGCCCGCTCAACCAATAATCTTTCCCGCCAATTTCCATCGCTGTCAAATTTGGAACCGCGTCGCCGCCACCCTACCCGGAGGGGACGCGCCACCCCCGGCCCAGATCAATTTACGATAACTCGGTTTCAGCATTCCGTCCCTCTCCGCCTTAAGACACACGGCTATCCCCGTCTCCCCCCGGATAAGTTCTAGAACTGAACAATTGTTCATCACCGAAACATGGCACATGGCAAATTTTTTATTAATTGACCTTAAGTAGCTCTTGCGTTTATTTTTAAAAAGACAAGTTACTAATCGCGTTCTCAAAGCGTTTACACACTATTTATTTCCCGATGATTACAATTGACGTGTGTTGTTTTCCTTACTTCCTTAACAATTTGAATTAAATACACATATCATCGGTAGGAATGTTGTAAACCTTAACCAAATAATAGCAACGGTCTCAATGGCTTAATGGGATAAGGAAAAATAACCTAACTTTAATAAGCACCATATTCTTTTCTTGATTATTTAAAACGAAATTCTCGAACACATCATTAACCTATCGTATATATATTTTAATAACTGAGAAGCAGGAAAAAACAACTTCATTTGTATATACAAGACTACATATATATAGAAAACGTAAAGTTTACTCATTTCAAACGGGTATGATTAGAGTAGAAGGATATTTCACAACTTTGTCGGTTTTATTGAACGGTTATTAATCAAATTTACGGATCGATTTAGAAACCTTCTTATTTTATTTGGTCACATACGTTATCTCGATATTGAACAGTGGCCATTCTCTCACGCGGCTATGGCCCGGGACTTATTTTTAACTGTTGTGTGCGTCTTATCTTGTGTGTGTATTATGGGGGTGGTCATGTATGGCTGTGTGTACGTGCGTTTGAAATATACCCCCGTAGCGCGTTGCGCCCGGAATTGATGTTTTTAATTAGTTTCCAACGGTTTTTGTCGGTGGCCAGTGTCTTTTCCATACTTTTTCTTTAATTTAAATTTTTATTACAAACTATTGTTTATTACTTTCATTTATTTTAATTTGCTAAAGGGAATAATATTGCAAACTTGTTTAACACATTCGTGTAATTGAAAATTAGCTAAGTTAAATTTAAGTATAGTTATAATTAAATTTTCATTGTTTATGATTCAACTTGAACAATATTTGTTCAAAACCGTATCATAGTCGTTGGCCAAACTTTAATTGAATACACTATCCGTTTTCGTCAAAGTTACATTAAAATATAAAACGGGGCCTCCAGCCGGTAACCCGGTTCGTTTCCTGAAAACTTTTCCCTTTGTACGCGAAAATTCAATAGGCGGCAACTTTAGTTGTACCGTTTCGTTGCCACAGGGTTAATGTTATATTATTATATATCATATAATACTTCCAAAAATATCAAATACCTATTATCTGAATAAAACATAAAAAAACGCATCACTTGGAATTTAACGTCAAACAGAACATAAATATATGTAAATTCGTAAAAGAACACAAAAAAAAAAACAACTCACACGATCCGACGACATAACTTCTCATACAATTTCAAATTTAGAACTAGATTTTAAAATTCAAATATCGAATAAAATCCGTTGCATCACAAGTTCGAATTTGAATTTCGAATTCCACTGAATTTTCATGTACGCCACAGATTACATTTATCGTCGGTGTTTTTCAAACTGCAATCCGGTGTCTGAATTTTAAGTAAGGTAAGAGATTGGACTGTGGCGTAGTGGTATATACGGTTCGAGTATTTGTAGGTTGTACCTGTTGCGCGGTTGGCAGCTTTTGTTTTTGTTGATGGCCAGTATTCGACGGTTAGTTTTGGCGCAGTCGGTCGGCCGTTGTTTTGTTTTGTAGCGAGTTTATAGCCACGCGAAGGCCCGTATATCCGTTTTAGGTCTGTCAAGTTGCTAAAAATAGTTTTCCACGTTTTTGATCTCGATTTCACGGCTTGAAAAACTTGAAGAGCTCTATCGGTGGCTTTTTATGTTATTGAGGGTACAGTCGAGACTAACAGTATGTTGTTTTAATTGCATTAGTGGAAGAAAATATTTTTTTATTTAACTATTGTAATGGATGTTTCAATTTATACTGTTAATATTATGAAGCTCAAAAGACTATTTGTTTCTCGCACTACTAAACAGGTTTGAATAATACTTTTTGAAGACGGTAGGAAGATTTTTTAAATTATTGACAGCATTGACAGATATTTAGTTTTTCAATTGTCTTTTATTTTAACATGGTCGTATTGTAAGCGGAAAATGTAGTCTCATTTCCTTTATTGGTATTGTCCTTTGAAATTATGCTTTAGGTAGTTTTATACAAAAACGATATTATTTAGAAATATTGACTGGCTAGATATATATAAAAAGATTATGTAATAAATTAATTTCAATTCAGTAAAATTAAATAGAGACATTTCATTCCATTTACATTAAATAATATTGAGCTAGCTGATACCTGCGACTTCCTCTGCGTTGTATATTATGTACACAGGAATAAAACTTAAGGATCATAATGCTTATCCACACTTCTTTATGGCAAAAAATTGTCGCCGAACGCGTAGTATTCATAAAAATCGTAGATTTTTAGAGCTTTAATAACTTTGTACAAGATGAAGCAATGCCGATAAAGACCAAGGTCGTGCGAAGTATATAAAAAAAGGTCGAAATGTATGAGTAAACGCGCACAAACCGGCTGAGTTTTACCACATTCTATGGATACACAAATGAAAGAGAAGAAAAATAATTAATTTAACATATAAAAAATTATGCAATAGGGGAAAAAGAATTCGCAATTTGTAATCAGATACATCTATTCTAATTCCTTAAAAAAAAACTACAAAAAAAATCGAATATATTAATTTAGTAATTAACACCTAAAACAACTTCCATAAAGCACTTAATAAATATATAGGAACTTTAATTAACGGCTTGTTATCCAATTCTCATAAAACATAGTACTTACAATTATAGTGTACCTATAATAAAATATTTCTTTCCTGTCCCCTTTAAGCAGGACAACGTTTCCAAGTTGTGGTAGGTTAAGACTCGACCGGCAAGTAATTCGACCCGGTGCTTCAATATTATCTCTCTACTCTTTCTTTTGTTTTAATAAAGTTGAGATGGAATTTATTTTAATACTCCCCCACCAGATTATTTATAAAATCAGTGACCCTAGTGGTAGCTTTTTAAGGAAACTTGTGTTTTTGCCTTTGCACAGAGTATTTATTTGACATGTCTTGGCTTGTTTACACACAAATGGCATAACAGATTTTGATAAGACTCTTATTGGCAGATAAAAAAATTTTCATAGTATAATCTAAGCTGTACATAATTACGCCTATCCATAGATGTTAAGCACTAAGGAGTACAGATATTATGTTTTAAAATAGATAAAATCTTATGGAAGTTATTGTATAGTATGTAATGCTAAAATTAGATAAAAAAAAAACAAAAGATGATTTACATTTGATCTCGATAAAAAACGCAGTATCAGAGAAAACAAAATGATTTCTTGGGAACGAAGTCACGGGTACTACCTACTTAACAAAGAATTATATAGACAACGGTACTGATTATGTAATATAATTTAAATTGCTTCTATATATAGATAATCTTTTTAAATATAAGATTGTATTTAGTTTCCAAAAAATTCTTATCCCGTTTGAAGTTAGGGCGGGCGGCCCGCGGGGAGGCGCGACTGGGGTGGGGTCGCTCCGCGCCTGTGTGAAAGAATGTCGGGGAATCAATACAGTGGTGAACATTAAATTGACCGGGGGTGGGTGCCTCGTTGACCCCCATATTCGGTGGGGATTTTAATATATTCCTGCAACTTTCTTTTTTGTTTTATATTTACAATAAATAATTATTAACTTTATCGTATGGAAATTTATGTTTTATAGTGTCGTTTATCTTCCACATGTTTTGTAGATGGTCTAGGGTATTTATTTTTGGGTTCCGTTTAAGCCGGCAACGCATCTGTGATGCCCCTCGTGTCGCATGAGTCCTTGGGGAGCGGTGATTACTTACCATCAACTAACCCGTCTGTTCGCTTGCCTCCAATCGCATAAAAAAAACCCTTTTGCCATTTTTTTTATAAATACAAAGGTATGCTTTATAGGTTAGCGTTTGACCACAATCTTATCTGATGTTAAATGATCATGTGGTCTAAGATGGTAGAAACGTTAAACCTAGAGGGCGCTAAATGGGCGGATATCAGGTAGCAATTTTTATGCTATAAAAAAGTAATTAAGTGTACATATCCCTACTGGTCTACTAGTCTATACTGGTATAGTGGTTTGAGTGATGGAATATTAATCCGGTGTCTGCAGGTTCGTGCCCCTCGTATTTACTCATTTAGATCGGTAACAACGGTGGTGGTGACGGTGAAGAAAAACATCGTGAGGAAACCTGAACCTGAGGAATGTTCTTGTACTACCACCGTATTTTAGAAAAATATAGAACTGTGGAATTTCTCGGAGTTTGAAATCGGCGTTACGTCGTGAGCTGGTGCGGTGGTTATGCCCATACCTTCCATCAGGGAGAGGCTTATGGCCACGCAGTGGATCACTTGCAGACTGATAATGATACTGGTTCGTCAATTTACTCTTCAATTATGAAAAAAAATTAAACTAACAGTACAATAAAAACAAAAAGCAGCATTGTTAAGGTATCTTATCAGAAATATGCTTATTATTTTATATTCCGATATTATTCTGTAGTTATGAATCAGTCTCTATTTAAATATGCTAAATACATTTTAATTTGTAAGTTTTAATAGATATTTTTTGTATGTTATTCATCACCATCATCTTACCCTTATCCCACCTAAGTGGGGTCGGCACAACATGTTTTCCTTTTCCACTCTCCCCTGTCAAAAGTCATCTCAGTATTCACACCTTTTATACGCATATCATTTTCCACACAGTCCATCCACACCTTTTTCGGTCTTCCTCTACTCCTATATCCGTCCACTTTCAAACTCAAAACTTTTCTTGTTACATGACTTTCGTCTCTTCTCATAATTCTTGGTTATAATACTTACATATACCAACTTGAGTTAAGCTTTCGCTATACGTTTTAGTACGAAACAGGAAATGTATTATTAGTCACCGAATAGTATAATAGTATAACTTTGTCTGTTCGCTTGTTTGTATGCTTTTTACGCTTTCGCTCCTTAATTATTCGATTGATCATAATCAAATTCTGCAAATGGGTTCTCTGAGAGCTACATAAAAAGGCACAGGGTAATTTACATCTAGGAAAAGTACTACGTATATGTTAAAACAAGCGAAGCCGCGGGCAAAAGCTAGTATACCATCAAATCACAAATTACCGCTCCAGTCAAGAGAGAACATAAAAGTCTGTACGCACTACAAACTCTAACAATGACACGACTTGTTCAATACAAAATAACTTTAAAATATTTTCTTCGATAAATTTAGCCAAAATTGCGTCTAAAGCCATCATTTCTTAACTGAATCTTAAATGGCATACAACGTTACCTCGAATAAGCGAAACAAAACTTAACTGTTCGCCGAGTTTAAAGCGAGATCTTGAACCAAAAAAAATTAAGAAAACAATGAACGGAGAACAGAAATGAGCCATCGCACAACAATAGTACTGAGAACATTGGGGGTGTCGTTGTGGAGGTGAAATTGGTCATAATGAGTGTCTTCTGGCCCCCTTCCGCCCAGACTTCCTCTGCAGGTCAAGCGCGGGAATGAAATTTTGAATTGAAGAAAAGAGAAAAAAAAACACGAGCCGTCGGGAACCCGAGTCTGGGAATAATTGACCCGTTTCCGTCTACTCCACACCTCGCCCGTTCAGGGTAAGGCAGAGATTTTGATTGGATTGATAAAAAAATCTTCTTAATTTTTTTAATTATACCTTTGTTGTTATCACCTAACTTACAAAGCGGCAAAGAGTATTTGTAAACAGTTTAGAAAATGCTATGAAAAGTCTTCTATCTCTCAATAAATGTTTAATCAATTAAAACGTTTCAATTTTTTTATATGTAAAGATTATCTATGAACAAATAATAAGTAAATAAAACTATACAAAAAGCAAAATAAAATTAATTATATACTGTTCCAGTTTAGATTAATATTTTCTTTGGAAAATCACCGCCACTAGCGAGGTATGAAACAACGGAAATATACAGTAAATAGTTTAAATTTTAATACTACAAACGACCAGTGTTCAAAGCGAACACTGTTGTCGAGAAAAATATATAAGATATTTGATTGATGAAAGCGTTACTTTGCGGTAATCCATCATTAAAAATTAGGGTGGACGTTACTTCGCACTTCCGCTTAGAATTGTGTGGTCGCTGTCACGTCTTGCTGCAGCAAAAAGGCGTCGTCAACCTTCTCCTTTTTATTATTTTTAGTTCCTTTAACCGTTAATCGGGTTTTGGTGTCAAAGGGCTATTATAGAGTGGATCAATATGTGAACGATGGTGATGTCTGGAATTGACTCCTCTCTGTGCACCCACTAAAATCGATTGTAATGTATAATGAATTTTAAATATATAAGTATATGTTAAAAAAGATAAACCCGATCGAGTTTCTGGCCGGTTCTTCTCGATGACTGGGATGTATTCCGAACCGGTGGTAGTTTCGACGTTCATAAGCGCCTTCTTAGGGTCTAAATTGAATAAAGTGTTTTAGATTTGATTTGATTTGTTTTTTGTTGCAGTAAGATGTAACAGCGACCACACATTTCTTAGCGGAAGTGTGAAGTAACGGCTATCCTATTTTTTTTTAATATATATATATAATATAATTTAAAAATAAACTTAATCTATACATTCATGTAAAAATACGTTTGTTTCTATATTTGTCCATCAGTCACATATAGTACAGTACCCGACTTTTGATTTGGTACGAATCCATATAAAAAAGTGAGTATGTGAGTGAGACAGTAGAGAGTTCGTCAAAAATATTGTCAGAATTGACGTTTAGTTACCATTTTATTACATTGCGTGGTCGTTTTGTAAATGGAAGATTTGGTCTCATCGGGAAATTGGGACGCCAGTTGCAGCTTGTACAAAATGAATAAACGTGACAGACTAAGATCCCATGGAAAATACCTACAGGTTTTATTATTTTCCAATAAAATAACTACCAATAATAAGGTCTCGCCATTCTTGAAAAACAAAAAAATGGAACATATTAAAAAAACCCAAGTCGTTGACATAGCCTTTACTAACGTGTACTAGATTTCCAACAGGATTCATGGAATTCTCCCACTCGTAAGGCTTTCTAAGTCCTGACTTGTCCTGAAATATGAATTATTCGTTGAATTGACATTGCGTCATTTAGATTTGATTGAAAATACGATGTTTCACGAACAGAGTAGGCACATTAACACGGGATGAAGATTTTTAGAGCCATGAGAAGCTTCGAATGACATATTTACAGTTGTTAGATTTTAGCGTGTTCACGGGAATCTCATTAGGGCATTTTGAAGTGATGATATGGACCAAAATAATATGTTAAGCTTATAGACAATTTATTCTAAAGTATCTCTGAACATATCTTCAGATGCTTGGAAGTAGAAAAAAATTGCTACCATGGAATACGCCAAAAACTTATCCTGAGAGACCCACTGCAGGTCCGTAAACCTCTTTCCAAAGTTCTATATTTTTACCACATACGGCGGTACTATAAGAACATTTCTTAGATTCAGGTTTCCCCACGATGTTCTTCTTCACCGTCAGCGGACAAAGCTGTCAATTTCAATGAGTAAATGTACTTGAATTCCGAAAAAAATGTTGATACATGTCGGGGTTCGAACCTGTGGGTGGACATCAGATTGATATTCCGCCGGTGAAACGACAAGACCATGACATCATCACTTTACGATACACTTCAGGTATTGAAGCGACTATGACTCAATGGTTTGAAAGATAGAAAGAAAGAAAACCGATTTACTTTCAACACACAATTATTACTACATATGATTTCATATATATAATCGAAATTAAAAAAAAAACATACAAATAAAAAATTTCAATTATGTATGTGTGTGGCAAATGGACCCTGAGTTAGCATATTTGCGTATTCGGATACGGCAACTTAAATTTTATACATTTTTTTATCAGAAAATCTTGTGTGAAAAAAAAACATTTTTAATTTCTGTTTTCATATTGTGACTAACACACTAGTGTTATCTGGCGGTTTTCCTCCAACAAATAGGTAAGTGAAATGTTCCTAAACGGAAAGTACCAAACTCGTAATAAATACAAAGTTACAAGGTAAAACCTATTTCATATAAATAAAATTGATAAGTTTGTTGTTTGTCTGCGTTAATCTCGAAAACTGCTGGATCGATTTGTATATCTAATCTACATATAACTACGGTGTCGTAGACGGGGGTAAACAGAAATGATATAATTTGACAGTGGTGACTAAACAGAGGTAAAGGGGTTACATAATTATAATAGAGGCCATAGGGGTAGTAGTAAATCGGCCCCAGAAAGATATCTAAATGGCACTTGAGGGATATTTGGGAACTAATCAGTTATAAAGATTCTGGAAGTTTCAAATTTCTAATTAAATCAGTTCTCGAGAAAAAGCAAAATATGTAAAACAAACTGAAACCAATTTTTTTCGATGATCTTATGAAGCTATTAGTAGCCTCCTATATATACATTTTTTTTTTTATCAATCGGTTATCGTGAAAAACCTTCTTCTGTTTTTTTTTATTTAGCTTTTTCTCCAAAACCGATTAAATTAGAGATCTGGAACTTCCAGAATATTAATATGTTATTGGTATCTATATATCCCATAAGTACCTACTGTTAAAAAATATTTCTGAGGCCGAGTCACTATCCTTATTCCCCTAAGGCCTTTAAGATTCAAAAATAAAAGACAGTCTACAATTAATTCTTAAAAAACAGTTAATAGTTGATGGGTAACGATAAAATTTCGACGCTATCAAAATAGCAGGCACCAACTGGTCCTATTATTATGATTATAAGCGAGAAAGTCTGTGAGGGTCGATATGTGTTTGTAACTCTTTCACGTAAAAACTACTTAACAGATTATGATGAAACTTCACAGTAATATAGATTATACATGAGAATAACACACAGATAAATTAATTTATAAAGACATCGTCGAAATTGAGCGAAATATAAGGACAAATGTCAAGTAAATTGGTAAAAATTCCGACGTTTGAGGAGCTATCTCGATGTCCGCTAGATAAACAGTTACATTTTCACGAATATATAGCGTTGCCAAATATTAGATATACTAGTACTGACTTTTTCTTGTGACTTCGCTTGTGTTAACGTAAATTTCACCTATCCCTCGGAACCAATAGTTTTTCTAGATGAGAGGTACTCTATGCCCTTTTACGTATGTGGTCCTTGAATAGTAACGAACAAACAGATAAAGTAACATTCGTATTTATGAAAAAAAAAAAACAATTCTGTATATATTTATCTTCGATTTAGGTACACACTCACACACACACACACACATGCTTAGAAACTAATAATTAATCATCCAACGTCTTCTCCCGCCGCCTCCCCCCAACGACCCAAGTTTAATTCCTAGTACAAAACACCGCGCCCCCCCTCCTCTCCGCGTTCGGGTTTTTTTTTTTTCGTTCCCGAAGTGTTTTCATTTCGCGTCTGCGAGGAGCGAATTTTCTGAACAAATTGAATTTTGCGGTTTTCCCCGTGAATATATTTAAACTCCGGAGGATATTGCATCGTTCGCTGTGCGTTTTTAATTTATTCCCCGGGTTCGCTATGGAAATAATGTATCATCACGGTGGATTTGTTTCGAGGTCAGCAAAGATGTTAGTGGAGGTTATAAATAACGCGCTATGTACACCAGACTTTATATGTACAGCTTCCGATTTTCTTTATATTACCGACTAGCATGAACTCGTGGCTTCGTTCGCGTGAAAATGTGTTTGTTATTTCGTCTGAATTAAATGTTTTATCGGGAATAATTATGAGTTTTTTTATTTTATTATTATAACCTTGCATTGAATTCTTCGCCTTTTTAAGGACATTAAGCCACCTATTTATTTTTTTAAGAAGAAATTCTTTTAAAATCATACAGAAGCTTTAAAATGATTGTAGATAAATCTTTGTTACTTCAAAGTTTTTATTATGTTAGATAAAGTCTTTACAACTAGGCATTTAACTTTACATAATCGGAAGACTTATTGCTTAAAAGTATTCTCCACCAGTGAGGTCTTTCCAGGGGACTGCACTATAATAGTTCTTTAAGAGGGAAGTATACAGGTTTTTAAAGATTCGACAACGCGCATGTGATACCTCCGGTGTTGCAAGCGTCCATAGGCTGTGACGATCGCTTACCATCAATCGGACCGTATGCTTGTTTGCCATTATCATGGTATAAAAAGTCAAACACATTACAGAAAGCGTAATAAATAAGTATTATTTTATTTTCATAACATAGTGACTGCACTGCTGCCTGACGGTGATCACAACAACGGTGACCGTCGATTGACCTAAAATCCAATAACAGTCGCCGCTGTGTTATCGGTTTCAAACTTCACGGTAACTAGTTATGCATTAACAGGTACCGAAACGCGACAAACGAAAAGTGAGTCACTGTGACTCGTTATTCATAGTATAGATGATCGCAACCCATTCAGGAATGTGCATCAAAATAATTAGGCACCATAAGTAGATCCGTACATCCTTACTAATTGTATATAGACATATGTCTGTACGAATAGGAGTTTGTTCGATACGCATTAACGCCTTAATTACTCAGCCAATCGTTATGAAATAAATGAAATAAAATCTGTATTACCGCGAGTGAAACCGCGGTCAAAAGATAGTAGTAAATAACTGCATTAAGCTGAAAGTTGGTTGATTGGATGTAACTTTGAAGCGGATTCCAGAGTCAACGTTCCGTTCCAGGGAAAATATGGACGAGGATGTTAACTCCTCGGTTAATTTTTTAAGACCCAGATCTCAAAATGACAGACTATACTTTTTTTTTTATTTCACGACATCGCACATTGTAAATTTCATGGGTTATTAAAAAAAAATCGTAAGCATTGTAATTTTACAATACATTATTTGTTATTTTTCAAAGGCTTATGCTGCCACCAGTCTGTTGACCAGTGCCTCGTGAGGTCTACATTCGTCTGTATGAAACTTTAAACCTTCATGGTTTTGGACAGTCCTATGGGTTAAGGTAATATATTGACTCCCTAATTGTCAGTATGTTCAAAAATCAAAACGAGCTTTTTCTAAGCCCGCTCGTGGTTTATGCAGGTACTTCAATAAACCATCCGATTGTCTTTTTTTTATTGTGTCATTATATATCGTACCGAAGTTTAAAGAGAAAAAAAATCAAAATTCTATCCAAAGTCAAGACGTTTTTTGGATAAACACACGGACAAGACAATTAGACTAGATCGCAACACCCATATGGTTATATACACGCTGAATCATCCATTATAGCGAAACGCTAAGGTGCGTCTCATTCCAGCATTAACTGTTGTATAAAAAACGAAATGATAGGGATCTATACCAGACTGGGTTACAACTAAAATCCACTCGACTATAAATCAGACACTGTGACGATTTTTTTTTTGCATATTTTACAGGGATTAGCGTTTGACCACAATCTTATCTGATGTTAAAAGACGACGTGGTCTAAGATGGTAAGCATGATAAGCCTATTGGATTGGCTCTTAACTACAGCTGCCGGAACACACCAGCAAGTGTTTAGCGACAGATTTTCAACCTAAGGGTGGTAGCTTGCCAGGCGGACTAAAAAGCCCTACCACCATCGTAGGTGGTAGAGCTACGCTGAAGCTATTACTGGTTTCAGCATGAATGGGTCGGCTCGCCCGGGGTAGTACCACCCTCTCACAGAAAACCGACGTGAAGTAACAGTGTTTGCACTGTTGCGTTTCGTTCGGTCAGTGAGAGCGCCGGAGGCCCACATATTTAAAAGGCCGGCAATCCACTTGCGACTCCCCTTGTGTTGCTAGTGTCTATGGACGGCGGTGATCACTTACCATCAGGTGACCCGACCTGTTCGTTTGCCCCCTATAATATAAAAAAAAAAAACATGCAATGGTCCCATCACGGTGTTTTCGTAAACTTCGACTCACTCGCAAGGATTCGAACCTACACGACTACGCTATCAACTAAGCCATCAGCTCTTCATTTACTTCGACATACTTTATCACGTTTCGGGCATTTACCATCAGACATAGTATCGTTGTTTTACTGTTCTACCATAAAAAGTTCTCAGGCCACCCCGTACAGTGTATAATAACGTGAACATATCAATACTAAAAACATAAAGATTAACCTCGACGAATATAATTAACTGCACCGACACTAACAAAGAATCTTTTGTAACATCTTACGCTTATAAGAGTGGGAGGATGCACGCTCTCAGCCCCCCAGACCCCCGGATCCCTCGGCACCCCCCACCGCCGCCTCACACTCCGGCAGGGTCGGTTTAGATTTTTTCCTTTCTTTTTCTTAAGACGAAAATTTGTTACGCTTTTTATACTTATACAACCCCCCCCCCACAGCGGGGTGTTCGCCACCCCCCACTCCCCCCTCGATCAATAGACGCGAGCGCCCTCCTTATCACTACCACCCCTTATCAATTTTTCGTTTGCTTTTTAACATTTCCCGTTATACCTGCAGCTTTATAATTACGGATGCAAATTTCTTTTTAAACTAGCCCCGCACCCGTGACTTTGCCTTCATGAAGACAACTTTGTTATTGGATTGGAACTACTATTTTTATCTGAGCCAATTATGCTCAATATTGTACTTATATTATATAATTCAGTCGTACTCCTATTAGCATTTTAAAGTTACCTTTGTTCAATTTTATCGTTTCTGCTTAATACCTATGGGAAAGCGTAACGGTGTATAACTTACATAATGCTCTGAAAATTCAGAGGAATTTTCTATCAGTAAAATTATCGTCAAAATCGCATCAGCCGCCTCGAAGGTTATCGTGGATAAACAACAGACAGTTCAATTTTATTTTGTTATACCTATATTTTTTTTCTCTATAGATTTTATCACTGTAAGCGTTTCGTGGCGCAGTACTCCTCAGTTCAACCATCAAAGTCATAGGATCGATTTTTGCAATGAAACTGGGTGTTAAATATAAACCCCCCATAGACATTATCAAAAAATAGGCATACTGTATCGTCTTGTAGCGTCGTGTTTCAGGATCTTCAAGCGTATATCTCGGTAATTATCTATATTAGGGGCTAGCTGAAGTAGCATATAGAAAGCTGCAGTCACTAGATTACCACCTGCTGACGGCAGCCACAATTCTGCGAATGTTATTGACCATCAGATGATAAATAAGCTATCATAAATAGAATCTGTGTGGTCAAAAATTATGCGTTTGTTTTGAACAGTAGATTAATTATTGCGAAGTTACATCTAAATACCTTTAACTTAACCTTTAAAAAAAAACACTCAAACTGTAGATTCCTCATTTACTAAAGCGTTATATTTTAACATTTATATATGATGTTACTCGTAATTATTTTTAGATTCAATGTAAAGTAACATTTTTTTCAAACACTACAAACTATATAACACTGCCATCTATTAAATTTTTAGTGAAATCTTAAAGTTTAAAGTCTTTAAAGTCAACAATAGCAATACTGTACAAAAATAATTCTACCATATTTTTTGTAAAATTGTAAATGTCAGAATTTTGTCTACTTTATATCATACTGGAAGCTGTGACCTAGGACTTGTTAAGTTGGCAATAGTGGTTATTTTATACCAACTATGTATATATATACATATATATACCCAATTAAACTTGAGGTTATATTTTTCATTTGAATAAATAAAATATTTTAGCGAGTCCCCATAAAACCATTATCAGATATTTTTGTATAACTCATACAATCAAGAGCTATTTTTACCGTTTTTTTTTTAACATAGCAGCTAGTTTTGTTTCAAGTTCAGCGATTCAAGGGTAAACAGAATTAAAATTTGTACATTCTTCTTCTTTATTTTTTGGCTCCGTCACGGTTTGTGCACTAGCCAGCGTCAAGTAACAAGATTTTGCCAAGTAAGTGTCTTGTGATAATTATAATGTTCTAACAAGATGGTGGTTTCCTTGTTAGAACTTTCCATGGAGTTTTGGTGGCATCGCAGAATGCATGCTCCGTGGTATTATTTCCCATCCACTTCACTTGTGCATAATAACCGAACTATATTACGTAAAACACCACCAATATTACAAAATATAGAGTCTAATAACACAAGATTATGAATAAAATATAAAAACCACTACATGGCAGACTAAGATCCCGCCAAAAACTCCATTTGTACATTTAACGTTCGCTAAAGGGTTAACAGCGAAGAGTATAGCTCAGTGCCCACTTAACTTTACTTTTTCTATTAAAAATCCTCGAGATGTATCGTCAAGACATCCCAGCTTGCTTTACAGTTGAGTGTCTCGTTTTATTTTATCATTTTGTACCGGTTCCTCAACTTTAACCACAGCCCTTTGTAGAAGGATCTTGTTTTTATTTGTTTATAAATTATATCATTTAATTTTCCTAAAAAAGTTTCATAAAGAATAACAATATAATTTTACAAATTTTCAAGTATTTAACTGTTCTAAAGGAATTGGATACCTAATTTAATTTTTATCTATTTTGAACCTATATTTTATTTTAAAGGTGATGATAGACTCATTACAACTTCTATGTACTGGAAAATTATAAACTGAAATAAGCGTACAAATAAATATTTACGCCAAAAGAAACGAAATGAAATAGTATTAAAAAATACATCTACATAAATTTTTGTTTGACATCAAAAATCACACAACGAACTTGTCTCTAATGGCGGGCATAGATAAAACTAGATAAACACGGTCGCATCGAAAACAAAATGGCTGCCGAATGTTATCTATCATAGTAACAACGATTGGCCTAGACAATTTACTAGGAAGCGTCGAGTTTTGACATTGCGCGCGACATTGGAACGGGTTGCCACGATTGGTCGAAATGGCATCATGGCGCACGACTCCCGCGCATTG
Source organism: Antheraea assamensis (assembly GCA_035772565.1). Classification (NCBI taxonomy): domain Eukaryota; kingdom Metazoa; phylum Arthropoda; class Insecta; order Lepidoptera; family Saturniidae; genus Antheraea; species Antheraea assamensis. Next base: position 1,499,949 of record JAQQSE010000072.1, on the reverse strand, counting down.
TTTTTATTAATTAGATGACTGGTTTGGTGCGTTTTTCTAATGGCACCGGGTCACGTGGCCCGCTCACTTGTCTATTTGCATTTGAATCTGTTTGCGTTTGGAATTCCTGTCCATGTTAATTAGATAAATGTTGTTTTAACCTTGAATCGATCGTACGAGGAACGAACACAAAAACGTGTCAATTAGCTGGATGGTTTTTGAAATATCAGAGGTTAAAAAAATGTGTTTAAGCTTAATGTGTTGCCATTTTAAACAAATAGTTATGTCAACTGCAAATTTAATTTTTTGAAGCACACATTAATTTGCTTTCGATTATTTAATTTTTGTTTAAATTATTTAGTAATGATATGTAAGTGTAATATAATTAGCACATCCGTGATAATATTATAATTTATAAATGAGAATAGAAGTTTGTTACGCTTTCAAGATTTAACTACTCAAGCAATCGTTAAGAAAGTTTGCATACAATTTTTCAAGGGTACAGAAAAGGACATGTGGTACTTATCATTCAGAAAAATTATTACACCACATAAATAAAATCTATATTACCTTGATCGAAACCGGCGTCATAAGTTAGTATACTAATAATTTAACTTATAATTAGTCTGTGTACTTTATTAAAATATGATAAAGTTGAAAAGGAACAAGTGAAATAATCGAAAAGTGAAAGCTTAGACAATCGACCTTTTGAACTTAGAAACCGGCGCCGACAAATGCTGAATCTGTAATTCCTACCAAAGATATTAGGGTCCGCTCATAAAGTACGGCAAGAAAATTTTGGTATCTTTTATAATACTGCAGTCGCTTATCTCAGTTATATACCTACATTCTATATTGTAAGTTACTATATTTTACTAGTTTTTGTCTCACGACTTCTCTGTATGTCTCAAGAAATGGATTTTTTTTTTTGATAAAAGTATAGAGTGTATTTTCTTGTTGTAAACAATAGCAACATGCGTTTGCAAAATTTCTGGCGATCGGTTGAGTAGTTACGGCGTGAAAGCGTCACAAACAAACTCGCATTCGCCTTTATAATATTATTTAAGATAAGGGTTCCCTTCCACTCTTGATTGTAAAGTGTGCGTTTGTGTTTATGACCCCACCAAAGAAGTGTAAACTTCTTAATAAAAACAACAACGAAAAGCTAACGTTACACTGTATTCCCATAAGGTCACCCGTCCAAGTACTGACCGTTACTTAACTCCAGTGATCGCACGAGAACCGATGTTTTGAACACTCTATTCTACACAATATTTACTATCACCACTTTTCTTCCAACAAAAGGTTTGTCGGTATTGAAGATCTTCAAATATTGACAGAATTGCTGGTCAGTTGCCATTTTATTTCATTATATGATTGTAATGTAATGGTAAGAATTAGTCTCAATTCCGTTCGTTAGTTCACCCGTATGTAGTGAAAGCGAGCAGGCTAGATTATCACAAATACATATAAGAATACAAAAATTGTGTCCGCTACATTTCAAAATCAGCTAAGTCCAATTTAAATCGTTCCTATAAGATGTTCATTTTTTTTTAGGTATTCCCTTTTTTCATACACCGTGGTCGAAGTCCAAATTTTACCGTTCGTAAGATTCTTAGTTACTTTTTATTATCTTCAAATTTTACATGTATAAAAACATTTTGCAGATTTTAATAAAATTAAAAAAAACTGATGAACGATTATATTGGACTTAGCTTATTTTGAAATGTAAGGACACATTATTGTTATTAAATGTCCCTTTATGCAAAGTTGTGTAACTTTTTAGTAGCGTATGAAATTATTTATGGACGAACCCTAACAGATAAGGTCGATCGGGACTAACATCTTGATTCTTCTTAAACGAATCAGTTAATGCATCACTATTTATACATCATCAGAAGATAGATAACAGTGTTCATTTTTCTATTTAATTTCAAGTCACTATGACAGGTTTATTACCAAGTACTTGTTGATGGTACTTCATACTTTATGACCCTGTAAACTAACAGGTTACATGGAAATCATAATTTCACTGATTTTATAATCGCAACGGTGTACATTAAATACTGTCCAAACGGTTGACAATAACCGGAAATTGGTTAAAAACCACTTCGTTACCGGTTTAAACCGGGCAAAACTGTAGTTCACGTTAACACGGATATAATGCATTACCGGGTAACCGGGTAGCTGTTTAGTGATGAGAATAATATTTAAAATTTGTAATATATCGATAAAATTAATTTAACTTTTATATATATATATATATAAAATTGCGACGTTTGTATGCTCGTAATTGTTCCCCACCTAAACAGATTGACTGATAATGGTATGTTGTTTGTACTTATAAGGTCACCCGGATACTTCTTAGCTATAGTTAGACTCGAGAGGACTTTGAAATATTTTTTTCTGCTCACTTATTTCTTTGTTAGTCGTTGTGCAGTGGTCAAATTTGTCCATAATAATTGTTACAATCTCTTTTTCTTCACGTATATATAACTCTATATAGGTATAAATAACGCTTTCCATATTCAGACAAATATTGTGGATTGTAGACATAAGAAGCGTGAAGTATGATATATAGATACATAAATCAAGGTTTCTACTTATCAGTGATATGAAAACAGAAACTATTTTAAAATTTGACACTAAATCAATAGCCACCAAACAAACAAAAATTAAAGAAAAACTATTGAGAAACAGAGAAGAAAATGCTACTAAATTGATTTAATTTCACCTAATTATATTATGTGGCAACATCTTATGTCAAGTGGTGGGTCTATCAAGTTTTGTATGTTGTGTTTGATCTCATACTCCAGATATGTATCAGCTTATTCGTAACTAATAAACAGGAATAGACAGACGAGCGATCAATTTTTTAAGTACTAGCAGTAGGTAGGCGAGTGAAGTTAGCTTATTGTCAGAAAGTCAGACTTAGCACGTAAGTCCTTTTCTAAGGAATTTAATAGAATCAACTTTGCGCAGACGATTTATTGTCACATTTTTAGAGCCCTCTGTTCCATTGTCTTACAAAAGGCTGCTATAGTTAATAAGGTAACGCTGTAACACATTTTTATTTTTCTCAATTTTACGAGTTATAAGATACTTATAGATACCTACATATATTAAGTTAATAAATTTCTCTAAAAGTATTTCTATAAGAGTGTCATCGGTGCTGTTGTAAACTTACTTTAGTTTTAGAAAAAAAATATCGATCAATTTTGAGCTTAAATTTTACCATCGATATATCAAATATCGATTCGACCACGGCACTATTTATTTTAAATCGCGTTATATTACAATCAGAGAATACAACTTGGCTCCACGTTTGCTACCAACTATCAGCCTCAAAGTTTCCACCAGCCTGACAAAGAATTTACAGCCACGAATGTTGCAGCGGAAAATGAACCGTACAATCAACTGTTAAGAACAGTTTTCATCTATCGAAAGCCGAGCGTTTTATATGTTGTTTTCGGATACAACTATTTGTGAAAACCAGGAGCAAGCGAGACAGTAATAGGAAGAGTACGACGTGAATGAAAAAGAGAGAAGTACACTAAATTTACGGATCTACAGGTGGTGTACCTCGTCCACCGCCGTACGACATTTTGGAACGCGATTATATTTTATTATTATTTGTTGAGTATTCAAATGCTATGACGTCATTAGTTAATATACTAGTCTATATAAATACATAAACATGGGTATTAGTATATATATCTGAGATTGATTAACTCCAACACCAGTCAACACGAATGTTAGCGTATCGCAATGAACGGAGAAGGTTTTTATACTATTTGTTTTACGATAATGTTACAGTAGGTGGCGCTAGGCCATTTTTCATTATTTATACTGTAGTTTAACTGAGCAAACAAGGATATTTGCTAATATATTAAATTATTTCTATTTTACGAGGGGTATTAATAGGATTTGAAATTAATACCGGCATATATTACTTTTTTTTCCTTACCTTTTCTTCTAAGCAGAGTATTGAAGTTATCACCATTACTACTTTATAATGTATCGATACATATTTCGTTGGTAGAAACTGATTGATTTGGATTTCAGACGACATCAGCAGACTGTAAGAGACCATAGGCCTCTTCCCGGCGAAAGGTATGGGCGTGATCACCACGCTAGCCCACGATGCATTGGCGATTTCAAACACCGAGAAATCTAACAGTTCTATATTTTTCCCACATACGGTGGTACTATAAGAACATTTCTCAGGTTCGAGTTTCCTCACGATGTTTTCCTTCACCAGTCAGCCGATAGTGTTACCAGCTTAAATTAGTAAATGTTCAGGAAATTTGAAAAAAATCGTTTTGGACTTTCAATACAAATACCGCAGTGAAATTGTGATTACAGCGTAGAAAAATTACATTAGCAAGATGATTGATGCTAGCAGATTTGTCGAATTTCGAATCGACTTGCGAAACAGTAAGGTAGCCAGAACGTTTAAAAAATATTCTTACAGTAGAACCGGCCATTGTAAAAATAATATAACTATTTATATTTGATATCCAAATTCACCAATGCCTACAATATGAAGGAATGAACCCTGTACATAGGCATTTACAAGTTGATAATTAGATAAACACTGTGTAGCATATAACTCGATGCTATTTTGTTAATCTAAATATATCAACACAAATAAATGCGTCTATCAGCACCGGTTTAGTCTGTCTTGAAGGTTAAATCAACGATCGATAGAATTCCCTTACATACTTCAAAGGCGTAAAATCTATATACTAATTGAATGGTGATGGGTAAATTAGAAGGTTAGATACTTGGCCTCGTATTAATAAAACAGAATATACATTATTTACTAATAATTGAAATTAATTGGTTAAAGTCTAATTATGAGCTATTAAAATAAAATATACGGATAGGTAACATAAATCAATAAAATACATGAAACATTTTAACCTTGTGACTCGGATAGTGCTTACGAAATATGCTCGCTTGTTACGCTCGGCTCACGCGTTACGCTCATTCTTAACTCGACCTCAAAGATTTGGGGTTCGTGTTACAGCTTTTGTTCAACAAAATATATGTGTATGTAAATTATTACAATTAAGCTAAAGTTAAACTTAACTTAAACTATGTCACAAATAAATGAAATATATCAAATATATTGTGACTCGTAAAATGCTACGGAGGTATGCTTGTTTCTCATACTCGGTTCATGCGTCACGCTCATAGTCTTGACTTAATCAAAGCGACAGAGGTGCTCGATTAGTATTTTATATTTTTATGATTCTTTGATTTTTATTCCTCAGCTTATGAATATTAATTGGACATTAATAGACACCGATAATATTATTAAGGGCTATCCATAAATTACGTCACAAAAATTTCAAGATTTTTGCAGCATCGCTTTCTTCTTTAATATAAACGATCATACCTATGTGACGTTCCTGGTATGACAATTTTAAATTTAGAGGCTGTTTGCTTAAAGCAGCACTACCAAATTAATTTATATTTTTCTCTTTTTATAACATTTTTTAACAAAATGTCTTTATTATGGTTGATATATGGTTGATGGTTAAAATTATTATGGTCAAAATTTCTTTACTATGGTTACGGTTAAAATCTTTATTATGGTTAGTTAATAAGATTTTTCGTCACAATTGAAATTTAAAGTTTTAGTACTTCAAATTTATACGTGTGACGTCACGTACTACTCCTTATCATAATATGTTGGCTATCGCCCGCTTCCGTGTGATAACGTGTGACATAAGTTGTGGATGGCCCCTTTTAAATGATAGGAATGAATATTAATTACATTTTATTCAACATGCTGTAAATATTATTACTCTTAATATTTTAATATGTAACTTGTCAATATTACGTCTTAATCCTGAGGAGGCTTTATATCAGGCAGACGGCCAATTGTAAAAATTAAGCTAAATCATACATCAGTCATAGCTTCGATAAGATTAAGAATGAGTAGACATATCAGAGGAGAAGTTTGAAAATATCACTAGTGACAGAGAAGTTCAGGAGTAATAGGTTAGCATGGTATGGTCATGTCATGAGAAGATATGAAAGTCATGTAACTAGAAAAGTTTTAATTATGAAAGTGGATGCATATAAGGAGTGAAGGAAGACCAAAAAAGATATGGATAGATTTTGTGAAAATTGATATGCGTATAAAGGTGTGTGAATACACTGAATACGGAGATGACATCTTACAAGGAAGAGTGGAAGAGAAAAACATGTTGTGCCGACCCTACTTAGGTCGGATAAGGGGGAGAAGATGATGAAATAGATGTAATAACACAAAAGACTTATAGAAACCTTCTCGGCAAGAACAAAGAAGTTCGAAAATTCTTATCTTTGTCATACTGTGAAGATGTGGAATCGCCTCCCGACTAGTGTGTTCCCCCCTTCTTATGATATGGAGTCCTTCAAACGAAGCGTGAAGAGGCACTTTTGCAGCTCGGCATGATGACGACCATTGCCGTTGGTATTTAACACCGACAGTCGCCGTTGTTTTTGGACTGTACCGTACTTACCATCAGGTATTGTACAGTCATTTTGCCGAACTTATACAAAAAAAAAAAAAAGACAGCGTGTCATGCCCGTGTCAGCAGGTATAAAAGACAATAAACGCTTTCCGAAAAATCGATAATGCTTCCAGTTCAACTGTCGAAACCCATGGGAATAAGGACAAATGGCTGACTGGTGACCGGAATTTTAAAGAAGTCCGCTTTAAAGTAAAATAATTGTAGCATTCTTCAACGATGTTTTATAATTTTTATTAAAATATTTTTCGCTGCCATGTTATTATTTGTTAGTTTCACAATCATACTGATAAATAGCTTTCAGCTTGTATATACCACGAAAGAAAACTTAGTATTTTTTTTGTACATTTATGTATGAAATGTTATTAAAAACATTTTTGACTATCTGACGGAACCAAAATACCTAAATAATTTAATCAATTTATACCTTGAGACAATGATTACCAACGTCAAAAATACCGGTTCGGAAAAAATTATCCAGTCATCGACAAGAACTATAAGACACTGTAACAATACAATTATACATGTAATTGTAGTTACAGTAGTTTTTATTTAGTATATTACCTATAGACATCACTGTCAACGACGGTTATTTCGACATTAATACCAGCTTGAACACTTGTGTCTGGCAAGTCGGTAATTCGATATCGGACCTTATTGTACAATCTAATACTATTGTTTAAATAACTGTTACCGATCCTACTAAGCTTTAAATATGAGATGGTTAACTTGCGATTATTTCTAGTGTTATTATCTTGCTATTCTTTTACAAAATCTAGCTTATCCAACTTTTGTATGGACGTACCTTCATTAAGAATATATTGGGAGAGTAGAGTTAGGTCATAATGATACTGATGGAGCAATATGACCTAAGTTTAGAGAGAAATTACTAATAAACTTATAGGTGCCTGGGGATAGATTTTGAAAGTACTGGCTTGTAGCTAGTCAAGGGTGTATTAAAAATTAACCAGAGTGATGTTTTTGTCTCATCTAAAGTTCAGGCTCATTGCAGGATTACTGTTCCATAAAACACTATAGACAATGGGCGATCTAGAAATACGACAAAACTCAAGCCGATCACTGTCATAAATTACCCAATAATAGCAGCAATCAGTCGAAGTGTCTTACGATCCCGACGAGTCATGTTACTCTGTTTGCTGTCCACTAAAACTGTACCACTTTGAAATGCCTAAGTTCTAATATCTGGACATATTTTTAGATGGTTTCACGCTTCTAATTGTCGTTTATTCCTTTTCCGTCCACTGACCTTCTAAAGGCCGATAGAGTTATACAAAGTAGTCATATTCTTGGTACATTGACAAGTTCGTCCTAGGTTGTATGAATAATTGTTCACGGCCTGTCCGCATTGAAATTTAATTAGACCTAGTTTCGCTCAAATTAACATTTCTCCAATGTCTTATGCGCCTGCGCCAAGGTTGTATGAATATATGAAATGTTTACCATCACAGCTGTCATTTTTAACCACATAAGCACGTATATATATCAATAGAAAATATAGCTATAAATAAAAAGGAATGAAGAGTTAAATCGATTTCAATGAGACTTTCTTTAAAAGTTGGGCTATATAGTGTAAGCTATTGTCAGTCGATTTGTTAAATAATTTTTGTAATGCAATTTCAAACTCCTAAATATCGTATTAAACACATCGTTTTCGATATATTTTTAATGTAATAAGTAATGCAATTGACTAGATGTCGGTTTCGTACTAATGCATCTGTAAACTATTGTCATTCGATTTATTCTTGTAATGCAGTTTCAAACTCATCTTAATATCGTAATTATTGTAATAAGTAGATACATTGTAGACTTTTATTTCGATAATTTTTATGTAATAAGTAATGTGATTGACAAGATATCGGTTGGGAACTAATGCCGCCTAACGTCCATTGGTTGAAAGTAAATGTGGGGTGAGGCGACATCTTTGAAGGAATGAACGATAAGGCTCCTAAACATTCTGCTTCAGATTTTAATGTGAATAAGTCATCTTAGGCTAGCTATACCTACGTTAAAAAGTTGTGTTGAAATTAATATACAAAAGTACAAGTCCAAACTGGTTTTATTATACAACTTCAACCCATTGTAAGAAAAGTGTACAATAGGTATGATAAAAAGTTACTCGCATACTTTCGACGAAACAACTAAATCATTTTCACGAGAGAAAGTCACGGGCATAAGTTGGTTTAAAATATTTAGATACACATTTCCGTGTGGTTACTCCCATAATAATTTAATTGATATTTTTAGACGCAAACGTAGTGAAAACGTGTTATTTATTTTTACAAAAACTATAAACCTGCAAAGCACCTTAATTATGATTTTTAATCCATCGATAGCTTCGGTACATATCAAAATTCGAACCTGCGAAATTAATACAAAGACTGGAGCATTTTAATTACAAGAAACGAGAGAAAAATGTTGTATATATTTATTGGTTTAACTACGAACAACATGGCCGTGTGAAAGCTGTTATAGAAATATGACATCATCAAACTACCTGAATGGTACTTGCGTTTTAACTGATTAACGAGGTTGTCTCGAAAAGCCTTTAGAATTTCACCAGGTTTTTGGTGAATGCTGAAGTGACTACTAGTTCAAGGATGTCAAAGTGACCGAACCACGGCATGAGCTGTTACCTTCCATGAAAATTTACATGTACAGTTACGTTAGTACAATACAGCTGTACCTTCTTATGTACATTAATGTACAAGCTCATTGATGTATTTGGGGTCTTGCAACTTTGGATGTGTTTATTTTGTGCTATTTATGTTAACTGTTCATCGTAGATTTATGAATGGAAATATATATGAAGTAAACCGATAAATATAATAACAATAATATAATAAAACAAACAGGATACAAAAAATCTAGTCTATAAAATGTGTCTTTGACCCTACTTAGGTAGCTACATAAATAGGGCTAAAGATACTCCGTTGCATTTTTTAGAGTAGATTTTTTGAAGAATGCTTGTTTCATAAACCTACCTACATGTAAATCATTAAACATTTCCTATTCCCTGAAGTTCCCTGGTTTATCTTCGAAATCCAAGGTACGATGCTAATAAAATTAAAACAAGATCCTCTTGAAAATAAATCCTTTCCAATAAACAAGAAATTTTCAAATCAGTGTATAAATGAGAAAGTTTTGAGGTAACAGGCATAAAAATAATTAATAACATGCACTTTCAATGTTTATAGTTTACACGCTTGCATCAAATACGATAAAATAATTTTAAAATTCAAACTTACCATGTTACCATGGCAACGGCTAACATATTAAAGGTTACTATAACAACGGTAATGCGTAACGAAAATTTTTCACTACCGCACCATAAGAAGTTTCACTTCACAAAAAACACACCCTAATTGAGAACATCCTCCATTTTGAATTTGATTACAAATAGATATAAAAATATATCAGTTGGTACAAAATAGATATAATGAAGATTTAAGCAATAACTTTTTCAAACTAAGTTATAAAATAGCTGTAATACCTCGTGTTCAAAAATAAAGCTTTGTAACATTGTTTTTACATAACTCGACAAATTGTTGATAAGTCGAGTAGAAAAATTGAATTCTCGATCCAATTTCTCCACCGGGGATACTCTAACTGTTGCACGTCGCCCGGCAACGTACACACATGTAAACGCACGAACAGACACTCTAAAACTCCTATGTTGTATTGATTTTCTCCGATTCAGTAGACGACAGCTTAAAATATTCTAAGACATGAAACTTTGACGTCGCGTGGAGAATATTTTTAGGAACATACCATGTCGAGTGAGTTATTTAATTAGTACGCTGTTGTATATATTCGTCGTGAAGTAAATCAATGAGAGAAATAAATCTTATCATTTACAAATATAGAGGTTTTAATCGCAAATATGTAATGCAACTGAACAACTGAATATTAGTTCTGTCAATATTAATGTTTATTTATTATGTTAATATGCAGCTTTTTAGCCGAATATATTCACATTTCCGAACGATTTTTCAAACGTTTTCCTTTATACAAACCTTGTTCTGACAATTACAAACAACAACAAAAAATAATTAGTCAAATAAGCGCAGCCGTTCTGAAGTGATGCACTGCCGTACATTCCGCAATTAAATTTTATCTATATAGATATATATCGATATAATCCTGTATATTGACTTATTCTTTGTACTAATGACCTAATGTCCGTACTATTGACTAACTACTATTGACCCTATAAAATTGACTTAATGATCAGTGATAAAGATGGCAGGCATCTAACATGACGTCATAATTCTATTGCTGCTGTTCTATTACATTTGTGTTGTTATACTCAACTTAATAGTATGAATTTGATGACATACTTACAAAAAATCGAAATTACCATTTAAGGTTTTATTTTTTAACTCAATGTATAAGGTTTATTTTCTAATCATAAACAAAAAATAACTAACAAAATTTGAAAACAAATAGTTAATAACTTCGATTTAATATTTTTCTTTTGTTTGTTGAGAACATACTGTATATCATAGTTTTAACTGCGAATACAAACAATTCTATGACAATTACATATAAACATTATATATAGCTATGATTAAACTAGGAAATGTTAATATAACAAAGAGAAGAAAATATTAAAAAAAAAATCGACTAGACTGAGCTATTGGCCGGACGGACTTTCACGGCTTCACCATACTACGAATAAAAAAAATCAAGTGTCTAAGGCAAAACTCGAAAACGTCGCACTACAGTATGACACGTTAGAAGTTTAACACAGAGTATATTTCTTGTATAGGCTGTAGTCCGGTGAAACTGTAGAGGCCTGACGAAGCCAACAGAATAGGTCAGTTCGAAAAAAAAAAAAATTGTATAGGCATAGAAGCAGCTTCTCCAGTGATATTTTTTTTCAATTATTAGACACCATTGAGGAATAACATTACTGAATTTTTAATTATATTCATGATTGTACAAAACAATCCCATCTTTCAGTTGAAATTCAGACTTCAACACTAACAATGAGGTATGTACGTGTTAGAAATTTCTAGAAACAGCAATTACGTTTGCAATCGGTTCTAATTACTGGTATATATTGAATATTACAAGCAAAACGCAAAAAAAAAAATCAAACGTAAAAAGTGAACGTACAGACAAGCAAACATCGTAACCTAATAAAAGACGAAAGAAACTCGAATTTCGTCACCATTGTCTCCGGCAATCGACGTTTTAAAAAGGGGGTGGCGCGGCCGGCCGTCGACGACAAAAGTGGAGCGAACAAAATCGATAGGGGGTCGCGTAGGGAGGAGAAGGAGTTGGGGGTGGCTAAGTGAGTGAAACAGATCGTCGACTGGACATCGGCCTCCGCATTTCCTTCACACGGAATGATCTTTCCTCGTTGTTTTTCCATTACGAATTGCCTAAAGTTTTCGTTTATTTTAAATTCAAATCCAGTTTAACTGTGCATTGGTTATATCTAACAGACTTGAGATATATCCTTTTGATATTTTTTCTTTAATACAACTTATTATTCAGGTTATCGACCTTTATTTCCCGCTTAGGTTATCTGTTGAAACAGCTTCTAGAAACTACCCGATGGACGATACAAGTGTTAAACAAATGGATCCAGAAGAGTGTTTCAAAAACTACTTTTTATCATAGCTCGTTTATATTTATTTTTATGCTACCCTTGTATATAAATAGGCGTTATTAACTTGTAGGTTTTGGCGTTTGACCACAACGCTTCAGCTCAGCTGATGTTAAATGATGACGTGGTGTAATATGGTAAATACACTAATTCTAGAGAGGGATTGGCTCTCAAGTGCAAATGCCGGAACACACGTACGGGAGCTTGGTGAAAGATTTAATTCGAGAGTGGCAGGTAGTCAGGCAAAAACTTCAGACAAAGCCTTATAAACAGGTTTCATCAAAAATGTTTTGCTTCACCGAAAGCTCCTATTTATTGCAAGAATCGAAACTACCTCGAGCGACGCGGCTTCCAAACACATTAAAAAATGTTTTTGTTTTAACTATAAATTTAATTTGTCATCTATATTTTTTCATTCTAATTTTATTAATACTACTTAGCCCCTATAGCTCGTGTTCAGATTTTAAGATACATTTGGTCATTTTATGGAAGAGTGTCGAACGCAGGTCGGAACTCTGTTGCGGGACCAACACCTGTCGTGTCGGGTAAAAGTATTGCAGAGGCAGTTCCTGCCCACCCGGCTAGAGAGTCCGAGAAGAACACCGAGGCGTTTAGTCCGTACCAATCTGGCATTCCCATCTATACTGCTCGGAGAGATGAGGATCTAAGAAGATTTTCCCGCGAGAAAAAGAAAAAGGATGATAATGGGTGTAATTGTAGGTAATGAAAACGAATACTTTGAAAATTCCTCTATCTACGACTGAAAATCTTATCAAAATTATTTTAGCCGTTACGAAGAAAACAGACTCTTCAATTTTATTTATATATAAATATTAGTTAATTGTCAAATTATAAGTTATCTATTTTTGAATTATTGGTAATCGATTTATGATAGCGCTGACTGTTTACCCCGAAACAAATGAAGCGTGAAGATACACTATTGTTGTTATATTAACAACGTAATAATATAATTTGATTACCTATTCACGAACGGGTTGGTTTCAGTACCACGGGGAAGCCATTTCGTACAAACAAATCCAATATAGTATGCGTAGTGCTGCATAGATATGTAAGGGCAGAGATTAATTTATTCGCAGAGCGGTCAGTCGATAGTTTAGCCAGTATCGTATGTTTTATTTAACAACGTTGTAGTGGTCGGACTGGTTTCACCAGTGGAATATCAATTTATTTTTTCGCAGATTAATACTAACGAGTTTTTTGGAATTCGCGTTCATTTACTAATGAATTGATTGGAATTAAATTGGTAACACTGTCGACTGACGGTGAAGGAAAACATCGCGAGCGAGCTTGAACATGAGAAATGTTCTTGTAGTAACACCATAGGTGGTAGAAAATAGAACTGGATTTCTCCAAGTTTCAAATTATCAATACGTCGTGCGCTACGTAGTGATTATGCCCATATTTTCCTATAGCCAAGCAGTGGGTCTCTTACAGGCCGATTATGATGATTAGACCAGCTAGTTGGTGTATATAGAACTAGCTTTAAGACACGATTTTAAATCACATTTGTGATTTTTTTTAATTATAAAACGTTATAGTTTAATTCATTGAATAATTACTAAAAAAAATAAAGTGAATTATAATAAAGTAAATTCCGTATAGAGTGCGATGTACTGTGTAACACGACACCTAACTACATAGGCATTCACAGTTCGACTGTATCGGTAATGCCCAGTTCTCATAGTGTGACCAAATATATTTTGAACAATGAGTACTCTGCTCCTGAAGACCGTACCGTGTTGTTAAATTCGTGCAATATTCCTCAGTAAATATACTATAAAATGAATGAAGATTTTTTCTAATCTATCCAAGATTACCGTGTTCAAACAATTCCTTAAACTTACATAATTAGATAGAGGTCTGCCGTTGTGCGCACATCGCTCTAAAACTATTTTTTGTTTTAGATTTATTTCCTAGACATTTGGTTCTTATCTGAAAAATAATTAGCACGATAGCTTTATCTATAAATATATTAAGAACGTATATTTAAAGTGTCTGTACTTTCAGATTTTTTTGGCAAAAAAAATTTTGGAAACGACTAAGAATAATTAAATACATATCAAACACTTTTAGAAATGTCAATCTGTCTGTTTGTTTGTGCACACATTACTGCTAAAGTACTACGTTTATCATAAAATGTCACCACGAAAATCGTAAAATATAACCTCGAGTAACATTTAGTATTTGTTTTATTAAAATCAGTTAACTCCATCAAAAGTTATTGTAATTTGAATGGCGGTGCGAGTTAAGTACGAGAGAAGAGTAAATAAGTAAATGCATTTCAGTCATATCCGAATACCAGGGTATTTTATATAGGGTACTATATAAATAAGTAATAGAGTTCTGTCGTTGTGTGAAAAACTACAATCTTCTTAATTTAGCTATCTATATCAATCAATTCCGTTCAGTTTTATTTTTAAAATACCTGGATTGTTGCCTAAAACGACACAAATGAAGTCACGGGTATCAGCTATTTGATATAAAGTTATTATAGTTTTAAGAAAACAAGATTTTTGTATGCACAACGCGTACACCGCTGTTTATTCCTGTCGAAAAGTGTAGCAAACGGTGTGGTACCTCATGCTTTTTACCCCCGTGTATAAAATATATTGTTAAGACAACAAACAACACTGACTATATATATAGGTACCTATATATTGCTCGTTTAAAGTTATGTAAATGCATACCATGACGTAAGTTAAGTCTATGAGTCGGATGTAAAATTAATAACAATTCTTGTTTTTAAATTTCGACTAGATTTGAAAACATCTAGCCTAGGACAGAGAGACACACACACACACGCGTGCATAGATGAAACAATACTTTCGTCATATGACCTTTTGTAATAGTGAATGGGCAATGTTATGAATAACTATGAACGTTCGATTTAAAATACGTTTCGCCTTTCGATTATTAAAAACTGTATTATTTATTTAGAAATACTAGTCGATTTCCTGATGGTTACGTTGATCATTGATGATTTAAAAAAATTGCAGTCTAAGCAGTCCACAAACAAAAAAAACTCATGGAAGGGTCATGACGCAATACGTTCGGTAGTTTTGAAATAATTTCCAATACCGCACTGACAGTATAATATCGAATAAGCTAGATTCTGTAAGAGACTGGCATGTTTTTAATATTAGGAATTAGAAAAGATTAACCATCCCATATTTTAGGGTTTTAAATCCAGCAAAAAAATAGTGGTAACGCTCTTAAATTCTACAATATAGTCCCAAAGCACATTACCGATTTTCCGGATAGCAAGTTCAAGCATCATGTCAAACGGATTTTCTTTTACAACGTTAGCAAATCAAGAGCCCGATTTTTTTTTTATTATATTAGTTTGATTTTTTTTCTTGCTTTCTATTAATATAAAAAAAAACATGTGTTATATTTCAGGAAGAAAAGCTCTAAAGAGTTGTGAAGACCTTATGAAAATCCATTGTGTATCTTAAAAGAACTAAAGGAACACACAGACAGACAGGAAAAGGGACTCTGTTTTATACAATGTATTGAGATTAACCGAGAGCTTGTAAGTTATAATTTAGTAAATGAAAACAAAGAACTCTTGCCGCTAAGAAAGCTATGATGACTAGTTGAAAACGGTTTCCAGACACCGGGTCCTAAGGTTCGAATCCTTGCAACTAAGTTGAAGGTGCGCGGCGAAGAAAACATCAAGTTGAGAATCTGTCACCAAACACCTATTGATGTGTTCCGGCACCTGCACTTGAAATCCAGGCCTACAATAGGCTTAGCATGCTTGCCATCTTAGACTACATCGTCTATTAACATCAGATGAGATTCTGACCGAACACAAAGTATTGAAAAAAATATATATTATATGCGGTTATAGTGGTATACTTACAATTTTTGCAAAAGAAATACAATAATGCTGAAACTTATAAATTATAATATTTGAACTAAAAAAAAAGATAAAGGTCGAATTTTGAGCATTCAACGAACACTGGTACGTCTATTTCCTTGTATCAAAATATTATTTTTAACATTAACTTGTTTATTCGTCGAAATTAGGTACATTAAATGTGTCATTCTACAGTATGACGTAAGTAATTCGTTCGTTCCAAATATATTTCTTGTGTATGAGATGAGATAATGCGGAACATTCCGTCAATATTGCAAGGCGTCCTTGACGAAATGCAGTTTCGTCTAGACGCATATAAAACAGGCAACTGCATACAGAATTATTTACGATTTTGTATTTTTAGGTTAGTAACAGCGGTCCGTTCACACCTCACGACGTGTTCATGGTATGGCATTATTATTAAAGTCGTCGAGTGTGAATTTATTCGTATTCGCTTAAATAAATGATACCGTGTTGTAATATATTGAATATTTACTAATTAGTATATCTTTGAATTGAATATAGACTTATTTTTCAATTAAATTAAAAAGTGTGTCACAAGACTCAATACATAATGGTCACGTGTACACATGTGACGTCACTGTTCAATAAATGACACTATGCTTATTACTGCAGAAGAATTCTTCTTCGAATATAATTCGAGACGTAAAATATTACTTTGATTCATTAAATGGAATGTTATAATTTGTTGAGGGAAAATTATTACCAAAACGTCCATAAAGACGAGAAGATAACCTAATAACACTGTCAAATGTTCTTATTTACTAAACTGTGCTATCATGCTTTCTAATGAGAGTTTTCAATGACGGTATAAATAATTAATAGTATTTAGCACTCCAATTGTCTTGTATTGTAAATAGGCCGATGATATACTCCGCCCGCTTCGATATACGCGGTTTTGTTCTTTTTGGCGGGAATAAATTTAACAATTTAGGTATTTCTTAAACACAACGCAGAATAACGATTTTAAAGTGATACTTTTTTACATCGCCTAAATTTTTTCGTCCATCTATCGCATGTCGCATTACAGCCGTCCACGGAGTAGGAGTAAAGTGAAAGGCACTCGGCAGAACAGCCAAGGCCAATATGGTGGCGCTCACGGCTGAATTCAAACTGATTCAATGATTTAAATAAATATTGTGCTCAGATTTTAAAATGCGTCTATCATCTGAGTGATTGTATTTAGTATGAATTCCGTAGGTACTCGATTACTTCGATTGAAATTAAAATGTATAGTTGGATATCTTGTCTACTATTTACCTTCTCATTATCATTTCCATTTTCCAATTATGACGTTAAGATTATAAACGCGATTTTAATAGGTAGTACCCTAAATCGATTTTTTTTTTTCGAAAATGTTCTGCTAAAATGGCTACAATTAGAAAAAAAGTTTCACTGGCATTGTCGTAGTTTCATAGAAAACTACACTATTTTTTCTCCTTGTTGTAGTATTATTAGAAAAAAACTGCCCGCAAAGTTCTAATAACGAGGCCGCCATTTTGTTAAATTACCAAAGTTACTAGAATACTCGTAATAGTGTATAATACGATACAATTATCCGCTTTACGATGATTTCAAACGAGAATCGATTACCGAAATACAAACGTGGCTTTAAATTGTAACACGGATTTTTTTTTTTCGTCTATAATAAAATTATATATAGCTTAGTTGGATATATCATTATGTCTATTTTGTTATTGTTTCAATTCTAGGTCAATATGTCAGTAGGTGCCGGGCTGGCTAGTTCCAGCGAATTATTCAAACCAATGTGCTAATATATATTTTATTATATTTTTGTTACTCGATGAGGTCAGCCATGAGTGTGAATAATATGTTTTCTTTTCGTATTACCAAAGACAATGGTTTCGTAATGTGGCTTTTAGTCGGTTTGTATATAATTGATAATAGAACTGCTGACGTCATTAATATAGGTATTTATTTGATAGGGTTATCGTGAGTGGGTTCCCGTTGGTGTAATTTACATTTAAATAAAACGACAGATATCTGTCGTTGTGTGAGTATCACGGTAGTTTAGTTTTTTCTCCTTACGTACCTTCATTTAATATCAAGTTATTAAAGCTTTAAGAAATTGCGATAATTATAAGGACTGTGATATGCTTTCAGGACTGTGTTTCTTCCCGTGAAGAAGTGGGGCAAGCGGTGTGATGCGTATGCGTAGAAGAGAGGAAGTAAACAGAAAACATTGTTTAAACGATCCATTTCCTTTCAATTTTATCTTTTCCTTTGTACACGAGATATATTGTTAAGATAATATAGGTGACGCATTCGAAATCATCGGGAATAGTATACGACTGTGTTATACGCAAGCCTGAATTTACGGCTATATTCAGACCGGCCAATAAGATTGGCGTGGATTGCACTTAAACAATTCAACGGAATACTATTTGTATTTTGTTTTTGTCAATGAAATAAACAAAAAAGAAAAAAATAGCACACACGTTCTAATTACAAAACAGAGAGTATAGTTGGTTGTTTGTAATCGTACACCGGTGATAATATCTCTGATATACCAAAACATGAAATACCGCGGCCCGCGACGCGACGCGGAGTTTCACATTACGCGTCGCGTCACAAAAACAACCGTGGGAACGTTCGTACGAATTTATTACGCGATCGCACGCGTAAAATGATCTAAGAAGTGCTAATTATTAGCTAAGTGTAATTAATGTAACTACACTAATAATTTACATGCAAAATAACAATCTGTCCGCGTGTTTACCCCTTCACGTTTAAATATATCTGAACTGTTTGCAATAGGATTTGGTAATAAAATTGATAGAATCGGTTAAAAATCCGTCTAAGTCAAAATTCTTCATAAATCGAGTACTCTATATATTTTTTTTGGCGTCCTCCTTTGAGTGCGACTTACAGAAGTTCCAATGTATTTGAATACAAGAAACATTTAGGCATTATCCAGTCCGTTGTATCTCTGCCTAATATAGGTAAGTGCAAAAATAACCCGATAGGATTCGATTAACGCGACACATTCCGAAGGTCATATGATACGGTCAGATGATTTAAAATAATCTCAATTCATATAAACGGCAATTAAGTTTATTCTGTATAGTAACGAATTCAGAAGCCGCCAGCAGCGTAGATACCTAGCCCGGATCGAGCACAAGGTCGAGCTAGATCTAGGTTACTACCTAACTGGATAACTTGTTTACCTGTTGCGCTTTTCGGTGATCTTTGTTGATCTTCACGGATTTTGTAACGGTTCGTACGTAGGCAGAGTTTATTAATTAGACGTTTTTAAGGAAGGAATGGTTTCTTATTTCCAGTATGTGATCGTGTTCTTTTCTAACCACACGACCAATCTTTATAAATGTTTTGGTAATCTAAATACTTATGGAAAGATTTTAGCATATATTTTTGTAATAATCTAAAGGTTTTAACGTTAAGCGTGGAAGAGGATCGGTTCTCAAGTGCAGCTGCCGCAACACAATAACAGGTGCTTGATGACAGATTGTCATCATGATGTCGGTAGCTGGCTTGCCGGAGTTAGCAAAAGTCCGACTACCATGCAATTTTTTTTTCCGTGGCCGGTGGCTACATGCATTATTGTACAGATTGTATGTAAAAGGGATGTGATACAGGATAAAAATAATTAAATTTGATAAAAACATTATGCTTCATAGTTGACGTTAGTAGTTGACGGTAGTGACTTTTGGCCACAATCTCACCTGATGTCAAATGACGATGTAGGCAGTCTAAGATGGTAAATACGATATACCTAAAAGTGTCGGCTATCCAGTGCAGCTGTCCGGAATACACATAAAAATAACGAAATTATTTAATTCAATTAAAATTAATTTACCATTACAATTTGCGACACCGTTATACTTTCACCCATAGTCTTTTCTGAAAAGTATATATAATACCCTATTCAGCCGGGGTGGTAGGATGTCTGTACCTGATTGGTCGCGATGATTATATACAGTAATTCTCTCTTAGACGGCGCGTTTTGAGTTACCCCAAGGTGTATCCAGCTTTTGAGAAGTTTGTTGGCCGATCTCACAATGAGGAGAGTATCGATGGATTGTAGACTTGTCAGTGGTAGACGCTGTTTTTGGACTTTACTCAGCTAAAAATAAAGTGCGGTGATATTTTTTATGGTGCAATCATTCATATATATATAGTTACAAATTAATGGCTTAGCTGGTATTAAATGAGCCCGATATCAGATTTTCGTGGGGAAATGTGTGTATGTGAAACTTCTTACTGTTGAACTATATTATACTCAATATACAAATACTATCGTAATTTTCATATTTCCTTTGCTAATTTATTCGTGGAATTTTCTTATTGATGAATTAGATCAAAGAAGATTTTTTTTTTGTATAAGTACCCGAATTTATAATAATAACCCTATCCGAATTATGAACGCGTAACCCACAAAACGTCCAACCGTCACAACGAGTTCTTCATAACTGCACACATAATACAAATAGGTATAGAAATACACTTTACAAACATACGAGTACAAAATTGTGAGGTTGTACGTATATACATACATCTTGTGGATAATTACGGGCCGTGCAATTTTACGGTCGAAGCGAGGAGATAAATACTAGTCTCGCCGAAACGAGTCGAAAAAAAGAATAGAAAATTTCACCGAACAACTGTAACATAACTAAAATAGCTGGTACGTACAATTCTACATGTAACATTCTCTTTTATGTATACAAATTATCGTACACAGAGTATTTCAATTCTAAAAAACTAGCGACCTCGCCCCAACTTCACACTGATGACATATACTAACGTGTCTATAGGGTTCCAATCCATTTTTTGGTTTCTAATATGAAGCGATGATGGCTCAGTTGGTAGTGTGTTCGGACACAGCGTCGAAGGAGATAGGTTCGAATCCAAGCAACTGAGTCAGAGCTTTCAGTGAAGGAAAACATCGTGATGAAACCATATCATGATGGTAGGGCTTTTTCTAAGTCCGTCTGGCTAGCAACCACCGTCAAGTTGAAATTCTGTCGCCACACACCTGTTGGTGTGTTCCGGCAGCTGCACTCGAGAGAGCCAGTCTACCTCTAATTCAAGGGTGACTACCATCTTCGACCACATCATCATTTAAAATCAGATGAGATTGTGGTCAAAACGTTTACCTATAAAGTATAAAAAAAAGAGTTTACAAGACAGTTTTTTTTAATATATTATAGGGGGCAAACGAACAGGTGGGTCACCTGATGGTAAGTGATCACAGCCGTCCATAGACACTAGCAACACCAGGGGAGTTGCAAGTGCGTTGCCGGCCTTTTAAATATGTGGGCCTCCGGCGCTCACACTGGCCGAACGAAACGCAACAGTGCAACCACTGTTACTTCACGTCGGTTTTATGTGAGAGGGTGGTTCTACCCCGGGCGAGCCGACCCATTCATGCTGAAACCAGTAATAGCTTCAGCGTAACTCTACCACCTACTGTGATATCTCCTAAGATATTTTTTGAAACATTTATAACAAAGTTTTTTAACTTGATTTAATAAAATGTCCAAAAGTAATAATAATCTATCGCACTCCCGGTACAACACCTGTCACTTATGCGAAAATGCAACTTTTCAATAGAAGCATTTAAAACTTTGACATCGTAAAAAAATATTCGTGATTTGCGCCAAAACGGCACTGACACTCATGCCCTCATACGGAAACTATACATACTGCGAAAGTCACATTATCGCTCCAAGTAAATGAGTGCTTTAGAATAGTTATTACGTATTTAACAAGTCATTTTTGCAATTTTCGCATAAGTGTATAGTGTCGCACCGGGAGTGCGATATATTACTGAAAATAAGGTTAAGAATAATGCATTATTTTATAATAATAGATAAAAACGGTTACTGTTGCCTATTCTTAGGTCATCGTAATTATAATATTGTCTTCTTATATAATCAACTACTTTTGCGTAGGCATTTTAAAGGTACACAATTCAGTACTTTATTTTGAAAACTTCATAATGGAACTATGTAGCAGAATACCTATAACCAGGTAGTTTTTAAAAATCGCATTACAAGTAAAGAAAATGGGTATGAACCTTCCATGTGTTCAAATCTTAATTATAATACCCTATACTGCACACTTACGTCTACAATCCACAATATTTCTAACAATGCTCAATATAGTTTTTTACTATAAAAAAAAAAACCACACTTTTTAACCTCAAAAACATGAATAAGTAATGTTGAATATTAAAAAAGTAATAAATTGTCGTCAAAGTAGTTTAAGTGTTAATTAAAAAGGTGAAATTAAATTTACATCTTTTCAAAACAGTTAAATCTTAAGTTAAACAGTCAACTAACTGACGGTTGTTAGGTTTCCGATTCTATCCCGTGTAATCTCTCGCCAGATTTAGCTGACAGCGCACCGCGGCGACGCGTCGCGCTGCCGCTTTTCAGAACGGTACTGTTGTCGGCGAAAGTGTTATCTCAATATATATATATTTTATTAGTTTTGCCCCTTTTGGAGCTTTATGATAAATCATACACATAGTAATACACCATGAAGTTAATTGATAAACAGTTTTTTTTTTAAATAAATATTATATAAACAATTTATTTCTTATTTATTCACATAATTTATGTTTATCGTTTGTTCAAACTCTTCTTATTCATAGTATTTAATATCGACCTTCCAATTTGTTTAAAGCTGGTTACAATGTGAAAAATATATTTTTTTGTTCATATTCACGCCAACTGGCTATAATTTCTCACGTGTATATACATAAGAACACCCATTATTTTTTTGTTATATCTATCGACAAAAAAACATCCTTTGCGACGGTTAAACTTATTAAAAATCGTAGTAATTACATTACTGTATATATAAATAGTTCTAATTTAAAAGTACTCAGATGCCTATCTTTTCCTTTGGCTTTATTTTGAACATTACATCTCATTTTTATGACACTAACTACTTGTTCCTCAAAAACTATCAACCTTACAAAAAAAAAAAAAACAACAACTTGCACTCGTTCGTTGCGTGAACACATTTAGCAGAAATATATTACGAAATATTTATTTGTATTCCGCCCGAGATAGAAAAGCAAGTCTAACGTAAATTAGCAATGTCATATGGCATTGTAATGTTGCGAAATCAATTTGGACACGCAGTTTAATGATGATTTGTAATTTTCATTGTGTTTCTTTAATTAATCATTTTATTTAGTGAACCTTACCATCTATAACTAGTTACTATTATAACAAGCTGAAGCTTAAATTACTGTCAATGCCGTTAGTAAATTTACATTAATTAACGATGGGCTTACGCTGTACGACTCCCCTTGGTAACACTCGGTTCTCGTCAGACGATTTTTTTTATAGTTTATTTTTTCATTAGACTCTTGGTTCGAACCAATTTTCTGAAATCATTTTAAATCTAGTGCAGCTTGAATACATAATTAAAGTGAGCAAGACAAGATATTACTTTTATACTTAACTAGTTACAGATATGTATATATATATATATATATATATGTTAGTCTTAGGGTATCGTATTTCTTAACTTACATTTTGTATGATAGTTGCTCCGCTGCTAAGGGGCGTACCGTGATGTTAGGAAGCCTATGAACCTTAATAAGCCCTTACGAATATTATAAATGTGAATGTGAATGTTACAAAAACACGTTGTCAGGGATACCGAACAGGACATGGAGTACTCGTACATTTAATCCAGAAAAAATGTGCTGTCCCAAGGGATAAAATAAAAACAGAAGTCGCAAACAAAAGGTAGTTGTATAATATTTTGGCTTAATATCTGTAAACTACTACTGAGAATAAGAAATAAAGGATTGATTTGGATTTTTTTTTAAAATATAAACACATGTGTCATCGACTGTATTAGTTTCCGGCGTGTATCGGATCGTATTGTTGTCTGCGAATGTACCGAGGTGTCGCTGGCTGGATTCGACAAAACTTTCGTGGAATCGCGATGTTTACTCCATTGAGCTTTTAATATCGAATTCGCTTGATCGGCTTCGAATCCTATGGTGAATATGAGGTAGTAAAAAAAATGTTCAATCAATTTATTCAGTTTGATGTCAATCTGGTTAGCAATCGCATTCAGGGTGAAATTTTGTCATCAAGCTCCTACAAGATTGTGACGTCAACATTCGCACTAAGCCCAGTTAATAAAATTTACAACATTATTTTATTAATGTCGGTCATAATAAGTCTTGATAGTTTTAAAATTGTCGGTAATTAAATTTAGAAAAATCTACGAACAGTTGCCAATTGGCAACTAGATGTAGATTAAAATGTTTTCTCCAACATGCAGTCTATAACTGTAAATGCTAGTTAGTTTGGTCTCTAATTAATAATAAATATATATTTTTTATTCTAATAATGACACAAAACACATTAGTTTGTTCTCCTCTCGCGTTCGAAACGTCGCGTCGCCATTGTCTCGGCTAGGAAATTGAAAATTCTGACATGAATAAGCGTTACTATATAAACGGACGCTCACACCGGCTGTCTGTTAATAAATATATCATCACGGTTTACACCGTTCGCATGGTAGGCAGGCAGACAGTGGCGAATTGCATGCGAAATGGTATATCTTCTGATCGATAGGGCAATGTCATGATGTAATGTAATTATTATTCAATAGCTATGCACGATAATTTCGTTCGCGTTTTGTCTAATTTCTAACTGACAACTTATATTTTAATTACTCTACACCTATGGGTCGTAGCGGAATGTTTCAGAACTGAAAACCTTCCTAAGTAAATAGGTTATGAAGTTGCAAAAATAATTATTATAATTGATTTATTGTGGCAAAGATTATCTTTTAAATAAACAAGCTCATGTGCTTTGATTAGAGTAGTCAAAGTATGTAGACTTAGACTCGCTCTTCTACAACAATAACAAGAATTAATATTTGGTGTATTATTGTGGACAACAATTGATAAATTGGTATTTTGGGACATATTGAAAACGGGTATTTTACCGCGTTCTCCTTGTTTGACATCATTCATTGGTCATAACGAGAATTTTTAAGCGGTGACCGCAAACAATACGTTTAAATCAACAGGTATTCTTAAATTTAAAAGTATTTGGAATTTGTTTTACAGTAATGCTATAAGGGATATGAGTGGTGGGCTTCGAAAGAGATTGATGAGAGAAGATTACATGTTAGCAGAGATGTAAATGTTAAGATGGATGTATACACTATAGTGTAACTAGAATGGATATGATTCAGAGTGAGTATGAGTGAACGAGTATGGAGATCTGTAGTTCAGGTCATGGCACCTCTTTCAGACTACAGACCTCACATTAATTATTGCTTGATATGTACTGCTGTATAAATATATGTTTCTCTTTTTACTTAAACAATATTATATAGAATTAAGAGGTTAAATGTTAAGTCAAATACCTAAATAAATTTTTCGTTTATTACATTTACCTATACATAAATAAAAGCCATGTTACTAGAAAAGTTTTAAGTATGAAAGTGGACGGATATAGGGAATGGATGGATTATGTCAAAAATGATATGTGTATAAAAAGTGTGAATACTGAGATGACATCTGACAGGAGAGTATGAAAGAGGAAAGCTGTATTACCAACCCCACTTAGCTGGGATAAGAGTAAGAAGATGATGATTACATACAATAACACGATTTTTCCCCATTTTAATATTTCACCTATTATTCGTATAATTCAGAATAAAGTCTGCGGTATGACGCCATTCTTTCAAGAAACTTCAAACTTCTCATTCCTATCAAAGAGGTATTTATATTTAAAAAATATAGAATTCGTGAACCCCTATTCATAAACTACAAACAAAGTTATATTTGCTGTTTAACACTTTAGATTTTTGCGAATTCCGAGAACGATTTTTATTTTTCAAGCGGCAATTTGTAAGTTTGCGGCGCGCTGGTTCGCCGAAAGCATTCTGAATTCAAACAATAGCTCGAGTGTCCTTCCCCGGAATTGGCGCGGAAATTTTTGTTATCTTTTCGTGTTCCCCGAACGGATTTTAAATTGAGAACACAAATGTTGCAGTTGTAAAATGGCGCTCCAGAAAATAGAGATACGATTTTCAAGGGATATTTTGTTGTGAAATTTTTCAGAACATATACCCATCTGTCTTCCCATTCTTTCTCGACTACGGCAGCTGTAGGTATACACATTCAAGAATTGTAACTAAGAATAAAATAATTTTATAATCTACAGAATAAACCTACAGAAGAGACTGGCTCACCAGTGAAACTGCCGAAACACACCAACAGGTGCTTGGTGACAAATCTTTAACTTGAGAGTAGTACATAGCCAGGCGGATTTAGAGAAAGCTCTATCACGGTACTTTCGAATCTATGACGATCAACGCGGTGTCCGATCACATTATTATTTAATCCATCAACACATAAAAATTATTTTGAAAATAGTTTGTTTCCATACTATTGACGAGTTTAAGCCTTTATTTGTAATTCTCTATTGATAATACTTCACGTTCCTTATATTTACAATCTACAATAACTGTACAATATTGTTTATGCAATATATAGTTTATACCATTTAGAAAAAACATCAACAAGAAATACAAATACACGTAGTAATACGTGAACAAAAACTGTTTACTCTTTATAATTATTGAATCTTGGTCCACTGAATAAGTTTCAGTCAATATAAATATGTAAATTTTATCAAAAATATAAAATTAAATATATACGTTCGACAATGGTAATTGTATATATTCTAAGAAAATTCCTTAACTCTTATGGAAAAACATTATGATATCTACCACAGACAATTATGTCACATGTCCTCGCTCCGCCAGTAAAACTCTGGCAATAGGTTCAGCTGTTTCGGATATCAGTTCGAACAAAAACCAACACTTCGATTTTATTTATCTCTCATACATATTTTCACATGCATCGTATAATTTCTCATATTTCATTCGTATGTTTAATATCAAAATAAACTGAATGCTATATTCTCATAAATATATAGGTAATAGTACTTACTTATAATGTTTTTCATTTCTTTGTCGCGAAGTAGGTAGATTTTCTATACAAATATTTATCTGTTATCTTAAATGATTGCGAAAAATAAAAAGTAAAAATAATAAATTATATAATAAAAATAAAATACAAGTATACGTCTATTCCAAAATCATATTCATACTCTTTCAGTATTTCTTTCATTTACAATGTCTAAAAAAGCAACATTTTATCCAACCCGTTTCATGTTGCCAACATAATCGCATGTGATAAGCGAGCATTGTTTTATAATAGGTAGGAGTTCGATTTACGAACCAGTTGGGACGTGACCGATTGATTTTCGACAACACGATTCGTTTCGCTGCACTACATTCAAAAATGAAATACTTTTCTGAACAATGGCGTCTTGGAGTATTCGGATACGTGGTTAAATATTCATACATTACCACTTTGTTACGTATTTTAAAATTAATAAATGGGCATTAATATTAATTATCGTATTCTCTATAAGTCACTAAAGGTTTTCTTTTTAATTTTCAAGTATATATGATGTATGCATGAAAAATCAAATAATTCTTCTTAGTCAGTAAACGTGCGTGATGACGATTGCAGCCGAGTATACCCGATTCAGCGTCGCCTACACGAGTATGACAGTTCACTCTCGTTCACCGTTCCTTGCACCGAAATAAGCTTACACTCCAATTATGTCATTGTATAAATAACTTTTAGCCTCAATTTTATATTAATGATTGGAAATTATATACGAACGTAGAAAAATGGTTTTAATAACCCTGTAATTAATAGTGGTCAATAACTGGAACAATAATTATAACTAGAAAGTTCTACGTGAGAATTACGAACGAGCGGAACGTAAGGGAAAATAAGGGTTAAAATATTCGCGAAGTCAATGTAAATGAGCTAAGCTGTAGGTGGTAGAGCTAATCTGTAGGTGGTAGAGCTAAGCTGAAGCTATTACTGGTTTCAGCATGAATGGGTCGGCTCGTCCGGGGTAGTACCACCCTCTCACAGAAAACCGACGTGAAGTAATAGTGCTTGCACTGTTGCGTTTCGTTCGGTCAGTGAGAGCGCCGGAGGCCCACATATATTAAAAGGCCGGCAACACACTTGCGACTCCCCTGGCGTTGCTAGTGTCTATGGACGGCGGTGATCACTTACCATCAGGTGACCCATCTGTTCGTTTGCCGCCTATAATATAAAAAAATAAAAAAATAAATAAAAAAAAACCTCTTCGTTACCCACATTAGGACACAATTTCATTTACGCGTTCAAATGTTATTAATTTCAACAATTCTTTAACCCTGAGGAGTCATAATTATCTTATATTTATCGATCGATTTTCGTTCAATCCCTTGTAACTGAATCAAGAAATACGCCAGTGGAGTTTTTTTGCTAAATCCTCCTGGGTGGCTAAATCAAATTGAAATATCTCGTCAAGCACCTATTTATGTGTTCCGGCAGTTGCACTTGAAAGCCAATCCCTCCTAGGTTTAGCGTTTTAACCGTCTTGGACCACATCGTCGTTTAATATCAGCTAAGATTGAGGTCCAACGTTAAAACCTATAGAATTATACTAAAAGTGTATACGGAACTACAGAAAGGTCTGTAGGCCCGTATGTTAGTGCCGACTACGGATGGATTGTAGATTTCTTAACGGCCGCCATTACTTTTGTAATGCGCTATCCTTACCACCAGGTACCTACCTGCTCCTACTTTGTTTTACTATAAAAAACAATTATATATCTAATCCTCTTCTAATTGATGTAATATTCAAAACATTTAGCCGACAAAATTATGTCTTATTTACGGCGTAATTATTTAAAAATTCCTTAACGCGACTTGCTGGTAGGAATTGACTGGTGCCCGAGGAGTTGAAGCTCGTTTTTGCCGCCGCTTCCTAAGAGAGATATAGGGAGATAATTGTCGTCTCTTTCCGAAAGGAGGGTCCCTGATCTATATCTGCAGTTGACCTGAGCGCGTGACCAGGGTTACCGAGTTTGCTTATCGTAATCCCACGACCCTGAGTCACAAACATGCCGAGGGGCCAGTAGAGTTTTAATCGGTAGGAGTCCGGCATAACCCTCTCATTGTCCCCCAACAATAATAACTATAAAAAAACAATGAATTGTCTGGTAGGAATCGTCACGTAAAGAAAAAACCTTATATCCCCTATATGCGTCTTTCGTTTTATTGCTGTCTGTCTCTTTCTATTATATAGTGTGTATATGGCTTGGGAGTAAAGAAAATCGAGTTAACGAGCATCCCGTGCTGACGTTTTTATATCTGCAATACTTTATACGTGGAAATTTCAGTAACGCTCTGTTATTTATTATCTTTTATATAATTTATAGTTTTCTGTTGTATACCTAATTCGTAGCAAATAAATATGTTTCATAAAATATGAAATTAAACTTTTTGATTTGTTTACTTACTTTAAATAAAGGAATTTTATTTCTGACGTGGTTCCTCTGGCCGCACACGTCTGTTCTTTACTTTAGCGTTATATCACATTTTTTCCTGATATTAAACAATGGTAGACGTGAAGATGCTAAACAAAGAGACACTGGTTTTTAAATACAGCTGCTGAAATACATCCTTAGGTCCTTGACAACACAGCAGTTGCATATATATAAATGAGTATTTAGTGATAGATTTCAATTTAGGTGTGGTAGCTTGCCGCGCAGGCGTTAGTAATATCCCTGACATAATGGTATGGTTTCATCACGATGTTTTCCTTCACAGAACTAAATTTATTATGTCTATGATTCGAACTCATATCAGTCGACACAGTGACCAAATACACTACCACCTAATGACTTAACTATCTTCGCTTCATAGGATATAATTTTACAGGTCGAATTATAGTAAAGAAAATTGTAAAATATGCTGTATTTATTATTATTTAAGGATAACTAAATGGATTAAGAAATATTTATATACCCATACTGTCACAATTTGCATAAATGAAAATGCTGCATTATTCAAAACGTATCCACATACTGTGTCACTAAAACGACTATTCAATAGAAAAACACATTCAGTTAAGCGAAAATTAACTCTAAACAAAACGGACTAAGATTAAATATATATCTCTATTTACAAAATCATTGTCTAAGTTCAATTAGAAATGTCAAACCTTAACCTCAAAACCGTGACGCCATTTTGGAAACCTTCGGCGACACTCGGAAACGTTCGGACGTGCTCGGTTATCTGTTATCCATTTGAAATTGAATACAGTGCTACGTAAAGTTGTACCGTTTAGAAGGGTCACGGTTAATTGGACGTTTAGGAGGGAAGGGTGTCGCTTAGGAGATAAGGACGCCTTGCACATGAACTATTTGATAGCGCGTTGTGTCGCTCGAGGTCTTTTAATGTATAAAACAAACTTCTAATTAATGAATGTACCATTTTAACATAAACATTTGTTACTTGAACCGAGATTATATAGATAAGGTCACCTAAACGTTTAATTAAAACCGTCTCATTAAAATTGTTACGTAATCGAATGAAATCATAAAAGTCTAGCCGTGCACAGTTTCGCGCGTATTTATAACGCTGTAAGTCATTTCATTTTAAAATCTTTTCTTAAATTTTGCAATTTGTAAAATTCGTAAAGAACATTTTATTAAAAATGATTCTGAATAAATAAAATAATAATGTATTTTTTTAATTATTTTTTAAAATTGCAGTAATTACCAACCTATAGAAAATAACATTGCAACAATGTAAGAGGTTTTTAAGTTAAATCCAGTGTTTGACAGCCAGCTAGACAAACCTTTTTTAATGGCATATTCGTAATCGATATCGAATTCGATTACAAAATTTGGAAAAGCAATACACGTGCAGATAGAAGCACACATTTATTAATATATATTAAATTATGTAGATGACTTTACCCCTATTCTAAGACGGAAAACGACATCGTCAGACCAGCAAAAATTTCACTATTTTCATGAAAAAAATAATTTGAACACAACTATTATTTAGAAATTATTTTATTAAAAAAAAGGTTTGATAAATAACCAATTTGTTTAAAAAAACATTGCATATGTTAAATTAATAACAAAATGGGCACGCTGATTTTATTTAATAATATGTCTGGCCTAATAAAATTATATATTTTCTCAGCTATACTTTCATCTGATGCCACTGCGCAAGTTATCCGTGGTAGGGGAATGCTAGCGTTCTGTGACGAAAATTCCGTTCTTCTATTTTCAAATGTCACATATTAAATAATGTTATTTTTATTTTGAAACCTATTATCTTAAGCATAAAGTTGAATATTGTCTAAGCTGTATGGAAACATGGCGTCGCGGTTCTAAATTCAAAAATGACTTGGCGAGCCTAATGACAAGGTTAGTATATAGAAACTGGTTCTAACATTCGCTCGGCCATTAGTGTATAGACGAAAAAATACGCCGCGGCCATCTTGGATACACGATGATTATGCGTTTTTTTATATTCAGAATTTAATTATGTACTGGGGATAACTTCGTAGGGTCTTGTGAATGCTTATTTCAATAGAAATTCTATTTTAATTTATTGTACATGTAATTTTAGCGTTTTATACGTATAATGCATAGGTACTTAGGATTTATTAAATGTGTTGAGGTTATAAAAAGGTGCCAAGTAACTATATTATCAAAAGCAAAGAGATTAAAATCTGTACAACCATTACTGAAAGTCGAAATACTACGCGCTACGATTATGGTGAAATTTAATATTGGCGGTTGCGAAAATTTCTGTGACATTTCAAACAAAAATCCGAAACTAGTTAGAAATGTCACTTTAGTAACAAATATAATTTGATATATAGCTATATTTTTTAATAAATAACTTCAGACAGTTGGACGTTATTTTGAATCTAAAGTCCATTTTACTTCGCATTCAAACCTTACTTACTCATCTATAATATGCCCCGCATTCAATATTCATTTTATTATTCAATATTGGGGCGCTTCATACGATATAGATTTATTACGAGCTTAAACTCAAAAAAAGACCGAACAGATTTAGATGAGACTTTCCCCAAAGCGATGCCTTCATCAATCAAATAAAATAGCCCTCTATAAAGCATTAGGTATCTAGACAACATATCATTATGATTTTCGACATGGGCTAAGCGATAACGATAAAGTTTAACAGAGATAATTTCAAACGATAAATTACAATAAAAAAAAAACATGTAACTACGTAGAGACGACGGTAACCAATTAATTATGATGAAGCACTTGATTTACATTAAACTCTACACAGCAATTTTGACCTAAACGAAATTGCGAATATCTACAAGCAATGTTAAATAGAATGATTCCTAGTTATTGGTTTTAGGTTACTCTGAAACATGACTAGCGTGACACGTTACCGGTATTTCGGCATGGCAGTTGAATTTTTGTGAGTACATGAATTTTATAGATTTTATAAACGGTCGTCCGGTAATTGAGTTCGGTCACGAAAACCGAACATTTTCGTTGTTAGTAGAAATACTAAAATATTTAACGTTTTCGAAACCTATTACTATGTTATACTAGTAACATGCCCCGGACTTCGTACATGTGCATTGTATTAATGTTGGGCCATAAGGGTCTAAACGATTTAGATTAATTACTTGACGCTTTGATATTCACAGGTCATTAAGGTGATAAAACCGAAACAAACAACGTTCTTTCTTGTTACGTGTAATATCAAATCTCGGATATTTTCTAAGATATTTACTGGAATTGTATGCTGTAAAGAGAAAAATTGATATACATTCAAAACTCAACGCAAATAAAGTATTTCGTTTGATAAGAATTAATAGTAAATTGAGCAGAATATCGTTAAAAGCAACCTAATATTTCTGAAAAGGAATATAAAACATATAAACGGTTACTGTGGGTTACCTTTATTAGATAGACATAAGCCATGAAGAACATTTCTGTAGACATTTTTACGATATACAATTCCATAATACATTCTCTTCGTGTATCTCATACGGTTTAGCTAACGCTAGCAGTGTAGGAACCCTAAAACATTTTAGTACTTTCATTAGAATACGTCGACTTCTCTCTACTTTCTATAAAACATGCAATATACCTTACAGAAGAAATTATTGAAAAGACTGAGAAAACCGTAATGTATTACATAATTTAGAATTACTAAAGGTACGTACAGATATACCAGAAAAGTGACTTTATTTTATAATATATTTGGGAAACTGATAAGGCAATAGAATCTGAATAAATACACTATAATTGGTTTTAAATTGATTTACATATCTCTTCAGTCTTAATGTAACAATTCACACAAAAAAAAAACGAAAGATATTATCCTTTTATTTTAAATAAAGTTACTGGATACAAGTCATTTCAGCCATTCTTCACTGCACAGATCAGATGTAGAAAGAAAGACATCTTTTTTAAATAAATATGTTTATCTATTCCTACATATAGATATAATAGCATAGAATAATTAATGAATTGTTAGTGAAAAAAAACAATGTCTAATGCCATGAAATAATACACTTCTACGCCAAGTTTCATTAGATAGGCAAAAATTCAAAGAAACGTATTTTCGCAAAATGTTAGACGACCAGTGCTATGTTTATCAAACGTTACATGCCTTGCATTACAAGCGATTTCTTTTGTAAATTAGTACATTGTAAATATGCGTTTATCAAAACTACACGTGTATCTTATAAATTACAAGTGATCACTTGTAATACAAATTCTTTTTCACAGTAGTATTTCTGATTTCGTTTACCATAAATACCTATATAGCTTGTAAATTGTAACTTGTTATTCTTAACAAAAAGTTGAAGAGACCTTTGACTATTAGATACTATAGATATAACTAAACTGTACTATTATTTATCTCGTTTATTGATAAATGCGTCAAATAAAATATATTTTTGTAACGGATTAATTGAAAAATAAAAACAAATTTCAAGTGATATTTTTACATTATTTGCAGTGTAATTCAGAAAGTAACAACATCAATGAATGGCGGGAATAGTTTTCCGCCAAAACATTTTTCTCCAAGATAACTTTTAAAATAGCAGGTACGTACAAGGGTCGTCATAGACTATATATATTCTTTTTTAATTCAGGCATCAATTATAATTAGATTCCTTACTATAATTCATAAAGCTAATAAAATAGATTAAAGCTAATACAATGCATTATGTAGACACAGAAACAACTTATTTGAAAAAAGGTTTATTTTTAATATTAATATGGTAGAAAAATACATTATTCAAATGTAATAAAAAAGCCTTATAAATTAAAAATACAAGTTTGTTCAATCTACAAATCCTGTAACATTATTTGATAAACGTAATTTCTGAGGAAGTTCTTTTAATATGTAGTTCTGTAATCTTCCAAGCTTGTAGTCATAGTGGTGGAGTTTTTTCTAATACTCATCTGGCCATCTACCACCCTTGAAAATCTATCGACAAACACCAAGGCATAAATTTGTTCCGGAAACTGCACTTAAGTGTCAGTCCCCCTCTATGTTTAACGTGCTTACTGTCTTAGACCACATCGTCATTTAACATCAGGTCACATTGTGGTCAAACTTATAAAGTATAAAAAAACACAATTACGAGAAAAAAAAAGTGTGTGTACTTATGACCACGTGAAAGAAGTGAAAACTTCTTTATAAAAAGAACAACAAAACAAAAAGCCAACGTTACACGGTGCTGCCCAGGGGGACACTCGTCCAAGAATTGAGTGCGCCCGACGTTGCTTAGCGGTGTTAGGACAAAACCGGTGTTTTCAACACTCTACCCAACACAGTGTTTACCGATAGGTTGCCGGTCAGAATGAAAAAAACAAAATGTAACAAATACATACAAAGTTTGTGTATATTATTATACTTAGGTAATTATAAACGATATAAAAAAGAAAACACTGAACGAAAACCATTTTGACTTATTAACGCTTACGAAGGCTTTTTAATAACTGGATCATTTTATAACTCCATGTACTTGATACAATTTTACACGCGTTATTAGATTTCTAAGAAATGTGCCTAATTGTGTACACACTTACCTAAACAATAGGTACAGCAATTGTAACGCGACAACGTTTTTCTGAGCTCACTCTTTTGTCTATTAGTAATTTTCTTACTGATTTTCAACTAACTTTCTGATGTGTTGGAACTATGAAATTTTGAACAAAACATTGGAATGGATGCTGGCTTTACCCAGCATTGGGATATATACAAGTTATGGGTTAGTAAATTCAAATTATACGAACTACATCATCATCTTCTTACCCTTATCCCATCTAAGTAGGGTCGGCACAACATGTTTGTCAAGTTGTGGTGTATGATTTGGCTTCAATTTTACGAACGGCCGCGCGCGCTTTACATCTACTCTCCTTGGGATTATTTTGTAGTACCACTATATGTGGGAAAAATATGTAACTGTTGATTTTTCTTAATTTACTACAAGGATGTGGGCTGAAGAGATGTTTATGTTAGTTGATTCAGGCAGAAATTTTTGCCCAGCAGTGGTACATATACAGGCCTATATTATCTAACATTTCTATCTAGAGTTATGTAGGTATTGCATGTGATATATATCGGTAAGCCTGCCATACATATAGTCTACATAACGATTTAATAAAATGGCGTGTACATCCTAATATCAGCTTGAGTTTTTTAGTAACAAAATAAGGCAGACATTCTCTTGTCGTTATATGCTATTGTTTAGGTATATGTCTCAAACCAAATGATCAGTGAGTAGCCTAGTGCCTAACAAGCGCTATCGACAAATTCATGTATGGGTCAACCATAAAGACGTAAGTGCCATACAAACGAATGTAGACCTCACGAGGCACATGTCAACAGATGGTAAGTGATCACCGCCGTCCATAGACACTAGCAACACCAGGGGAGTCGCAAGTGCGTTGCCGGCCTTTTAAATATGTGAGCCTCCGGCGCTCTCACTGACCGAACGAAACGCAACAGTGCAACCACTGTTACTTCACGTCGGTTTTCTGTGAGAGGGTGGTACTATCCCGGACGAGCCGACCCATTCATGCTGAAACCAGTAATAGCTTCAGCGTAGCTCTACCACCTACGAAAATTATGACGCCGTGCATTATCTTCCTGTAACTTGTAGTTTCCGTAACAAATTGTATCAACAGATTGTAATTTATTTCTTGAATTATTTACTTCTATTTATGAAAACTTTGCAAAATTATCCCTCAATTTCACTTAATCTTTGTTTTATATGTAGGTATAAAATAGAAAAATAAACTCGAACGTTTATTAACTCTAAACCGCGCCCAGATAGCTCTCAGATAGCATTATATTTCCAACTCGCTTGAGATTTATCATTATATTTGGCCCAATTTAATTAATACCTTTATAAAAATTATAACTATATCATATTCTGATTATATAGCTATATTACTGTAGAGTTTCAACAAAATCCGTCGATTAGTTTTTACGTGAAAGACTTACAAACATACTCACAAAGTCTCTCGTTTATTATAGGTATATATATATATAGCAAATGTGTACAAATGATACATATATTTTCGGGATGACAAACAAATATGTGAGTTTTTGGGGAAAACCCCATTGAATTCAATGGCGTAAACAAGCCTAATAAGATAATGAGAAACAATAAAAACTCCACGTAGTTTTGTGACAAAAACAGGAAATAAACGTACATAACGGATAAAGAACGGTTAAACGTTCATGGTAAATATAAAATTTTTGGGGAAACTCGTTGTCATTGTTGCTCGCAATAATGGATTTAATAAACGAGTCATTGTCGGTTATAATTTTGACTTGATTAGTCACTATAATAATAACTACTAATACTTTACTGGGGAGTTTTTGGCGGGATCTTATTTCTATCATGTAGTGACTTTTATATTTAATTAATAATCTTGTGTTATTTGACTCGTATATTTGTATTGTAATATTGGTGGTGTTTTACGTTATATAGTTCGGTTATTATGAACAAGTAGATGGGAAATAATACCGCGGAACATGAATTCTGATATGCGACAAAAACTGCCTCTAAAGTTCTAACAACGGAGCCACCATCTTGTTAGGACATTAAAATTATCACAAGACGCTTGATAGTAAATATTATTACCTATGCGACAATTGCAGTAATAGTCTAGAAGATTTGTTGCCAAATAAAAAGAAAAATTCTTTATTCATTTTTAAAGATATAATTATCCTGCTGTTTATTATATTATCTGCTGTCCGTTATTATTCAAAAATAGCTTTTACTCTAGACCTCGCTCGCGTTAATATGGCATTGGAACTATCCCTTGTAAACGGTACGGTTTTTTTGGTTACAGTGTATCCTATATCCTTTTCTGTACTCCAGACAACGTGTATGCAAAATTTTATCATAGTCGGCTGTCATTTATAGAATCACTAGCAGGCCCGGCGGACGTTGTCCAGCCCTGATAATAAAAAAATATATACTTATATGCATGAAACACTTAAGGCGACTTGACTTTTTCCGATTTTTTCAACAATTATCATTATATTTCAACCAAATTGCAAAAAAAAAAACCTTGACAAATTATATACCTAAACCTTCCACGTGAATTACTCTATCTATTGGTCAAGACCGCATTACAGTCCGTTCAGTAGCTTCTGAGCTTATCGCGAACATCCAGACAGACAGACAGACGCGGCGGACGACTTTGTTTTATAAAATGTATTTGTTATGGGCCGGTGTCATATCAACGTGCGAATAAGTAAGTACAACAACCAATAGGTGTGATAGGGAGAGCACTTCCCGTCACGATATGAACAAATATATAACAAAAATAATTAATTTCATTCCCGTGGCACTCTGTTTCAAATCGCAATACGATATAAAACAGCAGAATAATTGACAACAGTTAAAACAACTATTGTAAATGAATACGATAACCTAATAATTGTGCGTCTATATCTAATGATATTTATACAGAATGGTACTGTTTGACGGGAAACTTGTATATCTTAACCGCGGTAACTACAATAAATAGTTCAAAGAAGGCAGACAAATTGCGCAATGACAGTAAGCTACCACCGAGTCGAGACGGTGCAGTTTCGATTCCCGCTTACGAGTGACATTGACATTAAATGGTTGGGGATAAATATATATAACTAATGGCCTCATATCATTAGATAGCTCTTTGGAAAATTTTTAAATAAAGTTGAGAGCTTTTGAAAAAACCTACTTATCTAAAAATAGGTTATTTATGCGATTGAAAAAAAAAACCTATCAATCCTGTTTCACACAAGAATAAACTAAGTAAAAGTAATAAGTGATGTGAACTCACAATTACCTACTCTTTACTTACGATTCCTAAATTTCAATATCGCCTAAATGTATGTTTGACAAACATACTTTTGTATCTAAAAACGCCTTTATATAGACAATGAGAATTTTTGTATGAAATTCTATATTTACATGAAATCAGTACGTTCTGTATCTGGACTTATCAGAATCACATTTATATTATTAACTCAACAGTTAAGCGAAAATAAGTCGTAATATAAGGAGGACAGAAAGAGGTATAGGAAAAGAACATATACCGCGTTACGTTGTCAGTTATTTTAAACAGAAAAATTTTCAATATAAAATGGTGGCTTTCATTATTTTGCTACATATTAATCTCCTCTTCCTACTTCGACAAAAAGTCTACTTTTAGCGGTGCCCCTGGTGTTGCAGTTGTTCATAGGCGACGGTAACCGTTTCACATCAGATGGGCCGTCTGCCTGTTTGCTGCCCTTTGGCATAAAAAAAAAACTTTATTAAATATTATTATTTGCTTTTATCAAGTAAATAATATTCTTAGATAAGTGTCTTATGATGATTTTTAATGTTCCAACAAGATGGTGGCCCGCTTGTTAGAACTTTCCAATGAGTTTCGAAATAAATGATCTGTTGTATTACTTTCCATTCAATTCACTCGTCCACAATAACCGAATCGTATTACGTAAGATGCCACCAATATTACAAGATAGGTCAAATAATTAGAGTTTATCAATAAAAAACAAAAAAAACTACCGACTATAATCCCTTCAAAATTCCACCTTAATCTTATTGTAAAATATAATTAATTTCGACTTTTAAATTGTCGTTGAGAATAATTCACAAAATAATTAAAATATATTACAAATATCAACCACAACAGATAGTAAAGTGTATAAATTCTAGATACAAATAGTAAGTTTGTAATTATAGATAGTCTGTGATAGCGCGAAGGCCACCGTTCAATTGCAAGGCGAAACACTGCAAAAGAACCTATGTTCGTTTAAGCGGTAACAAAAATATCTCACAGAAGTTCGTCAACCCAAATCGGTCAGTACACGCAATTAACGAGACCAAATTAATCATAAATGTATGATATAAGGTCTATTTTTGCGAACGTGTATCACATAAGGGACGATGTACGCGACAGAAACATTATCCCTTTTGAAGTCGCAATCTAGGAATGCAACGGACTCGCGGCCGACTTCACTCTGTTCCGACCAAGTTCATAGATTAAGATTGGCGTCCGTAGACTTGACAAACAATCAACGACCCGACCAATTTATAGATACGGTAAGTAAAAATATCCATAATAAACTTACCTATACCGCGAACAGTATTTGTCCATATGCACACGAGATTATTTCCATAACAATTGTTCACTAAAACACTTTCAATATAAACTAAAATCTAACTTTGCACTTGGAACATCACAAAAATTCAGTTTGGTTTGTTTTTTTTTGTACGGTAAAGGCACTGGTAGCTAATGTCTAAATCACAAAATTGAGCAAAGTGAAAGAAAAAAGTTACCTATATAGTTTCACTTTATGAGGTCATCGAACGCACGGCTACACTATTCTGCTGCATTCGAAAATGGAACGTTTTGAAACATTCACGCGGTCTTCGGGGGGCTAGTATGTACTGATGCCGCGGGGTTCCGAACGGACGGAGCGGTGGCGGCTTTTTGTCGTTTTTCGTCAACGAGCTGTTTGCGGGGACAGCTCGCGCGCAACTGATATTCGTCGTAGTTCAAAAACACAGATAGATCAATCACCCGCGTCGGGTGCCCGCACCAGTTCCGCCACACTGAAAATTCATCATAATACAACCCGACCGTACCTACGGTTCGGGTACCATCAACCGGACCACGAGGTTACTGCCATTGTTTTGACAGATCCATGAATTACATTTACAACCATGTGTACTACAAGCGCGGCGCGCGATCACGTCCAGAGGGCGCCACCCGTCTACGTTCGGATTAGAAGAAAAAAAAAATACAACCATCAACTAAATAAACTAGCACAGCGCGTAAACACAACGAAATTACTGAATGCCACTTTTCATTATTATTTCGCTATGCACCGGTCGACGTCACCGAAACAGAAGACGCGTTGAACTATCGTCGTCCCTCTCACACTCGCGATCCCGTCCGGCCATTTCACTTCTAAATTCGAACATTCGGTATTTTGAATTCAAACTGCCGTATAGTTTTTTCTTTTTAATTAAACCTTTGTTTATTCTTAATTTTTTTAATTTACATTCATGAGCGCGCACTGACACTAGCATACATGCACGGAACTGCAGTTGTACTGAGTCTAGATGACATTCGCACGGGCTTAACTCTCAAGTTCAATGGATGAAGCGGTAACAGACTGGCCGAAGCGTTAGTTGTACTTATTCGTTTTTATTTTTATTTTATAAGCTTAATAGCGTATAGGTATATCAGATAAACATGTTTAGTGATTAATTACGTCATAGTTGCGAACGACAACTTCGTGTTATCAAATATCATATGTTCGGGACTGCAAATTAAAACAAAGCATGCGGTAATCAACATATCTACATGTTTTTATCGAATTATAAGGTAATATTTGCATAATAATTTCACCTGATGTCGAATACCGAACGGCGAATGTATAAAACGCATGATAAAATTAACTTTCTCGAAGTTTAGTGTCTTGAGTATTGTAGATAAATAGGCGTACATACTCGTATAATGGAAATTTCAAGCGATTTACTACAACGTAATTTTAGTACTTAATTACCTATAATAATAGGACTTATTCTATACAAATCAATACAATTGATATATCTGTTTGTTCTGGCTAATTTCTGAAACGGTTGGACCGATTTTGACGGGATTTTTTTCACTTGATAACATTTTTAGTTGATGTTATAAGGAGTCTGTTAGGCTACATTTATTTAAGGAAATTTTGCTAAATTCGGCACATTGTAGCGGGTCTCAGCTTGTATATATATGTATATAATGAATGTTGATATGAAAATCTGAAATTAATAACGCCCAACATCGTTTGACCAATCAGTATGCAAGTTGATAGGTGCCAACTCTTAAATGTTTTTTCATGTAGAAGGCTTGTAGCCTATTCCCCAGTGGATTAAGTTCTATACCGAACAACCGATCATCGTAAGAATTGGTATGAGTTGAATACGGAGAAATATTTCCACATATCTATATTGCTGTAACTCAACTATCTAATACAAGAAATCATAATAATAATAAATAATGTAAAAACGTGTAACGAAGCCACGGAAACATATTAGTTTAAGACACCCATTTAATCTATACATATAATAAAAATGAAGTGTCTGTATGTAATATCAAAATAACGACTTTTTACTAATTGGATATGAACGTATACACGATACTGATAACAAAGACACAATTTTCAAATTTTTATCTGTCTGTTTATTCCAGCTAATCTCCGAAATGGCTGGACCGATTTTGATAAAAATTTCACTGACGGATAATTAAAATTACAGCGGGTGACATGGGCTATTTTATTTTAGACTAGCTGTCACCTATGGCTTCGTTTGCCAGTACTATCTCCAAAAAGTTTGAACCATTTTCATGGAGCTTTCACTAACAGATAGCTGATCTTATAAGAAGTAACTTACAATTATAAAAAAACGCATGCAGAGCTGCGAGCAACAGCTAGTTTTAAATATATATCAATCACCATATGTATGTAAGCGCAATCACTTTAGAACGATTGGATCTATATGACTAATTATTTGTTTGTCGTGTTTGTAATTGTCAGGACATGATTTGTATGACAGAAAATGTTTGAAAAATCGTTGGGGGAAAAGTGACAAATTTGTGTTAAAAACATTGTCTATGAAATGAGTGAATGAGTGAG
This sequence comes from Antheraea assamensis, assembly GCA_035772565.1. Classification (NCBI taxonomy): domain Eukaryota; kingdom Metazoa; phylum Arthropoda; class Insecta; order Lepidoptera; family Saturniidae; genus Antheraea; species Antheraea assamensis. The sequence goes on along the minus strand of JAQQSE010000072.1, from coordinate 1,457,779 downwards.
ACAGAAGACAGTACGTAGTAGATCTTCAACAATAATGACAAAAATGACTGATTCAGGTTTAGTTACCCAGTCATGATATTTTATTTCGTATTTTATTGCACACTCTAAAGGGAAGATTTTATTATGTCACACGTAAACTTTTCGTTTCAAAATTTCAAATCGATTCCCGACAACGTTGAATGATTTTAATTAGATTGTTTTACGAAATACACGATATTTTTTATTACAACAAACAAATAAAAAAGTTGCGCAACCAATCATTTTTTTAAATCACAAAACTATAAGTTAGCGCGACAAATTACACACATGTATAGATAGATAAATGCCACATCCCGAATCTAGGTCGAACGAAATGTATGCCTAAACATATTGTTATTTCTGTCGAAATTACTGAGCGCTTTTTTACAAATAACTAACTTTTCGCCGTGGCTTGTTGTTTTTAACTTACCCTTTTAATCCAACTCATGTTAAATGTTAATTTCCTTAAACGACTTATATCCATGTCAATTTTGAAGGTAGGCAGAAAGTCTTAATGGCTTAGTGGTAACGCATATGGCCACCGTTTCAATTGACGTACGTTTGAATCGCTGAAATGAGCCCGAGTATTTTATGAAAGAATTGTTTTTTTTTTATATTTTAAAGGTTAGCATTTGACCACAACCTCATCTGATGTTAAATGATGATGTGGTCTAAGATGGTAGTCACACTAAACCTAGAGAGAGACTGGCTCTCAAGTGCAGCTGCCGGAACACACCAATATGTTAGCCAGGCGTACTTAGAAAAAGCCCTACCACGGCGCTATGGTTTTATCGTGATGTTTTCCTTCAACGAAAGCTCCAACTTAGTTGCTAGGATTCGAACCTACGTTCTTCGACGCTGTTTCCGAAGACACTATCAACTAAGCCATTATCGTTCAAAACAAAATCATAGTATGGTGGCAGAGTTTTTATAACTGCACCTGGCAAGCTATCACCATCAAGTTGAAAATCTATTGCCAAGCAGCTAAAGGTGTGTTCCAGCAGCTGCACTTGAGAACCAGTCCCACTCTAGATCCAGCGTGTTTACCATCTTAGACCACTTCGTCTTTTAACATCAGCTGAAATTGTTGTCAAACGCTAAAACATATCCTAAATAATATTATATATGAGAATATTAGTTTTTTTCTTTGTTCGTTACTCTTACAGAAAGAGACATATGGTACCTCTCATCCAGGAAATTCCCGGAGAATAGATCAAATTTACCCACGAACGAAGCCGCGAGCAGACGCTAGTAAATTATTTAATAAAAAAAACGTCTGAAAGTGTATCTGTAGACTTCCTTGTAATTGCACGTTTACATAAAAAAAACTTTCAAAATTTAACCCGTGAAATGCCGTAGTTGTTTTAAAAATCAGTTTGAACTTTTTTTTTTTTCGACCTGACTACATTGTTGACCTGGCAAGGGCTCTACAGTTTCACCGGACTACTAAGGGGAGCGCCTGAGGTACTCACCCGATTTTATATAGGCAGTTTAACCCTTAAAATTAGCCCAACGATAATTAAACGCGAGTGAAACCACTGTCTTTGTGTAACACTTAATTACAATAGAACAGACATGTTTTATATTGAATATATTTATATATAGATATAACTTTTTCTTCCAAAGTGCGATAAATTCATGCTTATTCGTAAAAACCACTGACCCACTAAACCTAAATACTGTGAAATGTACAAGTAACAATTTTCTAAATATTCACAATAAATGCGAATGTTCTATATAAAAAAAAACAACTTTAGTATATTTTATCATATCGTCTACTAGCTACAACCTGCGGTTTCGCTCGCGTCAATGTAGATTTATTCTATCCATTATGTTCTGTGCCTCTGATAACGTATATGCAAGTTGTCATGACAATCGATAGAATAGTTAAAGCATGACAAACCCAAATTCGCTTTATTATATTACTAGCGGCCCGCTCCGGCTTCGCGCGGGTATAAATAATATATATAGCCTATGTCATTCACTGAAAAAATGATTAAAATCGATCCAGTAGTTTTGATTTATTCATTACTGCCCGTGGCCCGCACGCGTTATTTTAATAAATCTCGTAGGGTTTTCAGCCTGCGTTTGTTGCAATGCAAGCGGAAAAAATTTAATTATTTACGACATCACATTAGAAACCTCAAAGATAACAGTATTTCTCCACTATTTAATGGATGTTATTATACATATAAACTTTGCTCTTCAATCACTCTATCTATTAAAAAAAACCGCATCAAAATCCGTTGCGTAGTTTTAAAGATTTAAGCATACATCGGGACAGAGAAAACGACTTTGTTTTATACTATGTAGTGATTTAGTATGATTAAAAGGTCAAATTCATGTCATATGCCAGTTATAATCAAGCCCTAGCAAAGCAGCAATAATACTGTATTAGTATACGTATTGCTAGAAGTGTCCTACGAAAATGCAACAACTTGCAAGCTGAGTTTCGGCAATTTAGGCGCTTCTGAGTTGTTGCCACACAGCTGAGTGTCTTAACTGTCGCCCAGTGAGTCTGATGAAGTTGTAAAAAGTCGTCATGTTCACAGGGTTTGTCGGTATTCAGAACATAAAACCTTCCTACGAGTAAGTCGAGAGCTTATATGTTTTGTTCTGTAATAATCTGAATTCACTATTTTAGTACCAACGTTCAATGTATGGATAAAAAAATTCTTTTTTTTTATTAGTATTAAAAAAAAAAACTTTGTTGTTATTGTTCTTTTATATACCTAATGTAAAATTACATTAAGTCATTTATTTCATATTATTAATTCTAATTATCTTATATAACTTCTTATATATATCATAATAATATAGATTCTAATTCTAATAGGTATTGTAATTAAAGTTATCAACTGTAACGCCACACACATTAATAAAGTAACACTATAAACAACATATTAAAAATACACTGTGTATAGAAAGTACACTTACAAAGACTCGGATCATGTCTGAGGATCAAGGGAACACATAAAAACAAAAAAATGTATGGATATAGTATATGGTTAGTGAGGTCGCTTGGTTAGTTGCATTCGAATACCAGGAACATTCGAATACCAGGAACTTGCAGGCAAACGACTCAAGCCGAGGTTCGGCTACTTTTGGTACATTTCTCGCCAATCTTTATGACCGCTCTAAATCGAGCGTTCGAACCCTAGCAACTGAGTTGGTGCTTTCGGTAAAGGAAAACATCGAGATGTAACCATAGCTTGGTGGCAGGGTTTTTTCTAAGTCCGCCTAGCTAGCTATCAGCTTCGAGTTGAAAATCTGCCGCCAGGCACCTGTTGGTGTGTTCCGGCAACTGCACTTGAAAGCCATTATCTCTCTCTAGGTTTATCGTGACTACCATCTTGGACTACATCAACATTTAATTGCAGATGTAATTGTAGTCAAACGCTAACTTGTGAAGTATACAAAAAAATACAGATGGGCAGGACACAAATTTACGTATACTTGTTTATTATATAACATGTATAACATCGAGACAGCTTAAGGATAAATAAATTCCAATTTTAGATTCATATAATAATAGTTTAACTTTGTCTTGTATTAAACTCTTGACTGTGTTATACGTAAAATCGAACTTAAGCTATATTCAGAATCAAAAAGATCGACGAGCTCTGTACCCTTGTGTCTGACGGACTGTGTACTTCGCCCGGTGAACGTGTATAGGCCTTTCAAAGCAACATTTTTTTTTTTATATTGTAGGGGGCAAACGAACATGTAGGTCACCTGATGGTAAGTGATCACCGCCGTCCATAGACACTAGCAACACCAGGGGAGTCGCAAGTGCGTTGCCGGCCTTTTAAATATGTGGGCCTCCGGCGCTCTCACTGGTCGAACGAAACGCAACAGTGCAACCACTGTTACTTCACGTCGGTTTTCTGTGAGAGGGTGGTACTACTCCGGGCGAGCCGACCCATTCATGCTGAAACCAGTAATAGCTTCAGCGTAGCTCTACCCCCTACGAACATCGTATAATGTCTGGCGAACAGATATTAAAATACATCCACGAATTGAGAATCTCTGCTTATGACAAGACTTACACAGCGTGCAAGTTTCTTATAAATACTATTATAATAAAATCAGCGATGGTAAATCAACCGACCTATTAATGTGTCGTATTTATTTCAGAGCTTGAGGTCACTACCTCGAACTCGCTCGCCGCACCAGCAGTATCAAATTTCGATAAAGTAATGTACAAATTGTTATCAAACCTTCGTAAGACTTGTGACAAAAAAAAACTACGAGCTTGTTCAAACGCCGCATCAATTGACATAGGTTGGAATTCTTGCAATAAGCTGAGCCTTTCGGTGAAGGAAAACACGATGCCGCGAACACAACATGATCGTATAGCTTTCTCTGAATATCTAGTTAGTTACCACCCTTAAGTTAAAAAGCTATCTATCATCAGGCATTTAAAATAAGTCGCTGTTTGTAATTTTAAATATAATAATGACTATTTTCGAATTACGAACGGACATCTGTAAACGTTAGGGAATTCGTCATATCGCGTTTTGTGTCATGTACTCAGTTTTTTTTGTTTTGTACAGGAAAATTCTAGTTTATTCATGATTACTCATAATTATTGTTTAGTTTCATATTGTTAATTTAAAATGCGTCATAATTTTAATCTTTAGTTTTTTTTTGTTTTCAATGTAAACAGACGTCGAATTAAAAATGTATTAGATCGCTTTTGCATAAAAACATTAAGTGTAAACGAAAACAAAGTCAAAGATGGCCGTTTAAAAGTAAACATTTGAATTTCGAACGCTGAATCGAAAACGAATTCGATGTCGCCCGTTTACATGCGCGGCGAAAGTGATTTGGCGTTGTATTATTATTTCGAGTCCTGCCGAATGCACGCGGCGCATTCGGCCTCGGCCGCATCGCCGGGGTCGACGAACCTTGTTTCGGGCGCGGTAAGTAGGTACACACGTTGGGAAAGGTCATGTACACTTTTCGATGTGTGGGTGAGCTTTTACTTTTTAAACTTTTGTTTTATATTACAATTATAATAAATTTTAATGTCACGTAGAGAACAGAATCATTATTATTGAATGTTTTTTATATAAAATAATATCTTTGTGTGAAAGTACATCGATGTCCAATATAATGTCAAAATAGAATTTATAGAAGACAGTTTGAAGCAAACAAAATAGACGGATGTTATATTAAGTATAGTAGTTGTACTATATACGTTGGTTTTTAACGTAGTAAACAGACAAAGTTGTACCTTCGCTGTTATAAATTTCTATATGTAAAAATTGGATGTCGGTGTGCCTCAAATCGATAAACTCGAATGCCCTTTGACGGACCATCATTAACGCCGGCACACCCAAGTATTTGTTCATTGAGACGGTTTTTACATTCTCATTACTATTATAACTCATTACTGGTTTTCGTAAGTTTCACTGTTATTAAGTTTTTAATTACAATTCAGAGTGGACAAAGTCGCGGACGGTTGCTAGTCCTACTAATATTTTAAAGAAAAAAGATTTAATATTTTATTGTAACTCAAAAATTCCGTAACCTATTTTAAATATTCTTTCACCTATAGTAAACTACATTATTTGCTAGTAACTAAGCAACATTATATATTAAGAAGCTACATTAAAACAAACGAAGCCACAACCAAAAGTTACTTGATAATAAAAACAAAATCATTGATGCATTTCCCTAGTAATGACAAATGTTGGTAGCCACGTAGGGTAGACATACAGTCCTGTCTTGTTACCTTTCCACGTTATTAGATATAGGGCATATAAAGATGAACATGTAAACCGTCTCATAAGAATATAATTTCGTCCAAAATTTTAATAGTCGGCATCCTCGCTAATGATAAGGACCGTGATATTTAAAAAAAAAAACACCAAGATAAACAATACAGGTCAGTGATAAGTCGCCGAAATTAAACACGAAAAAAATTCCGATAACTTATCGGTGTCACTGACCAGACTTTCGGCGTGTATTGAGTAAGGTCGGTTACGTATCACCGTCTCGTTCTATCTTGCGTGCGGTTATCGCGTCACCCCGACGACTATCTCGCTTTAGCGGGTAATACGCGAATATATGCACAGATGCGGAGCTACGTGCGCGACGCAAAACATTTGTTACCGCGATGTTTGTTTTTATTGGATAATTCATTGCAATGGAACATAATTATTACGTGACCTTGGGACGGATGACATTGGGAATTAAGTAACGTTTTTAATTTTCTTAAAAATGAAATAGTCAGTATATAATAATTGGCCGTCGATCGAAGTAAGTTCGAATTCATGCGACTGAGTCGGAGCTTTCAGTGAAGGAAAACATCGAGGTGAAACTATATCATGGTGGTAAGGCTTTTCCTAAGTCCATTGTCAGCTAGCAACCATTCTTCAGTTGAAAAATCTGTAGCCAAGCACCTGTTAGTGTGTTCACCATCTTAGACCCCGTCGTCACTTAACATCAGCTGATGGTTTAGGGGTATTGTATTTTATTTAATAGTTTAATTTATTTTTCCTGTAGACTCTTGGTCCGCACCTTTTTTCTGAGATAGTTTTAAATCTAAAACATTTTAAATTTAGTACAGCTTGAAGACATAATGGAAGTGAACAAAACAAGGTATTAATTTTTATACTTAACTAGTTACAGCAATTTAAATATGTATATTTTTTAAACTATGTCAGCAACTCTGGATTTGTTGTTGAGATTATAGCCTTTAGAGGCGTCATTATTATTTTTTATGGTCATTTTTAAGTTGTATAGTAATGTAAGTCGGTATGGTAGATACAGGTATTGGTGTGTCTGAATATTGCCACTATAGCATGTGTGGTACCGTGTGGAGACAGCAATCTATGGATGTAGGTTTCAATCATGCAATTAGTCGGAGCCTTTTTTTATATCTTTTTCTTTAGTTACCGCTCTTAAGTTGAGAATTTCTCGACAAGTACCTCACACATACCTACAATACACACAGGCAGATAGATACATATATGATAGAAGGGTTTTATTTTTTTCCCTTATTTATCAGACTTGGTTAGTTCAATTTAGCCGAGTTGACTGATACAAAGTACATGTTTGAGTTCGTAAGGCACATATTCTGATACACATGTGTGACTCTTTATCATCATCATCTTACCCTTATCCCGCCTAAATAGGGTCGGCACAACATGTTTTCCTTTTCCACTCACCTCTGTCAGATGTTATCTCAGTATTCACACTTTTTATACACATATCATTTTTCACACAATCCATCCACATCTTTTTCGGTCTTCCTCTACTCCTATATCCGTCCACTTTAAAAATCAAAACTTTTCTTGTTACATGACTTTCATCTCTTCTCATAATATGCCCGTACCATGCTAACCTATTACTCCACAACTTCTCTGTCCCTGGTGCTATTTTCAAACTTCCTCTGATATACTCATTCTTAATCTTATCCATTCTTGTTACACCACACATCCATCTTAACATTCACATTTCTGCAGCATGTAATCTTTTCTCATCCGTCTCTTTCGTAGCCCAGCACTCGGATCCATATAACACGGCTGGTCTTATTATAGTTTTATACACCTTCCCCTTGAGTTAATGTGTGACTCTTTAATTCTTATATATATGATTAGCTTAGCTAGTTAGTAAGATTCGCGTTGTTGCGTGGAAGGGAACAACCCAAGCAGAGGTTCAGCCACTTTGGCAGCCTTGAGCTTGTTGCCAAACGGCTGAGTGCCTTAAGCGCTAGTCTTAGTAGTCCGGTGAAGTTGTGGAAGGCCCGTCAGGACAACAACGTTAGTCGGTTCGAAAAAAAAGCCAAATACCTATAGAAAGGCGTGTTCTGGCAGCTGCACTCTAAAGTTACCTTTCCTAGATTTAGAGTGTTATCAGCTTAGTCCAAATCGTCATTTAAAATTAGTCTAGAGCAGTGATTCTCAAAGTTGTTCAGATGGACCCCCAGGGGTCCACGAGAGACGCGATGGGGGTGTACGTTAGCGTGACAAAGAAATGGGAGTGTACAATTAGTAAGCGGGGTCTATGACAATTAGTCTATTGTCGATAGTGTGAAGAACTAACTATATAAGCTTGACTTCATATGATAGTATTGAACCTGCAGGGGGTCCACCGGAACCAGTAAAATTTTGAAAGGCGTTTATGTGAAAAAAAAAGTTGCGATCTTCTGGTCTAGAGTGTGGTCTGATCTTTCTTATAAAAAATTATCGTTAATAAATATTTTATTTTTTGCAAAAGGTATATTCTCGTGAGGGTCCAATTTTAAATACATTCTATTGGACTTTGGATTTAGAAGGTATACCAGGAAACTCTCCAAAATCAAATGGGGAATGTAGTGTTTGAAATGTACCAAATTTATGACAATCCAAGCCTAAGTAGGGACCTCACTATGATCAAGGACGTTCTGGTGAACTTAGAGTAAATTTTTTTTAGTCTTCGCCAAGCATCTATTAATGTGTTCGAGCATATGTACTTATTAGCAGCTATCCCTCTAAGTTAAGCTTGATTACCATCTTAGAACCCATCGTTATATGATATCAGATGAATTTGTGGTCAAACACTAACATATAAAGCATAAAAAAATTGCAAATATATTCGAATATTGATATAACAAATACAACAGGGTGTGTCGTAAAATCATACGATAGAAGTGAAACATTTGTGTTACAGAAAAACATTTTAATTTAAAAAAATACTTAGGACACACCTTCTCTAAGTTTAATATGTTTACTATTTTAAACTACATCGTCATTTAATGTCACATTGTGGTCAAACCTGTAAAATAAAAAAAACACCCTGTCTTTATAAAAAGTTCAATAAAACATAAGTCAACGTTACGCGGTGTTCCCAAGTGGTCACCCATCCAAGTACTGACCGCACCCGACGTTGCTTAACTGCCGTGATCAGACGAGAACCGATGTATTCAATACTCTACCCGAAACAGTGTTTGCCACCACAACATTTCGTCACACAAAAAGGCTGCCGATCAGAATTTCAAAACCCTTCCATAAGAAGTTTCACTTCAAAATAGAATCTGCGGATAACGAACGACACTACTTCGCTGAAGCCACTCTACTTTCACGGCTTTGAGTCGAGGTCAAATATACAATCTTGTGTAAATACATATTAAGTTTTTTTTTTATTTCTAGCAGATTCGATTCTAACTCAACGTTCCCTACTTATGAACGAGGATAAAACACACAAAAATTACAAATTAAAGGAAGTGCGTCAAACGTACTGCTTCTTAGGAATGTGACAAAATATTTTATTTTCCTTGTTATTCGAGTAATGGGTAACATTGACGCAAGTTAAACCACAAGAAGCAATTAATAATTTTGGTAATGAATTGCATGTTCGGCAGATCCTGGGCGGGCCCCACAACGGGTCCCGTACTAGTGACAACAATAGTACCTGAGTGAAAGAAAATCGCGCGCTGTTTCTACTTTGAAAAAAATAACAATCATAGCGAATTTGCAACTATCTAGAATAACTTGATAAATAAAACATTAAGTCAAAACCATTAGAGCCGTATTCAAGAAATAAATGATCTCAAGTGTTCTCAATTTTTTAAGCGAATTGACTCATTGACTCTGTGGTTATTTAGACACCTATAGATTTTTTTTAATTTATAATTTATAGGTAAACGTTTTGGCCACAATCTCATCTGATATTAAATGATGATGTGCTCTAAGATGGTAAGTCACGTTTAACGTAAAGGGAGACTGGCTCTCAAGTGCAGCTGCCGGAACACACTAACGGGTGCTTGGCGACAGACTTTCAACTTGAGGGTGGTAGCTAGCCGGACGGACTTAGAAAAAGCCCTGCCACCATGCTATGGTTTCATCACGATGTATTCCTTCATCGAAAGCTCCGACTCAGTTGCTCGGATTCGAACCTACGTCCTTCGACGCTGTGTCCGAACATACTACCAACTGAGTCATCATCGCTTCAAATCCTTCAATAAACTCGAGAATATATCGAGTCGAAAGCATAGCGTATTAGCAAGGCTTTTTCTAAGGCATCCAATAACTTTCTAGAGAAAAACTTTAGCCAAGCATGCTTAGCTTGCACCTCTCACAGCTGAATTCGGAGGGATCTGGTACTTAAATGACTTGCAACTACCATACACATCGAAATAAGTGCGCAAGTGATTTTGACAACTTGTATGCAGAGTTTTATGATAATCGATGGAGTAGTTCAAGCGTGATGCACAAACAAACGTTTGTTTCCGCATTTGTAGTATACGTTAGGAAGTTAGTTTTTCTGAAAATCGCTCTTGAACAATTCTTTAAATGTGTTCCTGCAACTGCACTTTAGAGCCAGACCCCCTCTAGATCTAGCGTGTTTACTGTAATATTTATTTATATCCTTTAATTTACACAACATAATTCTTCTTTATTTCTTCTTAATTTTTTGGCTCCGTCACGTTTTGTGCACTAGCCAGCGTCAAGTAACAAGATTTTGCCAAGTAAGTGTCTTGTGATAATTATAATGTTCTAACAAGATGGTGGTTTCCTTGTTAGAACTTTCCATAGAGTTTTGGTGGCATCTCAGAATGCATGCTCCGTGGTATTATTTCCCATCCACTTCACTTGTGCATAATAACCGAACTATATTACGTAAAACACCACCAATATTACAAAATATAGAGTCTAATAACACAAGATTATAAATAAAATATAAAAACCACTACATGACAGACTAAGATCCCGCCAAAAACTCCCCACAACTTATAATAAAGGGACGCAAGCCCACTCGATATTCATTTGTCTAACTCCCCATAGCCCTCGAGATTATGAATACATATTTATTTCTAATCAGTACACTACATCTACCATCTTAGACATCCTCATTTAACATTACATAAGATTGTGGTCAAACGGGAAAACAGATCAATAAAAATAAATCTGGATTAATTCTCTCCATTGCCTTAGATTAATGAGACAATATAACTTTGCATTGAAAAGTATTAGAAATAAAGGTTGAAATTTTTTTCGAAATCTTTACTGCCTATAACGAATTATGTTAACAATAAAAAAATGGAAATAGTTATGAATTTCAATACACCTAACCTAAAACTGTATTCACTTTTGTTTATAATCTGTCTTTTATATATCTTCTATATATATAAAAATGAATTGTTGTTCGCTTGTCTCGCTAAAACTCGAGAATGGCTGGACCCATTTAGCTAATTTTGATCTTGAAATATTTGTAGAAGTTCATGGAAGGTTTAAACGGTGAGAAACATAAATAATAAGTAAAGGAAAATACTAAAAAAGACAATTTAATTTTCAAATACAAAATGTCCCTCTAGCTATAAACATTTAATGTCTTTTGTCATTTTAAAAATAACTAGCAGCCTGCTCCGGCTTCGCACGGGTATAAAATATATAGGCTACGTCATTCACTGAAAAAATGATTAAAATCGATCCAGTAGTTTTGATTTATTCATTACTGCCCGTGGCCCGCACGCGTTAAGTTTAGAGTAACCTCAAAAATAACAGTATTCTCCACTATTTAATTTATATTATTATACATATAAACCTTCCTCTTTAATCACGCTATCTATTAAAAAAACCGCATCAAAATCCGTTGCGTAGTTTTAAAGATTTAAGCATACATAGGGATATAGGGACAGAGAAAGGGACTTTGTTTTATACTATGTAGTGAAGAAATGTCATTCGTTTGTCAAATATTTATAGGTGCGTTCTAAAGCTGTAGTATGAAGTCCAATCTCTTTCGTATGTGTTGTTGGAATACAAAGCAGTTCTGGTTCAGAAATAAAAATACTACATGGGAAAGTTTTAAATTGATTAAGTGCATAACTGCATTTATAATGTAAATAAAAATGTTGACCACATTTCACACAAATATATGTAAGTGTTACAAATTTCACTGGGTCATGTAGTTTGCAATAATTTATTATCGTATAATTTCTCAGTTGTTAGGCGTTAGTTTAAATCGTTTCGTATTAAAAAAAAAAACATAATAACTATTGAAATTGTATCATACTATAATAATATTAAATAGACATGCCGTTGTTTCTTGTAAATAGGGTTATACTTTGCAAAAATGTTGATCTTTATACTTTATCCAAATAAGATAATAATATATTGAAGTTCTCTGTTTGTAACCTAAATAAATAGATAGAAATTACACTAAATTTAGCATGTTACTATCTTATACTATATCAATTGCGATTGCATTTCTATAAAGTGCATAAAAAAAAATACATATTTTCAAACATATATTAATTCAATATGACGCATAACACATTTTATCATTGAAGTTAATCGGTCGTTGAACTCCGGAGTGGTATAAACACGTTTTTTTTTTTATACAAGCAGTCCATGTTTGCTCGTTGCATTCGGCTATGTACATTTTGCGGCGCGGCCCGATAACGTTTCAGACGCGTCTGCTTCTGAAGGTCGAATGTGACGTCACTTCTCAATACAGCTGCATCTTCTTCACTCTAAAGAGGCTTACCAACGGTGAATATACTTCGGAGTTACATTTCTCCGAGGCTTTTTCGATAACGTCTTCAAATATTACGCTTTTTATACGATTAGCTCGCCATATTCGGTTCACATTGTCACAAGCATGACGATAGGAATCTGTGGCGACAATATATACGCTTTCATACTTTGTGTACATGATGTCAAATTAGGCTGTAGTCTGAAATGGTAAACACGCTGAATCTAGAGAGGGATACTAGTTTTCAAGTGCAGCTCCCGGACCACACCAACAGGTACAGACTGGGCGATAATTATTCAACTTATATTATAGTAAATAGCCAGCCGGGCTTAGAAAAAAACACTACCACCATGCTGTCGTTTCATCACGATGTTTTCCTTCACTGAGAGCTCCGATTCAGTCGCAACGGTTCAAATCCATGTCGACCAATGCGGTGTCCTACCATGCTATTTACTGGGCCATCATCACTACATAGTATAAAACAAAGTCGCTTTCTCTATCCCTATATCCCTATGTATGCTTAAATCTTTAAAACTACGCAACGGATTTTGATGCGGTTTTTTTTAATAGATAGGTTGGTTGAAGAGGAAGGTTTATGTGTATAATAACATAAATTAAATAGCGGAGAAAAAGTATTATTTTTGAGGTTACTCCAAATTTAACGCGTGCGGGCCACGGGCAGTAATGAATAAATCGCGTGCACTTCAGCGAGATTTTTCTCTTGGCTACTCCTAGAAACACTTTACAAATGATAAATACCATGTAACCTTACCCCTTAATCAGGTTAACGACACGGCAAACTGTTTATTTAACTACGAACGGTACAATCAAACTCTATAATGTCAAGAGTTTGTTCACATGCGCCCGCGCATCTGGCTCAATACGTTTTTGTTGACTACAACAACACAAAATGGGTTGGAACACCTTTTTTAGATTAAATAAATTACGCAGTCGTGCATTTACTCGCTGCTGTTAATGGCTACGTCGCTTTGTCCTCGTGAAGGTCGATTGTGATTTTTATTTGTTTTTTTTTCGAATTGAATATTGACGCTATTGGCCTGAGGAGTCTTCACAGCTTCGCTGGACTACTTAGGTGAGTGCTTAAGATATTTGGTAACAAACTCACGGGTGACTAGAACCTTGGTTAAAACCGTGGTTTGGGCTGTTACTTTGGATACAACACTGGGGATCTGTTAAAACTAAACTAAGCTAGCTGTTCATACATATAAGAGTTCGTGAATCACACATGCGTACCGGCAATTGTGCCTCACGAACTCGCACTTGTACTTCGCATCTTTTTTACGTGGGGAAATCCATTATGGATACCCACCCTCCCGGGGGAGAGGGTGGGTTATGTCCGACTCGCACGGACTAAAACCCCACGGTGTACCGACAGACCGTGTTGTTGGGGCGGCAAGGGATCGTGCTCGCTAATCACCTTGAATAGCCGCCCCAACGGTCCGCCCGGCGGAAGGTGGCCGCCGGGCTCCTACCTATAGAGAGGCAGACTGGGTACACACCAGCTGCCTCCCCTCGTCCGCCGGACCTGTGCAATGAGAGGATGAGTCCCCCGACTACATCCCCTCAGGTCCGGCTACGGTGGCGGGAGGAGTTGGGCAAAGCGCCGCCTCCTCCCGCCTGTCCTCCTTTGGCGGAGACGGCCACTTAGAGGATCTACCTCTCGGGCCCTCTCCGCCGCCTCCTTTTGCAAGATGACCTCCTCGCAAAAGGAGGCCACAGCTCGCCACGCCTGTTCGCTGCCGAGCATGGACAGAACCACGCTCGGCAGCGACAAATCTGCTCCCACCACCGCCGTCAGAGTGCGGCGCTCTCCCTCCCACGCAGCACACTCAGACAGAGTGTGCTGCGCGGTGTCTAGGTCAGCGCCGCACTCATGACAGGCGGCGGTCGGCTCCCTGCGAGCGATCTGGTGCAGGTACCACCCAAAACAGCCATGGCCGGTGAGTACCTGCACCAGTCGGAACGTCAGGGAGCCCCAACTCCTCCCCAACCACTCCCGCAGGACCGGGCGGACGGCGTGGACGGTGAACGTCCCGAAACGCGCGTCCGCCAGGTTCTGCATCCACCTTCCCGTCGCCTCCTCCCTCATCGCCCTCCGTTTTGCCTCGATCTCCTTGGGAGCCGGAGGCTCCCCACTACGCTTCCTCGCCGCCGTGAATTCATACACGGCGGCGAGAACTCCCGCCTCCAGCTCCCAAGGCAGGGAGCCGGCGAGCGTGAAGGCCGCCGCTGAGGACACCGTTCGGTACGCCCGGATTGCCCTCAGTGCCACCGTGCGCTGCGCACTACGCAGCACGCGCACATTGGCGGCACCGAGGGCATCAGCCCAGACTGGTGCCCCGTAGGCGGCCATCGCCCGCACGACTCCCATAAAGAGTCGACGGCACCCGGCACCTGGCCCCCCTATGTTGGGGAGCAATCGGCCGAGTGCCGCCGCCGCCCCAGCAATACGCGGTCCGAGCCCCGCAAAGTGGGGCTCGAACCGCCAGCGCCCGTCCAGGGTGAGGCCCAGATATTTCATCTGGGCCGATACCCTGATCCGGGCGCCCTCCACCATTATGTGGGCCCCAGGTGGTGGCCCTCGCCGAGGCCCATGGAAAAGTATGGCCTCGGTCTTCTCGAGGGCCACCCTGAGGCCCAACCTCCTAATGCGCCTGACCACGAGGGTTGTGGCCATCGTGGCCAGGCGCTCCACCTCCCGCCATTCCCCCCCCCCCCGGGCCACGACTAGGGTGTCGTCCGCGTAACAGATGAGACGCGCTCCATATGGGAGCGCGCCGCGGAGCACCCAGTCGTAGCCCATGTTCCACAGGAGCGGCCCCAATGCCGACCCCTGTGGAACCCCCCTATTTGTGGGCCGGCTAATCATCCGCCCGTCGCCGTCTACGTAGGCGACCTCCCTGTCCTCGAGGTACGCCTCCAACAGCCGCCGCAAAAACGGGGGCACTCCGAAATATCGGAGTGCCTCCCGAATAACCCCGTGCGGCAGGCTGTTGAAGGCGTTGGCGATGTCCAAGGACACCGCCAAGACCCTATCCCCCTGGGAGGTCGCCTCCGCAGACAGCGACTTGAGGAGGCACAGGGCGTCCACCGTGGAACGCCCTGCCCGGAAGCCATACTGCGCGTCCGATAGATTTGGCCCCGTCGCCTCCAAGTGCTGGACGACCCGGCAGGAAACAATTCTCTCCAACGCCTTTCCGGCGTCGTCCAGCAGGACGAGGGGCCGATAACCGGACGCGCAGTCCAGAGGGCGGCCCTCCTTCGCCATAAGGTAGAGCCGACCTTGCTTCCAGGGCTTCGGGAACTGTCCGACCGCTAAACACCGGTCAAACAGCTCCCGAAGCCACCCCCCCAATTGGCCCAGTGCTAGGCCGAGCACCCGACCCGGGACCCCGTCAGGGCCGGGCGCTCTCCGCCTTTTGAGGAGGCGCTCAACAGCCCTCCCCATCTCCTCCTCCGTTATTGGGGGAGGACCGTCGTCAAGCGCCTCCTCAACCTCCACCCGAGGTGGAGGCATGGAAGGAGCTCACAGCAGCGGAGGGTCGGGGAACAACTCTCCCACGACCCTCGCCACCACCTCCGGCCGGAGGGTTTCCGTCACGGGGGGCGCCCAGGATCGCAACTTCTTGCGCACGATCCGATACGGGCGCCCCCAAGGATCTCTCTCCAGCGTTTGAAGCAGCTCCTCCCATGCCTCTTCCTTCGCCCGGCTGATGGCAGCCTGCAGGGTCTTCCTGCACTCCCTGTAGCTGCCATACAGCCGGGCCTCCACTTCGGGGTTACGATGCCGCCGTCGGCGGCTGCGCCCGAACAGCCGCCGGGCCGCGGAGCAGGCCGCACGGAGATCGGCGATCTCCGGCGACCACCAGTACACCGCCCGTTTGTCTGGGCGGTATACGCTCCGCGGCATCGACGCGTCGCATACCTCCGTGAGAGCATCACGGAGGCGGGCAGCAGACGCGTCGACGTCCTCCCCGGTCGGAGGGGGCATGGCCCAGGCCTGGACGATGGCCGCCTCTTCGGCCATTTCGCGGTCGAGGCGGCTCATCGCCCAACAGGGGAACGTCGCGCCTCTCCGGGGGCGGGTAGCTCTGCTGGCTTGGGAGGCGGAGACCTCGAACCTAATGTAGCGGTAGTCTGATAAGGTCTCCACCTCCTCAAGCACCCTCCAACCACGGACACGGCGCGCGACAGACGGGGTGGCGAAGGAAATATCAACCACAGACCCCCCGTTCCATCGCACGCACGTGTGGACGCTCCCCTGATTGAGGAGGGACAGCCCCAACTCAGCTGCCCACTCCTCAACGGCCATGCCCCGGAGATCCGAAGTTGCCGCTCCCCAGATCCTCGATTTAGCATTCAAATCTCCCATGAGGACCACAGGGAGCGGCGACAGCCGCCTGACTGCTCCCTGCAGGGAGTCCAAAAACCGTTCGAACTCCCACAGGGGCCTGTTGGGGGAGAAGTACGCCCCCACAATGGCGTACTCTCCCCAGACGGCTGCCACGAACCCGAATCCCCTCTCTCTGGCCACCAGAGGCGGACCCGCGCCGGTCATGATCGCCACGGAGCCACTGTGATCCCCAGCCCAGCACGGCTGGGTTGGAACGTAATAGGGCTCCGCGGCGACCGCGAGCCCGATACCCCACTCCGCCACTGACTGCACAAACAAATCTTGTGCAGCGGCGGAGTGGTTCAGGTTCGCCTGGAGGAAGCTGGAATGGGCGCGGGCCATCACTGTTCCATTTCAGCTTCCCCCGGCCTGTTGGCCTCCCTTCTGTGGCCTGCACCCGGTACTGGGGAGGCCCTGCCCTTGATTGTGGGGGGCCTGCAATTACGGCCCCCCATCTGATGCCCTGAGGGCCTTCCCGCGTCGGCGCATATGGCGCAGCGCGCAGCCTCAGCTTTGCAATCCACCGCTATGTGCCCCGACGCACCACAGCGGTAGCAGTCCTCGCCCCTGTTGGACGAGGAAGGGCACGTGGGGCGGGTGTGCCCCAAGCCCATGCACTTATAACAACGCATGGGCTTCTCGCCCAACAGAAGCACACGAACCACACTCCACAATCTCTTGAAGTATCGTCGCAGCGCCCTTTAGCTCCTTTACACAGGGGCCTTTTAAATTTTTCGACTTGCGGCATACCTCCAGTATAGTCGTAACCTTCCCTCCGGCTAAAGCCTTCAGCCTTTCAGCATCAAGGACGTCGATATTCAGTAGAGATGGAAGAGTAACCATATCTCCTTCCGCCTCCGAGCTGGCAGCAGAGGCGGTAGCGGACGCGGCTGCAGAGGTGGCAGCAGAGGCAGCAACAGAGCTGACTGCACTTACATTACCCGCCAACGCCCTGTCGAAAGAACCGTCAGCCTCCCCCATGATGCCTCGGCCACTCCCGCGCAATCGGGATCCACCCCTGTTTTTCCCTCTAGATGAGGTCCTCACTTTTGGAGCCTCACGCTCCTCCACCTCCGTATCCGAGTCAAAAACCTGGGCAGACCCGCTATTGCGCTTCTGCCCAGGTTTTGGTGCCCTTTTTGTGCTCATGGCCTGCCGGAGACACAGTGGTCATCCAGGGGAAACCAGGAGACACAAAAAGTCCAAATCTGAAAAATTCGCCAAATCGACAAAATCAGTCCACGGTCCATAAAGCAAGCCAAGTCAATATCAAGTAAGAAATCTACCGCCAAAAAAATAAAAAAAAAATAAAATAATAAATAAAATGCCAAATCGCGCGCAAAGTCAAGTCCAGAGTCCGAAAGCAGTAAAATAACCTATATTATGCTACGTCCACAACACTAACACAAAACTACCACAACACGAAAACAAAAACCGAATAACATCTATGCAGCGATGTATTTTACAAAGCAGCGCGGTGCAGAACGACGTAGACACCCGCTCGCAACGGCGCACCGGCGCGAACTCCCCCGCATCTGAAAACTAGGCTAATCTACATTAACCCAGTACATTTGGTTTTGGGAAACATAGTAGTACACTGTTAGTGAAATATTTGAAACCGCTTGTGTTATTCAAGTTTCAGGAATTCAGTATCTTAGCTGTCTCCTCTCAATAGATCCCAACAACTATAACAAATACGAATGAATTTGCTTTTTTTGGTCTTTTAGCTTACCGCATCATAGTCCGATTGGCGATAGACTGTGGATTTTGCGGTGGTCACCGTTAGTTTAGTTGCGAGCTCTATTTACAATCCTAACATTATAAATGCTTATACGAGTATGTGTTTGTTACCCTTTCACTCTTAACTATTCAACCGGTTATCTTGAACTTTTGGACTAACGTTATCAAGGATATAGGCAAGGACAGAAGTTATTGTAATTTAAAAAAAAGTACCTACTGTTCTCGTGGGATATATTAAATATACAGTAGCGTGTAGAAAGCCACGGGAAAAAGGTAGTCTACAGTATTTACGTAGATACTGATATCTATATATTAATACGTGAGAAAAAAAAAACTTTATACTTTTTTGTATGACAGAATCTCGAGCACTAGACATGTACTAGTTTATTTCAATCGAGTTTCACATCTGCGAACTTTAACTATACAATGCAAACCGATATCGCCAAACGTGTATATCTGGCGTATTGCAATAATTATGGTAAATGTGAAAACGTACTGTTTTTCAACCTTGAAAATGACAAATAGCAAGGAACGGGTGCGGATTATTAGTAATCACTGATAAATAATATATCATTCTCTTGATAAAAATATGAATTGGAGTAAATTGATAAAGGTGTCAACGACCGCGGCTTTAGATATGATGGTCAATACACATGGAGTATTTATAGGTCGTTTTTTTTTATTATTTTATTTTATTCTAGCGGGACTAAATTATAATAGTGTATATGATGGTGAATACAGAAAAAATCAATGACAACCGTCGAGCGATTTGCTATCCTTCGACTATCATGAACGTCTAGGCCAACTGGAAAGCCAAAAGAGATGGCTCAGTTGGTAGTATATTCGGACACAGCGTCGAAGTACGTAGGTTCGAATCCTAGCAAGTGAGTAAGGCTTTCGGTGAAGGAAAACATCGTGATGAAACCATAGCATGGCGGTTGGGCTTTTTCTAAGTCCGTCCGGCTAGCTACGACCCTCAAGTAGAAAATCTGTCGCCAAGCACCTATTGGTGTATTCCGGCAGCTGCACTTGAGAGCCAGTCTTCTCTAGGTTTAGCGTGACTACCATCTTAGACCACATCGTCATTTAACATCAGATGAGATTGTGGTCAAACGCTTACCTATAAAGAATAAAATAAAAAAAAAACGTACCAACGCCGTAACGGCCGTATAAGTAAAAGCAAATTACTAAAGCCTAAATTGCAGGAATTCGATATATTAACTCTCAGTACTTTCTCAATTATTTAATATATATTCGCAAAACTTAGAAAACTTGGATTTATTCTCGAAACAGTGACGATCTGATTATCCCATATTTCAGGCTCAGTAAGACCAGTAACAGCTTTTTGGGTGTAATAGTGTTAAGTTTGGCAACAAAGTCTCAAAGGACATTACCGATTTGTCGGATAGTGAGTTCAAGCACCATACCAAGCGGATTTTGATGTCAAAAGGCTATAACGTGGATCGATATATGAAAGATGGTGACGTCTAGAATTAACTCTATGTGCATCCGCTGAAAGCGATTGTAAGTGTAATGTATTTTTATGGAATTATGTACGTTAAAAAGATAAACCAGCCTTATAAAGCCTTTGCGCTGGTTGCCTATATAATACCGTGGGAGAAAACCACGTTGAAAAGTTACAGACGGATGTGCCTTCGGGCGGTGGGAAGGAGGAAACCTCGGTAAAAAGTTACCGTGGGAGGAAACCACATTAAAAAGTTACAGGTGGTGGTGGTTGGAGAGGGTGACCCCTTGACTGCCAAGCCGGACCAAGGAGGGAAGGGGCTGGGACCTGACCTTTCATTGCACATTGGTTCGGTAGACGGGTAGGCAGCTTGACCAGGCTGTCGTCGCAGTCAGGGCGTTCGCTCTGGTCCTTGTCGCCGGGGTGGCATGGTGCTTGCTTGTTCAATCCTGTGCTCCCCAGGGCTGTGGGTGTCCAATGAATGATTTCTTCCCACATAAAAAAAAAAAAAAAATGGTTGCCTGTATAATATCGGGTGAGTGCCTTAAGCGCTCCCCTTAATAGTCCGGTGAAACTGTAGAGGCCTTGCCATGACAACAGTGTAGTCAGTTCGAAGAAAAAGCTTCTCACGGGTGTAAGAATGAGGAAGTTGTGATCAAATGTTCGCTGTATAGTTCGACCATCTAATGAAATAAGACGGCAACTGAACGTTAACATATCAATATATGGAAAGGTCTGTCATTTGTCTCACTATTTTTTTTCATACGGACATTTATTAAATGAAAATTTTCCAAACATTTTCTTCCATATAGACCTTGTCCTGACGATTATAAACACAACAAAAAATATAATCAGTCAAATAGATACAGCTGCTGTGAAATTATGCGCGTACATACATTCGACAATAGCTTGATCATGCTGCGTCTTTAATGCTTGTTAATGTCATTTTCTCATTAATACTTAACCTAAATCACTTGACAAAATAATTTAGTCCTCTTGGAGATTAGATAGCACAAGACAAACAACAACGAAAACACACGAGACTGTCGTTTGATTCATATGCATAATGAGAAACATATAAGTCTATTTAAGGTTTCTGTAAATATAAATTTATACCTATTCTAATTCTCGGTATCTTGGTTCATTGATCCAAAACGACGGTGGTATAGACATAAACGTGAGGAGTAGGATGTGGATGAATTAGCGATAGGTGTCTAGGGTCTTTTGTGACCCAAGAATGCCGTTGAAACTCAAGGGGAAGGTGTATAAAACTAAAGTATACCAGTCGTGTTATACGGTTCCGAGAGCTGGGCTATGAAAGAGACGGATGAAAAAAAATACATGTGGCAGAAATGCGAATGTTTAGATGGATGTGTGGTGTAACCATAATGGATAAGATTAAGCATAAGTATATCAGAGTATGTCTGAAAATAGCACCAGTGGAAGCTGAGGAGTAATAGGTTAACATGGTACGGGCATATAATGAAAAGAGATGACTTTCATGTGACAAGAAAAATGTTAAGTTCGAAAGTAGACGGATAAAGGGATAGAGGAAGACCTAAGACGGTGTGGATGGATTGTGTGAAAAATAATATGTGTATAAAAGGTGTGAATACTGAGATGACATCTGACAGGGGAGAGTGGAAAAGGGAAAACTTGTTGTGCAGACTCTACTTAGGTGGGATAAGGTTAAGATGTTGATTATGTGACTGGCTTTTGTTCGCCGGTTCGCTCTCATTAATATACCTATTCTAATTCTGAACGAAAAATACCCTTTCCTTGACTCCTGACAACGTATACGCAAAATTTCATATTCATCGGTTGAGTAGTTAAAGTATGAAAGCGTAACAAACAAATAAAGAATCAAACATTCGCATTTTAAATATTAGTAAGGATTACTGTCATTATCAAATGGATAATGTTAATACAAAGTGTCTTGTGGTGAGTCTTTAACCTTATATTGATCAGAAGCTAGTCTTTTAAAGATAGTTTGATCTAAGTACCTGCTATAAAACGTCAACGAGAACGCGTACCTGTATATTATATCGCATATATTTTTGTAGGTGGTAGAGCTACGCTAAAGCTATTACTGATTTCAGCATGAATGGGTCGGCTCGCCCGACGCGCGGGGTAGTACCACCCGACACACAGAAAGCCGACGTGAAGTAACAGTGGTTGCACTGTTGCGTTTCGTTCGGCCAGTGAGAGCGCCGGAGGCCCACATATTTAAAAGGCCGGCAACGCACTTGCGACTCCCCTGGTGTTGCTAGTGTCTATGGACGGCGGTGATCATTTACCATCAGGTGACCCACCTGTTTGTTTGCCCCCTATAATATAGAAAAATATATACAACAAATGGCACTATTATTATTTTATGAACAAAAAAGAAATTGTAAATAGAACAATTATCCTTAACAAAATTGTTATTTGTAATGCCCGTGACGCAGGTGGAACTTTTCACCGTTAAAGTTTCAAAAGAGGTAAAACGTCTTAACAATATTCTTAGTAACTATCACAAACATGTTTGTTCTATGTCGTATGAGTGAACCTGTAGGCCCGTCAATTATTTACTGAGTCAATTTCCTGTTGCCTAAACTCGGCATTCCGCGAACCGAATGCAAGTATATTATGCGTTTCTAATAAAAACATAACTGTCAAACCGCCATCTTGTTTCCCAGTTCGTTTAAAACGTTAGTCAAAAAAGCACTGTCCGAAAACTAATAATTAAGCGTAACCAGCTATCTATATAAATAAAAATGTATTAACGAATGTATGTAAGCGAATCACTTCACTTCTTTTGTTATTGTGTTTGTAATTGTCAGGGCAAGGATTGTATGACTGAAAATGTTTAAAAATTCGTATGGAAAAGTGTTCCATATAAAAGAAGTGAGTGAGTGAGATAGAAGATAGGGAGATCTCCAAAAATATTGTCAGAATTGACATACTAATGTTCAGTTGCCATTTTATGTCATTACATAGTTACACATACTGTAAAGAAAAGACCTGGTCTAATTTTCTTCGTTAGTTTACCCGTGCAAATCCGCCGCGGACAGCTAGTCTATTTATAAATACTATCCTTTATCTGTGGCTTCGCACATATTTGTTGTTATTTCTATATGCCATAATAAATAATTAAATTATAACAAAATAGATACTTTATAAGCATTTAACGTGTTATTTGCGTAAATCAATTTTCATGTCGATCAATGGAAGAATGTGAAAGTTGATTCATAATAGTGCCATCTAGCGGCGAGTTATGACAAATTTGATAGCGAAAAGAACCCAATTATAAAATAAAGATATGACAACATTCACTTATAAGTTATATCTGATTTTATACGTATAGATATATAAATAAAGGCTTATGTTTTGAATAAAATAGTGTTATTACTCGGAAGTCTAACAGCACGCTAAATTATACAAAAAGGCTGCTGTGCTTGCTAATAATATTGAGAACATAAACAGCACTCCGCCATTTTGTTCTGAAATAAAGTAATTCAATAGATTTTAACTACTTTACACATAAGTACGTTAATATGTCGTTAATATTTTATTACAGTATTTTCAATTATTGTAATAGTTGTGTGTAATAAAGATAAAATAATATTTTCACTTTATATTTTTGTAATTTGACAAGTAATGATATTGGCGCATATCTTTTCATTTGAAATGCATAGTACGTTCGGTTTTTTTTTAATTAATAAATAAGGCCACTGGATACACATCATTTAAGCCTGACTTCAAACTACATGTAGGTATTTCTAATCTGTAAGCATCGATCTAACAAAATGATATGTTTCTTGTTACATCTATATCTAAGACATTATTATAGTATACACTTAGGTAAATATAATATTTATTTAATATACACTTACAAAACACACTAGGAAAAAAAATGTAGGTGTCGTAGGCGAGATCTTAGATTTTAATGTGGTGGCTTTGCATCTAATATAGCTTGGTTATTGTTCACAAGGTAAGGGGATTAGAAGTAATAACATGGAAAATGAGTTCTAAGCTGTGCAAATCATCTGGAGAGTTTTTTCAAGAGTGGCTCGTGTTGTTAGAACACTGAAGTAATCATAAGACATTTTGTTTTTAAAATATCGATACTAATTGTCTATAGTAAGGATTGGTTGCTAAAGTAGAAAGAAGACGGAGCATCGAGTATTAAATAAATTAGTTGCTAATTGGTGTAGCGAAATACTTTACGGACAGGATTTGTTTTTGTTTTACAAAATACATGGGAACTATTCTGATTTTTTCAGATCGTTGGCACCGTTGACTAAATTTGAAATAAAGAACACATAGACTAATATAAGACAGTCCCATTTAAGTTGATAAGTATGGTCACATTAATAAAACCTATCAACTGTATATTGATACTGGCAATCAATTAAATGGGAAAGTTTAAATTTACTTTTATTGTATCTTGATAAAACCATAGAACGGTGGTAGTACATATTTAAAAGACTATCTTACTGTCTATCGCCCAAAAGTTAATTTACCGTCAAATTAAATTAACGTTAAATACAAGACACTGTGACTAATCTGGCCATCTCACGTTTCAGAATCAGTAAGACACCAAGAACAATTTTTAGGTGTTAGGTTTTACAACAAAGTCCCGAAGCACATTACCGATTTGTCGGACTGCAAACTAAAGCGCCATGTCAAGCGGGTTTTGTTGTCAAAGGGCTATTTATAGGGTGGATCAATATGTGAACGATGGTGATGTCTGGAATTAACACCATTCCTAGTGTATCTAATAAAAACGATTGTAACTTTAATAATGTACAAAAATTTGTACGCCAAAAAGATAACCCGATCGTGTTCGTTACTGATTCTTCTCGATGAGTAGGCTTGTTGTCCTAACCGGTGGTAGTTTTGACGTTCATAGGCGCTGGTTTAGACCCTAGATTGAATAAAGTATTTTTGATTTTATCTATTTTTAAAAATCATATATTGACTAGTGAATTAAATTAAAAAAAAATTTTTTTTGGCAATGTTATCACCTGTTCAGTCTTACGGTTATACAACGCGTGGCATATGACGCCCGCCTTCTTGAATTTAAACACTTACACGTACATACAGTACAGACTCGTATAAAATCGAAAGAGTGATAAAGAAAATAGCATGGAGAAGGCGTAACGCTTTTTCATTATATGTCGATTTTTATCAGTCAACTCCTAACGTGTTAAAGAACTTCGTTATAGAGAAAGCTGGCGTTGTTTGTCACCCTTTACGCTTTATCGATTTGAGTACAATCTCAACTGATGTCAAATGATGATGTAGTCTAAACACGCTAACCCTAGAGCGGGAAGTTCTGAAGTGTTCTGAAGTTTGTAGGTGGTAGAGCTACGCTGAAGCTATTACTGGTTTCAGCATGAAAGCCTCGGCTCGTCCGGGGTAGTACCACCCTCTCACAGAAAACCGACGTGAAGTAACAGTGCTTGCACTGTTGCGTTTCGTTCGGCCAGTGAGAGCGCCGGAGGCCCACATATATTAAAAGGTCGGCAACGCACTTGCGACTTCCCTGATGTTGCTAGTGTGTATGGACGGCGGTGATCACTTACCATCAGGTGACCCACCTGTTCGTTTGCCCCTTATAATATAAAAAAAAAGTGTTGCTGCCGGAATACACCAATATAGGTATGCTTGGCGATAGATTTCTCAGCTTGCGGGTGGTAGCTAGCCAGATAGATGTTGGAAAAATCCCTTCCATCGTGCTTTTGGCTTTCTATCTGTATTTCTTTTTTATATTTTAAATATTATCTTTATCTATCGGTATCAATAAAATAAAAGGCTACTGGGCAGATTTTGATAAATATTTTTTTTTTATTTTACCTCTTAAACACTTGGTCTTTATCTAGAAAAAAATCTTGATTTAATATAAAATGTTATTAATTACAGTTTCAAGGACACTACGATTGTTATAAATACTACGCGTAACGTTCAGCGTTGTGTGTTTTCTTGCCGTGGAGAATTGTGTCAAGTATTGTGTTGCTTATATTTTTTCCACTGTACATAAATATACTATTAAGGCAATATACGACGCAGACGAACTCACGGGTATCAGCTAGTTTATTGTAATATATCACTTCTTCTCGACCGACGTTGTAACATTTTTAGGTGGAAATGTAAATAACTCAATGATGTTCAGATTAAGCCGTTAAAGCGGAGACGCGACACGCATCAAATCTCAAGACTCATTAATTTGTGTCGCATGTCCGCGAGAACGAGACAACGGTACGCTGATAAGGTGCGAGCGAGCGAGACAGTTTGATACGAATCGCAAACGTGGAGTGATTCACTGGGTGCGTTGAACTTTAGTTTTGATGATGCATCGACATACAGACACATACCTTTGATGTATTATCTGCACTAATATTGATTTTTTTTGCAAGCCTTATAGGGCCATAGACGGCGACAATCCCATTGTATCCGGAGGCCGGTTTGTCTATTGAAGGAATCATCTCCCTGAACGGATATATGTGTTACACCCAATACAAATGAAACTAGATCGAATAATGTAAATATTTTTCCCTGTATTGACTCGTTCGCTTGAAATGAAACATATTTAATAAAGGTTATATAATAGAAAAATGTTGTGAGTGCCTCCACCTGCCTGGTAATACATAGGTATATGAAAAATATAATTACTTTGAGACTTAATCATGTAATAACTCCAGAACATGTCGGCACAAGACTACGACCATTCGATGTGAAATTTTTCGTAGAAAGTTCTAGGTTACTTATCGCATAAATTCCATGGACCTTTACAATGTTTTTTTTCATTTACATTTTTGTATACGTTTTTTGCCGGTAATACAAATAAAAGAGGTGTATAGGGAGGATATCACAGCTAGACCTGTTATATGGCAATTAGTTACTTCTATCTAGGGATCTATCACTTATAAGCGGATCAGATTAATTAGGAAGCGGTAATGGCTTAGTGGTACGCGTATTCGGGCACTATGTTAATCGATCTAGGCTTAACCTTCAACAGGTCTGAGCTTACAAAGGAAAACTTTTTCTAAGTTATGCCACCCGCAAGTTGAAAATACATCAGCCAAGCACCTATCCATAAGTATGCCCCGGCAGCTTCACTTGAGAGTCAGTCCTCATTAGGTTTAATACGTTTGGGCATATTTGAAAAGAGGTAAGAAATGTAAATTATGTCCGACTACAATACACCAAGTGATAGTTTTTTTTTTTATATTATAGGCGACAAACGAACAGGCGGGTCACCTGATGGTAAGTGATCACCGCCGTCCATAGACACTAGCAACACCAGGGGAGTCGCAAGTGCGTTGCGGGCCTTTTAAATATGTGGGCCTCCGGTGCTCTCACTGACCGAACGAAACGCAACAGTGCAGGCACTATTACTTCAAGTCGGTTTTCTGTGAGAGGGTGGTACTACCCCGGACGAGCCGACCCATTCATGCTGAAACCAGCAATAGCTTCAGCGTAGCTCTACCACCTACAAAAAGAAATGTAAAAATTAAACAAATTGACATTCTATAGAAATCCGGAGAAACAGCAAGCAATTTATTCCGGGCGGAAGTAACAGCGATCTATCTCCTCTAAAAACAGTAATAGTAACTATCTATTTGCTTTAAGTGGAAGTAACAGCTATAGATCTGTACCAAGCGGATATATCAGAATAATAATTATCAACTGATTTACAACCAGCATTTTGTTATTACAAATAACAAAAAGATACAGGCAAGTTAAAGAAAAACAATGATGAAATAAATACTTATAAAAATAACAAGATATTTTTTATAGCGACAGAGTTTAACGGCCTAAGAGTATATTTATTTCCTAATGTACGTACGAATACGATAATATATTTATCACTTGTGTAGTAAAAAAGTCTGACTATACGTACGTGGATAAGTGAAACAATTTATCTGGCGAATGCCAATGTCCACATTGATAACGATTCAGGTATGTAGACATGAACTAAGCTTATGATGATATATAAGTATCGATTGAAGCTCATTTTAGGCGTTACTGTCGATGTTTCCAATTTGATTCAATTTGCATCATTAAAGTTATCAGTCGTTTTTCAACCCCCTCGGGGGACGAATTATTAAGAATCATTTTTAGTAGGCACTTATCGACCGTATTAAGCAACTTCTGAGGAATATTTCACGCTTGTAGTCTCAACGGATTAAGTTTCGCCTTGTCTGTAACATAGCTCAGTAACGTAGGTAATAGAGAAAATCATTTTTATAAGCACTAGCTATACCCACGACTCCGTACACTTTTGTTGTTATTTTCAATTAGAAATAATCGACTTACAGTATAGTGAGAGTGGCGCAGTAATTGATAAGATACAGCTTCATACAGTGGTGAGGTGTAAAGAAAACTCTATGAAGAAACTTTGGATGTGCTATAATTCTAACATTCCTTTTTATATAGATAGATTATGCATGTATTGAAATTGTACTATGCTATTCAAACTGTTATTATATTCAAATTAAGTATATGTTAAAGATATATTTCATTTAAAAAAGGTCGTATTAAAATAACAGTTGTTATTTTTTTAAACAAAGAACAGCTGTTTTCGAATTCAAAGGGCGATTTTCAATTGGTTTTCGTTTTCAATCGACATTGACCTCCATATGTTGAACAAAACAATTCGAAAAGATTGAGACGGCGACGCAACGGTCCGCAACCGAAAATCCGGTCACACAGCAAAAGGGGAGAGACAGTCCGCCGAAAATTATTCGCGACGCGCCGTTTCAAGGTCGGCCGCGTTGAGGCAGGTCAGCGCCGTGACGTCACCGGCGCCCTCCAAAACGCAGGGTCGATGACCCTGGCCGCCATTGCGGAAACTGTGCTCCGCGCGTTCGGAATTCGAATTGGGACTTACCATTGTTGTGTGCGTACGATTACAGTGTGCGTACGTCGTTGTTTGTCGTCTGCGGCGCGTCTGTGTGCGAGACGTGCAATTCGGACGCTGATTAAAACCTACTTGCTCGAGAATAAACGGTTTTTATCTCATTTATATGGTATTAGTGACCGCCCGCGACTTCGTCCGCGTTAACCTACATATAAAATTTATTTTCAATCATATGTAACCTAGCGCCATGGATATCATCAAAGCGTCTCACTGAAATAGCACTTTGATTTGCCAACTTTTACATAAACAGGCATATAGATTTCTAAATGGTTCTGACGACCTTATTCTCGTGAAAATAGTTTTTTTTTAATTAGTGAGAGCTACATGTTTCATATATTAATTGCAATTTTTCCATTTAAACTCATTGAGTCCTATTGCCGACTTTAAATTACCTCTGTCCAATTGTATTATTACCACTACACACCCCTATGGAATAGCGCAATTATAGCTAAATTCTGATAAAACTCCACTTTCTGCCAGTAAAAGTCTCTTTAAAATAAATTTAGCCGTTTTGTACAGATCTGACAAATAACAACGGACAATATAGTTCTATTTAAATGTATAGACTTTTTGTAACACCATACAAGGAATACTCTTTATTTTAAGCGGTGATGTTTTCCTGAACATTATATATGTTAAAGTCATACAAAAGTTGCACGCAAGTACCTAAATATAGATAGCTCTTAGTGCCTACATAATGGCTTGAAATTTTTCATTATATCGTAATTTATAGGACAGTTCGCGAAATAATACTAAATGTTGGTAATTTTCATTATATATATACCTAGGTATATGAATTTATTTACGTCAGGAACATAAAGATTTTGGTATTGCGCGGTAAACTACAAAAATACGAACGACCGGCTACATGACAAGTGTATAGTTTGTAAGGTTTTACATCTACACTATAGGCACATATCATATTATAATTGTCTACTGTATATTTAATATCCAAACTAATATTATAAATGAGAAAATGAGATTATTCGTTTGTCTGTCACGATTTCATGCCCTTACTAATCAACCGATTATGGTTGAAACATACCTACACGCTGTCAGGGGTACAGAAATGGGCATAAGTATACTTTCCATCCATTGACACTCGCACCGCCCGCCGCTGGGTGACTGTTCATCCACATACCCTAAAGGCCAGCAGAATGGCGACAAGCGCAAGATTCTCTAGAAGCTTTATTATGCACACGCCAACGTCCTGGAATGGATTACCCAGCACGGTGTTCCCCCAGGGTTATAAGATAGGGTTCTGCATAAAGGGAATTAAACACGCTCTTTAGGGTCGGCAACACAATAGTGATGCGCCTGGTGTTGCAGTTGTCCATAGGCGACAGTAACCATTTAACATCAGATGGGCCGTCTGCCTGTTTGCTGCCCTTTGGCGTAAAAAACCAAAAAGACAAAAAGTACTGCTTCGAGCAAAGCCGCGGGGGGTAAAAGCTATTTATTAATAAGTATATTCTATGAAGAGTCATTCTGACTAAGAAAGGCGGGACGAGAGAAAGTATGTCTAACCAATTTTTTTATTTTATGATAACAAAAGCTCATACTTGAAAAAACATGTACTATTTGATGCAATTTTTTTTACTGATTCCGAATGTTCATAAAAGTAACAAAAATGGTGGATGTCAGTACTTACAATTTACATGACACATTAAGGTTAGGAGGTCTACAAAAACCGACGTCGTGTGTCAAGAGTGGTATGGGTCATTAACTTTATGACGTCACATGTATAAAACTAAACTGCAAAGGAAATCTTATTCATTTGAATAATTATTGATTTTATCTGAAAGATTTTGAAAAAGCTATTATAATACAATGGATCAATATGTGAACGGTAGTTGATGTCTGGAATTGACACGTCTCTGTACATCCACTGATAACGATTGTAACGTGTAATGTATTTTAATATACATCTATATATATGTTAAAAAGATAAACTCGATCGAGTTTCTTGCCGGTTCTTCTCGATGACTGGGTTGTTTTCTCAACCGGTGGTAATTTTCGCGTTCATAGACGACTTCTTAGGACCTAAACTGAATAAAGTATTTTTTTTATTATAACTTTAATTGGATATAATAATGTAAGTATTTTTGAAGTTTGAATACGACAATTTATACACTTGACATTGCAATATAAGTTACGTTCAAATCAAGGGAGAAAGGATCATTGATGAAGAAGGAATTTAAAAGCGCTTCAAAATTGTACTAAGAATTGTAAAATAAAATTATAAATAATAGTTACTGTTGTATCCTGTAATTTATTTATGTTTCCTAAAATCACAATATTAAAAATTTCAAATGTGAGTTGTTTCTTTGTTACCTTTTTGACCAATTTGAATAAGACTCGCTGTTCCCGTCGATATAGGCCAAAAAACCTATATCAACGCGAACGAAGCTGCGAGCAAGAGCTAGTTGTTTTATTTATATACCTATTTTGTATCGTTCATTCGATTGTTAACTTGTGATAGTCGGTATTATGTTGTAACATAACTACAGTTGAAATCAAATTTGTAATTTAAGACGCCATATTGTTTTTCGAAACCAGAAACTCGAGCCCTTCAGACGGCTTACGGAAAAAACAATCTATTTAGTTAATTTATTTTCTTATTATAACGTGTATTATATTTATTTACCTTTATTATGTAAACCAAAATGTATATCTGCTCGTAAAATATAATATGGAACGGAAAAACATGATGTTATTTAATGTACAAAGCAATGTATTAAGACGCCATATTTGATTTAATAAAAAAAGTAAATGGAGCCCATGACTTGGATTATAAAGGCCGTACGGCATACAAAACTGGTTGGAGACAAAAAAATATGGCCGCGCCCAATCATCTAACACGATTCAAATTTCGGTTGCGCTAGAGTAGGGATGTAACATTATGCGTTAGACGCACACAGCTACATGTATATTGGACTTGTTCACGCAAACTATCTTTAATAAAAGTGGGGCCCGTGATTTGGGTGGGCGTTTTTGTAGGGTCCGTTCTTGTTACTTAAATATGATTTGAATGTACCTATGTTTTTATTTGTTGATTAGGTACTTAACAATAACTATTTCCTTTTTTAGGGCTCATACTATCAATAATGTGGTATGTGGTTTAAAAAAGTTATCTATTTATTATGAAGTGAAAACACTTTTAGCTGTGTTGAGCGATTTTTGGTAGAGAAAAAAACATATGGGTTCGTGTCACCGATGACCTCGACATGCTTGTGATGTATCGCGCTTGCGCCAGACTGGTGACGCGTAGTATAGCGGCCTGTGTACCTATATGTAATATAATATTTTGTATTGAGCTTGTGCAACCCATCATATATTTCATTAATTCATAAAAATGAATAATATAATTATGCATAATTAATTATTGCTACGCGTGCCAATAGGCATTAAAAGCAGACTAATATTAATAACTGAAATTTACAATTAATGAAATTTCAAACGTTTGACTATATCTAATTAATTGAAAATTAAAAAATAACACATTCTATTGTTTTGAGTTTTCACTTCTTTCAGCAGTTCTTATGATTGCTTTGACGTTTTTTTATGTATATTATCTTAACCTTAATGACGCACTGAATGTCTCGATGCGCGTGCGGTCTGTATGAACTATTGAATAACCATCCAACGTGGCGCTAGAAAAGTTACACTCGACTGATCGGTGACACTACAACCACTCGTTTTTCGATATTTATAAGTTATGCGGTATATAACTAAACTAGCACCCGTCAGTGACTTTGTGTGTATTAATTATACCATCACATTTATTGCCTAAAAATGAAAAACTGCCTATAGATATAGGTATAATTAACGAATAAAGTCGTTTTTTGACAGTGATTGTAGTTATTTAATATGGCATCAATGTCAATTTTCGGAGATTAACTGTTACAAACAAGGTTTAATATTTTATAGCAATTATTTTGCCGTAATATTTGCATATTGATGTGATGACGTTACATTCATTTTCGAGATTGCAATGAATTTTTAGTTTACAGTATATCATGCAAAACATAAAACAACTTTCGTAAGAATTAAAACAACAAAAAAACACAGATTTTAACACCTGTCCAACCTGTTCACCAGTACCTACAACCTTTTATTGAAAAAATACTCCTTCCACATTCTTAAACAATTTATTTGGTAATTATTCTCAACACAGTATAAAACCATTGGTACATTCTATATTCTTGTAAAAAAAAAACTCAACCATTCAACGGTTGCCGAAAATACCTCTCTAATTTTTTCTAATTTCAAATCGACCAATCATGGCGCACCCGAATTCGAGGATGCGCACGAGTGGTTTAAGTTTCTAAACGAGTTTAGCACACAAACACGTCCATCAACTGTTTGTACAGTACAGTCCACATTATATTTCAATGAAGTGCCGCCATAAAAATGTAACTAACTTTGGGACTGCGATTTTTATATTTCCTAAAAAAATGTTTTCATACGTAGTAAGTATTCTTTACACATTTTTACAATATATTAAAATATATATATTTTTTTATCTATTTGGAAAATTTCGTTCATTTAATATCAAAACATCATAGGTCAAATATCTCAACATATATTTTATTATTTTAAAATGATATACGAATATAATAATTGACAGTGACTCTTATATAATGTAATAATAAAAGTACTACATATACTGAAGGTCACGCGTTTGACGGCCCAATCATTTGGCAGGTCATTTTCGTTCACATAAACGCACGTACGGCTGTGTGCGTTGTGAGTTTGCCCACGCAATTAGCATTTAGTGAATAGAAGTGTCAAGTGTTCGTGTTTTGAATAATATAAACGTTAGGTTTTTTCGGTGGTGTTTTGTTCGTGTACCTACGTACTCGGTTTAATGCGCCATTTAAATTCAAGGTGATATGGTTTGATGCAGCCGTTTCGGTGTACTTGTTGGTTGGTAAACATCGGTTCTGTTCGTAATGTTGGTAATGTGTTTTGAATAACTAATTATTGTTTTTTTTTACATATTTATTTATATCCATTATTTATAGGTATATTAATACGTTTCAAGGATAATATTTACACTCATATAAATGTATCAGTGACTTGAAACCTATATTTATAATGTACATATAAAAGTGTGTGTTACTTATCCGGATCTATCTCCAAAACGGCTGAACCGATTATGATAAGACCTTTACTGCTAGATAGAGGAATTTTCAGAGTACCATCTAGACCATATCATTACACATTACCTTACCGACTAAGCGCGCTAACATTAAAATTTTGAAGAGTAATTTAAAATCGGTAAAAGAGTTATTGCGATTAATTAGTAGACTAATGATTACAGTACAATCGATTCAGGTAAGATACGTGAAGTAACGAAACACGAGACCAAGGCTACAGCTATTTAATTAGATAATGACGGTAAAGGAAGGCGTCGTGAGGAAGCTTTGAAATATGAGAAATATCTTCAAAATAATTTATATACTCGTATGTACGCATGTACCTATACATAAATATATTAGCTTTTGCCTGCGTCTTCGCTCGTTTGAATATAGATTCGATCTATCCCTCGGAACAGTACATTTTTTCGGAATAAATTCACCCAAAATTTTTTACTATCGCTCGAGTCATTTCAACGTAAAAGTGTAACAAACAAACAAATTGACATTTAAATTGTTAGTAAACAATTAAGGACTTATGTTGTAGCCAGAGTTCAGCTGACAGACCCCGGATAACGATCGTCGCGTTGTCAACAATTGCTGTACTGGATTCCGTCTAAACACTTCAGCGTTATCCTATACATCTTCTATCCATCTCATGACTGTTATGACTTATCCTAACATATATCATTAAATATGGCTAAACCAGATCGAGTTTCTCACCGGTTCTTCGCGATGACTGGGTTGCTTTCCGAACCGGTGGTAATTTTGACGTTCATAACCGCCTTAGCAGGACCTAAACAGATAAAGGTAATTTTTTTATTTGATGATACTCTTCGCTTTTCAAGTTTCAGGATCAACTGGTATACGAATACCAGGCCGAGATGGTAGTGACAACTGCTGATCTGGCGATGGTAGCAGTTATTGACTGCATATTCCATCAAATACAATGTCGTCACTATAGCATATAGAATAGCTTCATTTAAGAACCAGTCTCTTCAGGTTTGTGGTCTTGCGTTAAGCTAATAAAGTATAAAAGCTTGGTCAAAGGCAAATATCTGAATAATCCTCGTATTATAAATACACGAATGTAACACGACAGTGACTAAACCATCGATAATTCTCTTTTATTTATGACAAAAAAAAAAAAACATAAATTTACATACCTAGTAGAAGTCTTCTCAGGAAACCGCTATTGCGGTTTAATCGAAGTAGTATAAGAAAGAAAGTTTATCTCACAAGTCTCATGATAGGAGTGTTGTTTCAAGTGATTTTTTTTAAATCTTTAACATGGGTTTTGTCGCTTGTGGAATGTGACGGCCCGAAGCGATATCATAGATTTATTAAGTTCCGTCATACAATTCATTATCGTATTTTAAAGGCTAAGCTTGAGATTCTATACAATTTAGCGCATTCTGAGTGAGAGGGTTTGACAGCATTGAAATTTAAATACCTTCTCACCTCCATGGACATGTGCTAACTCGGTTTTAACGCCTATTGGCATGCCTAGCAACAATTAATTATGCATAATTATATTATTCATTTTTATGAATTAATGTTGGATGTATGATGGATTGCACAAGCTCAATAGGAAATATAAATATTACATATAGGTAGGTACACCGGCCGCAATACTACGCGTCGCCAGTCTGGCGTAAGCACAATACGTCACAAGCATGTCGAGGTCATCGGTGACGCGAACCCATCTATTGTATCAAAAATATAATGTCATACTGTCTACCCGCCCTGGCTTCGCACAGCTGTACTAACGAAGGAAATGAGACGAAATTCTGTCAGTATATTTTTGAAAATCTCTCCGCTGTCTTCTGTCTCATTCACTTAATTTTTTTTATGGAGACTTTTTAACCCCTGGAGTAACCAAAATCTTAAAGGTTTAAGTTCCCATAAAAACTAATGTAGACCTCGTGAAGCACAGGTCAACAGACTGTAGACAGCATAAGCTTTTAAAAAAATACCTGATTTATTAAAAAGAAAAATTGAATAGTAACAAATTAAGGTATTGTAAAATTATAACTTTTATTTAAAATAGACTTTTAAATTAATTTTACTGTTGAACGAACTTTCTTTTACTAGGCCATTAAAATTTACAATATACGATGTCGTGAATCTAAAAACATAATCCGCCATTTTGAGAACCCGGATCTCAATAAATCAGCCGTGAGGTTTAATTTAATTTATCTGTTACGATTTTTCAAATATTTACTTGCATATAAAACTAATTCGACACCGTGTCTATCGACACGTGAATACGAATCCAAGCGAATAAGCCGGAGCTTTCGGAGAAGAAAAACGTCGTGATGAAATTGTAGGTGGTAGAGCTACGCTGAAGCTATTGCTGGTTTCAGCATGAATGGGTCGGCTCGCCCGACGCGCGGTGTAGTACCACCCGACACACAGAAAACCGACGTGAAGTAACAGTGCTTGCACTGTTGCGTTTCGTTCGGCCAGTGAAAGCGCCGGAGGCCCACATATTTAAAAGGCCGGCAACGCACTTGCGCCTCCTCTGGTGTTACCAGTGTCTATGGACGGCGGTGATCACTTACCATCAGGTGACCCACCTGTTCGTTTGCCCCCTATAATATAAAAAAAAAAAAAAACCATGGTATATTTGTGGATTTTTCTAAGCTCCACCTGGCTAACTATTACCCTCAAGTTGAAAATCTTTCGCCTGCCACTTAAGGATATATTCCGACAACTGCATTTGGTAAAGCCAGTACATCTAGCTTTAGCGTGCTTACCATCTTAAACCACATTGCCATTTGACATCAGGTGAGGTTGTTGTCAAACACAAATGAAAAAAAAACTGATTTTTAATTGGTTCGCTCTATTATGATTTCTATTCAACGATTGCAACTCCCTAGCTCTACGAAAAAATTCATACAGTTGAATTTCTGTTTTAATATAACATGTATATTTTTGTCTACAACTACTAACACGATTCTGTCCATACATTACAACAGTGCGAAGCCAGGGTAAAACGCTAGTTTATTATCTATAATACATATATAAGTATGAAATAATAAAAGTAATAATACTCGGTTTAAATCATAAATATGCACGCTATTAGCATACACGTTTGACAAAAATGTCGACCATTCAAGTACGATGTAACTACTAGCGCCATCTTTTACGTATAGACGGAACTATTAAATAAGGCACTTTAATGTTCTTAGACTTCGTATTAAAATATCGTGCCGCTACATTGTAAAGGGGATCGGCAGGATTATACTATATATCTGATTACTATAGTAAGTGTGTGAGGGTAAGATGAGTTAAAAAATTATCCCACGAATTGAATACCTACTTATAACATACATGTATATATATATAAATCAGTTTGCGAAAGTATGTAAGCACATCACTACAGAACGCTTGCATTTTGTTTATTCTTTTTTGGTCGTGTTTATAACTGTCAGGACAAGGTTAGTTTGAACTAAACTATTTGAGAAAACTTATGATGAAAGTGTAAAATTTCGATCAAAAATTCACGATATAAAAAAAATTATGAGTGAGTGAGACAGAAGAGAATAGTGAAATCTTTAATGATATCGACAGTGACTGCCTTGGACCTTTGGAAGTACTGTAAAGAGATGCGTTGGTACATCTTCGCCAGTATCCCCGTATGCAGCCGGGCCGGAGTGCCAGTTTTCATTATTTATACAATTTTGTTAATTAATACTATTTCTTTTTTTAACTATTTAACTTATAATCAGATGAAATAATATAATGATGAGTTTGGAGAAAAAAAAAATTAACAAATCAATAAATCGTTCCCGATCGATCGATTACATTATAGGTACCTACATTTTTATTATTGACCTATTTTACCTATAAATAAAATGTTGTAGGTCTGTTGTTGTGTTTCATTTATTATGTTTCAGTCTCTAGATGTTTAGGTCCTTATCTAGAAAAAAAAAATCACAATATCTTTACATACTCCTTAATATTATTATTATCTTTAAGTTATACGCTTACATACATTCAGTGATTGATTTTTATTTATTAACTATAAAAAAAGTAGTAGATAGATATGTTTAAACTTATATAAGTATATAAACAATTATCAAAAAAAAAAAGTACAAACGGGTAAAACCACGTCCCGACGCTTGTGGACGCTTGTGACGCGCATTATTTAAAAAAAAAATCCTACTAATCAATAGATTATATGAAATGAAAGCTTTTAACATAATGCCTGCCTAACACTCGAACGATAAAGCGTTACGAACTAACAAACACCAGACAGACCCTTTCGCGAAATAACACATTTATATAATTTAGTGCGCCGTTGCGTACAGTGCCGGACAAAGATATGGAACGGGGTGAGTGTTAATATATTATCTGTCAGCCAATATTATTATTTATCACTATATAGTATAAAACAAAGTCGCTTTCTCTGTCCCTATATCCCTATGTATGCTTAAATCTTTAAAACTACGCAACGGATTTTGATGCGGTTTTTTTAATAGATAGAATGATTGAAGAGGAAGGTTTATATGTATAATAATGTAAATTAAATAGTGGAGAAATACTGTTATTTTTGAGGTTAATCCAAATATAACGCGTGCGGGCCACGGGCAGTAATGAATAAATCAAAACTACTGGATCGATTTTAATCATTTTTTCAGTGAATGACATAGGCTATATATCTTATACCCGTGCGAAGCCGGAGCGAGCCGCTAGTTTATCAATAAAGCTAATGTAAATTTTACGTATCCCATCAAAATAATATATTTTTTGTTATGGATAAAAGATACTCTATAATATTTTTGTACATATTACAACGTGTTTGATAAATTGAATGATGATTGGTCCAGCAGTTAAGTGTAAATCTAGTAGCTGAGATGATTGTAGGATGGCATGAATGCGACAATAGATTGCCGATCTCTTGTTGGTCCCAATTGTTTTTGGTTTGCACTGCGCCTATCATCAAGTACAATGCTGTTACCAATAAACTGTTTCCCTCGTTTCTCTAAAATTAATTTTATATACTAAATCACAAACATTGGTTGTGACTGCCTTTATAACTAGATTTTGCTCGTGGCTTCGTTTGCGTTTATCTAGATTAAACGTATTCGTTGGTCGTAATTGTTTTTAGTTTGCACTGGGCCTATCATTAAGTGCAAAGCTGTTACTAATAAAATATTGCATCCGTCTATAGTTATTTTAATATATTAAATTACAGAGACCGGTTTTTACACATTTATTTACGACTAGATTTTGTTCGGGTTGTTTTGTTGTTGTTGTCACGTTATCTAGATCAGACAAATCCGTCAGAACAGTTTTATTTTTCTATTTGAGAGATATTCTGTTCTTTTCTGTATCATTGACAAGGTCTATGTAATACGTGTCATGATGACCGGTGGAGTAGTGAAGACATGAAGGTATGACGAGCAAACTGACATTTCCATAATATTAGTAACGATTTTTATCGAAGATTTCCTGACGTTATATTTTAAATAAAATACAATCCATATTAAACGCTGATATTGTTGCCCTATCTATATATGTGAGATTTTTTTTTATAACGATACTTTTTTTTAGTTTTTCCATAACAAACAAAATGTCTCATCTTTTTTCTTTATAGCAGTAGTTTTGGTGATCGCTTAACATGGCATGCATTTTATACCTAATTTTATGTTCGATTTAAATAAAATTGACTTTGATAAATTTCCTTGGCCTCAAGTGTAAAATAAGATGTGCGGGCAATTTTTAAGAGTAATTATCGCGTTCAGTCAGTGTCGAGCCGCGACGCGGGACATTTATTGTGCTGCCTGCGCACTAACTGTGAACCACACTAGCAGATTTGTACGTGCTTCTGTAATTTTTTGAATTCACAATGCTTGATTGTAACGAATTCTGCATTTTTGTTTATGCGTAATGTAATACTGGATAAATTGAATTTAACAGGGGTAGTAGAGCTCGTGCTTTGAGGTTTTTTTTTTAAAAAAAAACATGCTAAACTAGCAACACCATGCCTGATAGTAAGCTCTTTACCATCCAAGAACAGCCACGATCGCTCCGAGGCGTTGTAAAATTAATTGCCCCTCTTTAAATCTCCGCACATCTATTTAAGTCTAAGTAGGCAAGGTAATGCAATTCTATACTTTTTCTCTTAGGTTTGTCAACAGATTTTCTTATATTTTTTTTGTCAAATAAAAAATGCCATTCTGAGAATTTCAGGAAAATTGCAGATAATACTAAAGTTTTGTTAGTAAACAAAAAAGAATCGGACAAAAAGAATGTAAATACAAAATCCTCGAAAATGAATGAATCTGCTCTGCTTATTTTCTTCTAAAAGTAGAGTAAATAACAAATATTATACAAAAAAAAAACATCACGGTTATCGTTATGGCTATTTCAAAAAAGTGAATTCAATAAAAAAAAACATAACTTTAAAAAAATTCTGAAAAATGTTTTCGGTAGCTTAGGCAAGATAGAAAAGTTTCAGTAATATCGAAAGGGGTTGGGTCAAAAGCGGTCGTTATAGTATGGAACGCCAAATTTATACATAAGCAGAGAAAAAACTATTTAGAACTTTTTTTCTCCTTTCCTTGCTAACCGATTGTACAGGTTCTAGCTTCTAGAGAACTTGACGGTTATCACTATTTTGATAGGTTTTCGGGTGTGGAGATAAGCGGCCACAGTTTTCTCAAAAGTAACAAGATATGCGCGTCATCAGTTATATGACCTATATGATGATAAGAATGGTATTATCAAGAGCAGAAATCATTTCGCTTAAATATCACTTTGAACGGTGACATCCCGTTTCTAGATAGACAAGATTCAGGCTAGTGCGTGGGAGAGAGACACATTCCAATTGGATTGATTCGTCGACGTACACTATTTTTAGACTATGATTTATGTTGCCCTGGATAAAACTTGATTTAATACAATTTGATACAACACTAGCTATTCAACGCGGTTTCTCTCGTCTAAATTATTTAGATTTGACCTATCGTACTACTCTCTATGTACTCTTCTGTACAGCTGACAAAGTCCTTGCAATATTGCATGATGGACAGTGACGTGAAAGCGTAAGAAGCAAACCAATGTTCACGTTTTACAAATCTTCTAGTGGTTTGTCCACTGGAATGTCTATCTGACGTTCGCAGGATCGAACCCCGGCGTATACCAACGAATTTTTCGGATTTCGCGTCATCATCAGCATTAACCTGTAAGCGACGTACTGCAGGGTCATAGGGCTCTTCCCGAAGGAAGGTATGGGCATAATTAACACGTTAGCCCACAACGTATTGGCGATTTCAAATTCTGGGAAATCCTTAGCTCTTTATTTTTTTCACTTACGGTGGTACTACAAGAACATTTCTCAGGTTCAGGTTTCCTCACGACTTTTTCCTTCACCGTCAGCCGATACTATTACCAATTTAAATTAATTCCGAAAAATTCGTTGGTACCTGCCAGCGTTCGCACCTGCGGATGTCGGATTGACTAGCACTAGACGACTTTTTAAGTGCGCATGGGAGTGTTGTGATGTCGGTTCGTACTTACGGTCATCGAATTGATATTCCACCAATCAGACCACTAGACCGCCATGATTTTTAATTGACGTACATTCACTCATTTAAATTGGTAACGCTATCAGCTCATGGTGAAGAAATTCATCGTGGGAAAATCTGAACCTGAGAAATGTTCTTATAGTACGACGGTATGTGGGAAAAACATAGATCTGTAGATTTGACAGAATTTGAAATCGACAATACGTCGTGGGCTGGTGATTATATCCATGCCTTCCCTCGGGAAGAGGCCTACCATCATACGGTGGGTATCTTACAATATGATATGACGTCATGATGTGAAATTCGCATTTATATTAGTAAGTATTCTTCCCAAATCTATCCCCACATACTTATAGGTGGGTTATGCTAGCTGCACCTCAGAATCAAACTCTCCAGGCTTAATGAGGCTATCGTCAGAATGCAACATATAACAAAAATAAGTATTTTGTTACTTAAATTCTCTGCCCGCCCCTTTTCTATATGAAAGCGTGATAGTTATTATAACCGAGAATCAAAACGTATTACGTAACCTCGTGTAGGAAGGTTGAATTAACAGTTCATACTGGTTGGCTAATAAGATTGGAACACAAAATACAAAACGAACATAACGTTGCATGAAGTGCAGCCGTTGCGAGACCCTGAGCTTATTCACAGTTCGATTCTAGTGTATGATATTGTTGACATGAATGAAGATTGATGTATATTAATCAATTACCCCGCTAACCTATTGCTATGCTGTTTGAAAATTTGAAGGAGCGTCCAGACGAAGCGACTGTCGAAAAAACGACAGACTATAATGACTTATGTATAGATTCAATATACTAAAAATTACCCTTTTTATAGGTTACCCTTTATAGGTTAGCGTCTGACCACAATCCAAGTTGATGTTAAATGATGATGCGGTCTAAGATGGTAGTCACGCTAAACCTAGAGGGAGACAGGCTCTCAAGTGCAGCTGCCGGAACACACCAACAGGTGGTTGGCGACAGATTTTCAACTTGCGGGTGGTAGCTAGCCAAGCGGACATAGAAAAAGGCCTACCGCCATGCTATGGTTTCAGGGCCGAGTGCGCACGCGCCCGCTCGCAGCTCTGACGGTCCGTTAAGTTCGGCAACTCGCGCGCAGTTGTCGGATATTTTCGTGTGTGTCCGGAAGTTTAGTGTGTTCGAGCGGCTACTGTCGATCGTACGCTCTTTTCAGAGCGACGGTGCACCTCCATTAGTGCACTATTTAAACCGCACTTTTCGGTGCGAAGCCGTGCACACTGTTTGCAGTGCGTCGAGTCGCCGTGCTACGCGTCGTGCCTCGTGCTGCGCTTCGAGAGTCGTGCAGCGCGTCGTGTGCCGTGCAGAGCGTCGTTCTTCGCGCCGCGCCGTGTGCAGTTTTGAAGAGAAGATTCGCGTTCGCGTCGCGTCGCGTTTTCCCTTTGGCCCGGACACGGATTGTCCGTTAGATTTGAATTAGGCGCACCCCCCTGCCCCTCAGGCAGGGAGGTTAGTCATGTCTACCCCCGCGACCCCGCGTGCCCATCCGGCCCTTCCGGCCGTTGATGATACCGTCCACCTCGAAGAACTGTTGCGCTTCCACATGTTCGTCGAAAAGGAAGACCCGAATCTCGTCACGGAATACAATAGACTCCGGAAAGTCTACGCGCGCAACCCTCCCGGTAAGATACCGCGTTGTTTCTCCGCGAACCCTTTCGCGAATCTCCCGGACGACCCGTTCACGAGGTACTCGGAATTCGATTCCGATGACGACTCTGACATGGACTACGATACAGTCCCCGCGACCGCGCCCGCGACCGTGCCTGCGCCCGCGACCGTGCCTGCGCCTGCGCCCGCGACCGTGCCTGCGCCCGCGACCACGCCCGCCGATGACGACGGTTTCACAACCGTCACGCGCCGCGGTAAACGCCCACGCGCCGCGATTCAGACCGATAGCGACTCTGCTGCGGGACGTCCGACCCCAAAGCAGCCCAATATAGGTGGC
The DNA here is from genome assembly GCA_035772565.1 of Antheraea assamensis. Classification (NCBI taxonomy): domain Eukaryota; kingdom Metazoa; phylum Arthropoda; class Insecta; order Lepidoptera; family Saturniidae; genus Antheraea; species Antheraea assamensis. Next base: position 1,414,101 of record JAQQSE010000072.1, on the reverse strand, counting down.
GCTCGGGTGCCCCGAGCCTCTCCCACGCCCTCTGCCGCGAATTCGGCTCGAGCCTCGGCTGCGGAACCCGCGGTCGCGGCCAAGAAGCCACGCCTACCGCCTCCCGTCACCTTCCGTGACAAAGCTCGATGGGTAGAGATTTCTGAAGACCTTAAGTCGAAGGAAATCGTCTACAAGTCTGCCGTCAACACTGTTGCCGGCATTTCTATTCGTGTCTCGACCCCCGATGAGCATCGCGAGCTCACCAAATACTTCAGGGAGCGTAAGCTCCCTTTCTTCACCCACGCGCTCGAGGAAGAGCGCCGCCTCCGTGTCGTCATTCGGGGAGTTCCCTCTGAGCTCACCGAATACGACATCTGCGATTGCCTGAACGGTCAGGACTTCCCAGTCCGGAGCGTGCAGCGCATGCGCCACCCCCGTACGAAGGCCCCCTTCAACCTGGTGTTGGTCACTCTGGACCGCTCCTTGGAAGGCAAGGCTATTTTCAGCCTCAACTCAGTTTGCGGCCTGTCCCCTGTCTACGTCGAGCTTCCTCGCAAGTCCCAGGTACCCTCGCAGTGTCACAACTGCCAGGTGTACGGTCATTCCGCCCGACACTGCCACCTGCGTCCCAGGTGTGTCAAGTGTCTCGGGGATCATTCCACTAAGGAGTGCCCCCGCACTCCCGAATCCGTCGAGCCGCCGAGCTGCGTCCTCTGCGAGCAAACGGGTCATACCGCGAACTATCGCGGGTGTCCCCGTGCGCCTCGCTCGACCTATCACCGTCGCGGCGGTCGTGCGACCCGGTCCAGGGCGCACGGCCCGCCGACTCGGACGAATCGGCCTCCGCCTCCGCCCATACAAAGCCAGAAGGCTTTCCCCGAACTGCCGGGCACCTCCAGTGCGCCGGCAGCATCCGCCACTCCGCCGAGCGCGCTCTCCTGGCGCGTAAGGCCTTCCCCACCAGCTCCCTCGGCTCCTAAAGCCAAGCCCCAGCCCCCAAAGGCTCTGTCCACTCCTGCGCCACCTATCGCGGTTTCAGCTTCGACCTCCGGTATAGACTGGATAGCTCGCTTACTCTTGGTACACGATGTACAAGAGATAATCGCATTTAACGCGTTAGTTAATAGTACGTCTGAGCTCGGGCTCTTAAACGCTATCTCCGCTTTCCCGGCCGTCGCGACCACGGTACAGCAACTAACCCGCGCCGCGCATAAATAAATTCGCGTAAATCAAAATATCAGATCGAACCCGCGTGTTCATACATAATAGACCGATATATTAGGATTTGTTACGTAATTATTTAGTTAAATCGGCACCGTGCCGTTGTACTTTATTTTTTAGCTCGATTCCCTCTCAAAAGATGCGTGTTTGCGCCCACGCCCGCGACTCTCTCTGCTCACGCCTCCGTGAGCGGGGGGTGAAGATTCGATCCCGCACACTCGTCGCGATTTTCTTGTAACTGCTCGAGCCTAGGTAGTCCCTCGGTGTGGAGCCCTCGAGTATGTTACTCGCGCGAATACAGTGATTTACACATGTTCTACACTTACACGATCACCCCACACTCTTGCACATCTAGGCACTCAGTGGTGGGCTGTTTTTTTTGCCCTTTTCGGACTGAAATAGGTCACGTAACACAGTAGTCAGATACCAAATACACATATACATTCGTGAAACATGCATGGTCACACATGCATTTTTCACGAATTCATATATGAGTATTGTATGGATAGATAGCTTAGCTAGCTTAGTTATTTCGGGAATCCGGCGACAGCTCAAGCCGAGGTGCACCGAGTGCCCTTGAGATGTTTCGCCTAAAAACAACCGGGTGAGTGCCCTAAGCGCTCCCCTTAGTAGTCCGGTGGAACTGTGAAGGCGGAATAAGCCGGCAGTGTAGGTCAGTTCGAAAAAAAAAAAAAAAAAAAAAAAAAAAAAAAGCTATGGTTTCATTACGATGTTTTTCTTCACCGAAATCCCCGAATCAGTTGCTAGGACTCGAACCTACGACCTTCGACGTTATGTCCTAACACACCACCAACTGAGCCATCGTCGCTTTGAAATTCTTGCATTATACTATGGTAACCTTTACTAAAACGTCAGTGTAAATGCAGAATCCATTTCCATATTTTTCAATACAGTCTCGAGGCAGTTTTTTTGCCTAACATTCATATTAAAAACTAAAAATTTATCTAAATACTTGAACTAGCGGTTTAGGGTCTTAATATAATTCAAATTTCAATAGAAGGTATATTCTTTACTATATTTTTGAACTTTATAAAGTTAACAGATAGTGTAAAATGTGTAAATTATCAATAAATATATATATTATCTGTATTTCTTTTTAATTATTTTTTTTTATATAAAAAAAAATAGTATTGTACAAATGTTGTAGATTGTAGGTCTAATGAACGTGGAGTATGATGAATAGAGACTAAGGCTTCGATTCGTAAATTGTAATGGAAAAACGATTTCCCTCTTTTTTTCATTGATGACAATAAAGCTTTTCAAAGCTACTAAACAAAAAAAAATAAAGATAGTCTATCGAGAAACAATACTTTTGGCGTTACAAACCGACATTTCAATTTTATTTATTTGTGTACATACAAGAAATATTTGTACAAACAAGTGAAGCTACTCAGACGTTCGGAAGCTCACAAAATAGATGTACTTAACGTTCGTAGGGAAACCTTAGGAATATTTTAATACCTGTACGGGAGACCCCGCGACCCCCGCGACTCCCGCCCACCGCCGACCCTGTTTACCTAAACAATTACCTAACATTACTTGCATAATAACTGTTAATAAACAAACTCGCCTTATTATGTAACTAGGAATCCACTTTAATATGCATTTCATCACAGTCATAGAAGCTACGTAAGAGTTCTTCACACAGATATAATTTCGTGTCACGCTTTATTTTAAATTTATTAAATTTATGGTATCTATCTTCCCATATATTAATTGGAATGATATGATATAAAAACAATATTAATCTACATTAAATGCACAATATAACTAAAGTAGGTGATAGAGCGACGCTGAAGCTAATACTGGTTTCAGCATGAATGGGTCGGCTCGCCCGGGGTAGTACCACCCTCTCACAGAAAGCCGATATAAAGTAACAGTGCTTGCACTGTTGCGTTTCGTTCGGCCAGTGAGAGTGCCGGAGGCCCACATATTTAAAAGGCTGGCAATGCACTTGCGACTCCCCTGGTGTTGCTAGTGTCTATAGACGGCGGTGATCACTTACCATCAGGTGACCCACATGTTCGTTTGCCCCCTATAATATTAAAAAAAAAAAATTACTTGTATAAGTATTTATACTTTGCTAATTAAAATAGCGTCGCAAATAACCAATAATTCTTTTAATAAAATGTCATAGATAAAAATGATTATTGTAAGCTATCCTAAGGCAATAGATATACACTATCGAGGACTTTTTTGTATGAGTTATTAATATATACAATTTTGTAGTACACTTTTTTTATATATTGCAAAAGGTTTTTAGCCAGCGTTTTCAATGTATACGTCCGAAATCCCTTTCTTATTAGAATACATCGATATATCTCGAGTTTTCAATATTACAATTCCCATCATTAAACTTTCAGAAAGATATTTTCTAAGCACTAGTGAAAATTGGTTTAGAATCCGTTGTATAATTTAAAAGAACCAAGCAATATTATATATATATATATATATATATATATACAATAGGTATGTTACTTCTAATTTCATTCCATTGTAATTAACATGTGTTAAAACTCAGTTAAATCTTAAGCTACAATCCCTAATTTCTAATATTGAGTTACTTAGACTTATTATAGAGAAGTTCTCAGCTTTTGTACCATCACGGTGACTTTAAGAGTACAGACGAAACGCGGCCAATCTAGATATTCATTTATATGCAACAGATATCGACCGTGTATTGGAAAAACTTAAGAATCGATAATACTGGATCGGTGTAACGCTTTTCGATATTCTTTTTACATACACACGTACTTAGTCAACGAAGTCAATAGGCGAAGTCATCTAACTGTCTATATAAGTGATAGCTGTTTTTTGAGTGTTCTATCTCTTTCATTCTTGGGAAGTCGGACGCAAAGAATATGGATAGCGATGGGGATGAGAATGATGATGACTATACCATAACCTTCACTGTCACCGTAAATATAACAATCCTTATTTCAAAGTTCCAGAGGCGAAGACGCCATCACCAATTATAACTACTAAGAAATTACCGATTTAAATATCAAACACATGTATATAGGTATAAAACGTGTGCGGTCAAGGTCAAGGATGGAACTCTTTACGCTTTTCTTTAATACTCTCCATACGTTTCTCCCTCTCTATATATTTTTGTGTAATCTATATAATTATTTTTTCCCTTCAAGTAACACCAAGTAAGGAATCAAAACGAAAAAAAAAAAATAACAATTCGGGAAAATGATTCGTTAATATAAAAACTGCTAAATAAATATACAATGAGACAATATAACTCATTTATGATTTAATAACAAATAATTTTAATGAAATTTCCCCGCGTTCAGTATCGAGGGTGTACAATCGGCAGCGCACGCACACTCGTATACAATAGAAAAATACAGACAGAGAGTAAAAGAGACATTCGTGTAACACTTTTCCTTACATGACAGTTTCTATCTGTCAACTCCTACTACAAGTCGCGTTAGGAAGGTTCATTTCAAAAATAAGAGTTCTTATCCAGTATTAGTAGAGTCCACGGCAGGCTGTTGTTAGCGTCGCGTAGTTTCACAGCGGCTATTTTCACTGGACATTATCGAACACCGTCGGATGCGGTCGGACAACTTCGTATGTTTCCGCGCGTGCTGGATACACCGGGGATATTAGACAAGCTAATAAACTTGTTGTTTCATCTTATCTATCCCATTCTATTACATTTTTTGTTTTTTTTTTTTAATTTCACTTCTACCTTAAATACTAGCGTGGACGTTACTTTGCACTTCCGACTGGAATTGATTGGCCGTTATCACATCTCACTGCAACAGAAACAAAAAGTAATTAAAAATCGTCGTTGGTTGACGGTTGAACCCGACGTTGGAAGATGGTTGAACCTAACGTTGGTGGACGGTTGAACCTGTCGTCGATTAGCACTGTTGGTGTATAACTTTAAAAGACAAAAGAGATATAATTAATTAAAATATGTTGTCGATTGAAGTGTAACAATAAAAATCGATTACTCATGCTTCGTTCCGTCACTGAGTTCGCGTCAGAAGAGTCAACACCATGATAGCGGCTAATTACTTCCAGTTCAAAAGTTACTTCTATAAGTTTAATTATAGCTACAACCGATGCGTCCAAATAATCTTGACTCCGTTATAGTCGCTTCGAGTCCTCGGTCGATGTTGTTATCTTAGAAGGATTTCAATTTAAATTGTCAATGAATTTATGACGTCATTTGCATGGTTTTCAACTATAGTTGAACCAAGTAGGTGGCGCTGTTATCAAGATTTAGGATTTTGTTTTTCGACCAGATTTTGTATGAGAAAAACATTTTGGATTTGTCGCGTAAATATTACATAACCCCAAATTTCCTCTTGGCAGCACTTAATAATATTTAATTAATGTTATCATAATACTATCAATCTCTGTTAAAATTAAAGTAATTATTCGGTGACAGCCCAAGCCTCGGTGACAGCCCAAGCCGAGGCGCGCCGTGCGCCCTTGTGCTGGTTGCCCATATAATATCGGGTGAGTGCCATAAGCGCTCCCCTTGGAAGTCCGGTGAAACTGTGGAGGCCTTGCCAGGTCGACAGTGTGGTCAGTTCGAAAAAAATAAAAAATAAAAATAAAGTAATTATATAAAGACACTAATCATAATATAGAAAATAAATAAAAAATAAGTATATGAACTATATATATAAAACACGGAAAGACGTATACCGTGAATCGAAAATGGAGATGTTTCGAAAAACTTTTAAAACGGACGTAAAAATTTTTAACGCTGTCCGTACAGCAGCTGTGTGTGTACATCGAACTACTATTGGTTCTCGAAATAAACTCGAATCACTTTAAACTCACGTTTAGTTTGTAAACATCAAGAAAAAACCTGCTAAAATTCTTCTATATATATATAAAGAAATTTAAAATGTACTTTTTTATATTACTAGCTTTTGCTGGCGACTTCTATCATGTTACTGTAGGTTCGACCTCGAGAACAGCACTTTTTTTGGATAAAATGTATCTCATGTCCTCATCTGGACCCCTAACAATGTGTAACAAAAATTACATGATCATCGGTTCAGTAGTTACGGTGTAAAAGCGTAATAAACAAACAAACTCCATTCATAATTATAATAGTAGAAAAAATAACATTTAAGGGGAATCTCGCCTGATTTTAGGTGATGGTATAGTCTCAGATGGTAAACACGTTATAGCCAGAAGTGGTGGGCTGGCTCTCAAGTGGAGCACCCGAAGCACGCCTGAGCTTGGCGCCAGATTTTCAACTTGATTGCGAGTTGGCTTTTGTTTTTTTAGTTTTCATTTTGTCATTACTACTTAGGATCTGTTGAAAAGCGTAATGGTATGTAACTTAGAAAGTCCTCTATCTGTCAGTGAAAATGTCATTAAAATTTGTTCAGGTTTTTATGTGCTAGCTTAAGCTTAGCTTAGCTTAGCTCAAGATTATTATGAAATTTTGCATAAAAGTTGTCACCTGCACAGAAAAGGATATAGGACGTGTCATCTAGAAAAAAAAAGTAGTATTCTTGAGGGATAGGTCCAGTCTTCACTCACGCGAGCGAAGCCGAACGTAAAAGCTAGTTATACCAATAAACAATAACAAAAGCGTGTGAAGTCACGAACACGCCTAGTAAAATATTAAAATCTAAACCATTTCTAATTCCATTAGAGAAACAACGGTAGTGGTATCCACACCAGCTAATGCGGGAAGCAGTAACGAGCACTCTGTATTTATGGGTCCTATAAACAGTAGAGCTCTTCGTCAGAACTTGGATACCTCCCACCACCCTGGACATTGACGTTCTGGGACCTTAAAGCATCATAAGGTTGACAGAAAAAAATAATACTAAACCAGTGATATTTTGACGAACTTTCTTACTGCGATTATTAACTAACAGTCACCCGCGGCTTCGTCTGCATTTGTATCGTTTTAAAGATTATATTTTCACGACACCCAAATACTAGGCTAAATTACTCCTTATAACTGCAGCTATCTATCAGTGAAACTCACATAAAAATCGATCCAACCGTTTCGGAGATTAGTCGGGACAAACAGAACAGAAACTGTTTTATAATTATAAGAGTACCCTGTATGCCTTCATATTCATTTAGTAAAAAGCTGTTATTTCTGTATTTATATAGATGTCATGACACATTATCTTCGGACGACAGTAGTTTTTCAAACTTAGTTGACACTAACCGTTATAATTTGGTCAATTTATAAAATACCTGTATAAATTATAGTCTATGTGGTATTGTATTGTATAATCTATATTACTGTAAGGTTTCATAAATATCCGTTCAATGGTTTTTGCGTAAAAGAGTTACAAACAACTTTCGTTACACAAGTCCACACGTTCGAACACATCCAATATTTTACTGCATGATCTAGCGCTATCTCTGCGAATATTACTTGAGTTAGTACTCTCCGATTCGAGAAAATGACAGCGATACTATTCCTTTATAACCGCGAAAGTGACGTACATAACCTGTGTATAGAATCGTAATAGAAAAAATTGAGCGTTTAGAACACGACGTTTGTGTCTGATTGGATCTTAATCACTATACACTAGTAATATACACACTTTAGGGTGCCGCGTTTTGAAAAGAATCGGTAGTTCCAAAGAAATATTGATAAAGATCGATTTTTTTCCCTTATTATGGAAACTTGAAGAACTGTATAAATTACAATCGAATTTCTAAATAGTAGAATGGTATAATATGTGATCGAATACCAACATATTTAGGATGATAAACTAGTCACAGAGACTCTCTTAACTTTAGAACTGATTAGAAGCTTACAGACCGACAAGCGATGATGGCTCAGTTGGTAGTGTATTCGGACACAGTGTCGAAGGACGTAGGTTCGAATTCAAGCAACTGAGTCGGAGCTTTCGGTGAAGGAAAACATCGCGACGAAGCCATAGCATGGTGGTAGAGCTTTCTCTAAGTCCGTCTGGCTAACTACCACCCTCAAGTTGAAAATCTATCGCCAAGCTCCTGTTGGTGTGTTCCGGCAGCTGCACTTGAGTGCCAGTCTCCCTCTAGGTTAAACGTGACTTACCATCTTTGACCACATTATCATTTAATATCAGATGAGATGATTGTGGTCAAAACGTTTACCTATAAAGTATTAAAAAAATACAACTGTGAAGAGAGTATGAAGATGGGATTGATTTATCGATGGCCTCTATTGTTTTGAGTTATGAGCATTGAATTTATCCTTAGCTTATTCTTCCCTTTTTCAATATTTTGAAGCGATGATAGCTGTGTTGATAGCGTCTTCTGACACCGCGTCAGTCGATGTACATTCAAATCCTAGCGACTGAGTCGGAGTTCTCTATGAAGGAAAGCTTTGTTATGATACAATATTATGCAGTTAGGACTTTTTTTAATTTCGCCACCCGTTAACTACCACTCTGAAATTAAAAAATCTATCGCCAAGCATCTGTAAATGTGTTTTTTTTTTTTTTTTATAGTGAGTTCATTCACCTCAGACGTTATCCGAGACTTTTTTTTTTGTTCATTACATTGTTCATACATCACTTAGTTATCCATTCCATACGTAATCCATTTGCCGAGTTCATTACATTAACCTTAACTAATAGTTTTACATTTATTTTAATAAAAACCTCTTACAATTACTGTTGTTTCATTTTTAAACCCTGTTTTTCCGTACACCTCCCTACCAACCTATCCCTGCTCACCTCCACACTTCCACTTCCTTTCACCCTCTCCAAGCTTGACAACATTCTGGCACAATAAATAAACAACTTTTCCTCAAAACTTTCCAAATCAAAAACTACCTCAAATCAAATCAAAATCAGTATTTTTCAAATTTTTAAAATTTTTCAAAATTTTTCAAAAACTTTTCCCCACCCCCTCTGACGCCATCACTTTCCACTAATTCCTTCCCTATAACCGCCTACTTGTTTCGGATTCCCGCGATCCTGGCCACCTCGGAGATGAAATCGAGGAAGGCATCGCGGGAATCCTCGCTACTGATCAGGTCGGGGAGATTGGGGATGGTGACCCTCATCCCAGTCCTAACCTCTAGGTCACAGCGGGACGAGCCGAATCTGGGACAGTCTATGAGGAGATGGTAGACTGTCTCGGCGGTATCCACGTCGCAAATACACGCAGGGGAGTCCCTCAGTTTAAACCTGTGCAGGTACGCCGCGAAGCCCCCGTGGCCGGTGATCACCTGCACCTGGGAGGGCGTTAGGCGTATCTTCCTGAGGAGGCGGTGCGCCTCTTCCACCTTAGGGAAGAACGCCCTCGTCACCTCCCCTGTGACGGAGGCCTCGTAGCGCTCCTGCCAGAGCCTGACCGACTCCCCGCGTATAATACGTTTTGCATATGAAACGGGATACCGATCGTAGTCGGCCGCAGCTTTTTTATGGGCGGCCTTTTTGGCGAGTTCATCCGCCCGCTCATTTCCCGCCATGCCTACGTGCGCCCGCACCCAATGCAAGCGGACGGAGCCCCCTTCCGCACGGATATCCCTTAGCGTCCGCTGCGCCGCGAGGGCCAGGCGGTGTGGCGGAGCCGGGTTCGTCAGCATCTCCAACGACGACCTTGAGTCGCTGTATATGCTGACGTCCCCGTCTCTCGCTCTGTGGACCGCCTGGACCGCCCTCAGCAGCGCCAGCATCTCCGCCTGGAATACCGTGCAGAAGGGCTCTAGGCGAAACGTGGAGTATCTGTACTCTCGCCCCTCTTTATGCCAAGTCAAGGCGGCTCCCACACCGCCGGAGATCTTCGACCCGTCGGTGTATATCTGGGAGCCTTTAGGCTCCGGAGGGGCTTCCAGACACTCGAAGGTTTCGCCCTCGCATTGCGCCGGGTGCGGGTACTCGCAGACGGGGACAGGCCGCTCCAGCTGTCGGTCGACCACGATCTCGTCCCGCAACTCCCCCCGTTTTGCACGGTACAGTCTGTGCACCTCTGCAGCCCGGAGGTCCAGCGGGAGTAGGTCTGCCAGGATTAACGCGGCGGTCAACGAGACCGTGCGGTACGCCTTGCAAATCTTCTGGGCGAAGCCCCGCTGCAGCCCATCCAACTTCTTCCTGATGGACAGTTTGCTTGCTGCGGGGCCCCACACATTTGCGGCGTACAGCACGATCGGCTCTACGACCGCCACGTAAATCGTCCTGATTACCTCCGGGTTCAGACCCCAGCTCACCCTCGCTGCGCAGGCAGCAGTGGCGTGCTCCTGGAAGGTGGCTTACGGTCTATGGTCAGGCCCAGGAGGCGGATTGACGCCTCCGTCTGCAGCGGGACTCCGTCCATGGTGATGACCGGGGCGTCATACTTTAGCCGTCGCGTCAGCACCATCATCTTTGTTTTGTGTGGCGCGAGCGACAGCTTATTCCGGACGCCCCAATCCACCACGGTCTGCAGAGTCCGGCTGGCTTCCTCCTGTAGGGGCCCGACCTTCAATCCGGAGAACACCAGGACGACGTCGTCGGCGAAGGCCTGGCAGTAAACTCCCGCGGCTTCGAGCTCCACCAGCAGGGAATCGAGGATGATGTTCCAGAAGGTTGGTCCGGCTATCGATCCCTGGACACAACCCTTGGAAGTTCCCCGACTCAACCGTGCTCCGGCGTAATTGAGCTCTATCCTCCGGTCCGCAAGATACGACAAGACCATACCGTACAAGTTCTGCGGGCACCCTTTTGCCACGAGCTGGGACCTCAGAGCCGGCCACCACGCGTTGTCGAAGGCGCCCTCTATGTCCAGTGACACCAGAACGACGACCTCCTTGGCCGCCATCCGTGTTCTGGTATACGACACCAGATCATAGAGGGCGTCCTCCGTACCACGCTGTGGTACGAACCCATATTGCCGCACGCTGAGTTTGGGCAGCAGATGCCAACGTAGACGTCGGACCAAGAGCTTTTCTAGAATTTTACCCAGCACCGGGAGTAGGCCGATGGGGCGATACGACCTAGGGGTTGTGTAGTCCTCCCTGCCCGGCTTCCGGAGTATGCACACACGTGCGGTCTTCCAGGCAAAGGGGAAGTGTTGGAGCTCCAGGCACCTGTTAACAAGTGCCCGGAACACCTCCTCTCCCCCTCCCAGAACCGCGTGCGTGCAGATGTCGGCGGTCAACCCATCTCCACCGGGAGCTTTCCGCGGGTTGAGTTCCTTGAGAACCCGCAGGATCTCCTCCCGGGTGAAGGGTGGGTCGCCAGCCGACAAACCCCGGAGTCCGGCAGGGGGGATCCCCTCAGTCACCGCCCTCCTGGCCCTCTGGTCATCTGTTTCGGCATCCACGTCGTCCGAGGGGAAGAGCGTTGAGGCTAGAAGCTCAGCGGATTCCTGGGGGCCAAGAGTCCGCCCGTCTGTATCCGCGAGCAGGGGCTCCTCTCGCCTTCGCTCTGTCCTCCTCAGGACTCTGTAGATGCCGTCCCAGAGACTCTCCCTATCCTGTGCCGAGCAAAAATCCTTCCAGCTCCTGGTCTGTGCCTCCGCTGCCCTACTCTTATACTCCTCAAGAGCTACCAGGTAGTCGGCGACAACGTACGGCCTGCGTCCAGGGGCCGCGCAGCGAATCCTCCTCTTCCTTCGCGCAGCCTCTCGTTTGAGGCGGTCCAGCTCCGGCGACCACCATGGAGGACGCTTCACTCCCTTTCCCCCGCCTGCCTTTGGAACGACCTGCTCGCAGGTGTCGTTGATGCAGGCTAGGTACTCGGACACGGCGGCCTCAAGACCCTCGACGTCTCGGACTCCCCCAATCTTGCAGGCGGTCATACCCCTCTCGGACATTTTCTCCTGTAAAGTTGACGAGAACTCCGACCACACTACCTTCTTTGTGTTGTAGATACGGGTGGTTGAGGGCCTCTGGGCTTCCAGGGGTTCGCCCACCCGTATCGAGAAGGTAATGGCGTTGTGGTCGGCAGATGTTAAGTTCTCATCAACTTTCCAGTCATCGATCCTGCCGAGAATATGCCGAGAATGTGTTTCTGGAGTTGCACTTGAGAACCAGCCGTCCTTTAGGCTTGGCGTGTCTACCATATTTAGACCATATCCTCATTCAACATCAGGATAAGTTTGTGGTCAAGTGTTAAAAGTTATAGATTATAGTAAACACTAAAATAATAGATAAGCTTCAAAAGTTTCAGTAGCGTGAAAGACTTAACAATAAAATTGAAAGACTTAACAATAAAATCTACCTTGAAAGGTAGAGCAATAGCTCAGATTATATTTCTATCAGTGAAATGGACCAGTTACTTAAGGATTACCTGACAGAGGCCATTTCTTAACTACTTTGTGATTTAAAGCAATGGGTATGAATCTATACTTCAGTTATAAATAAGCTATTACCTCGGTTTCGCTCGTTTTAAATTATTGTTAAGGTGTTTTTTCGATAAAGAATTTTTCCGCATGGACTTTGTGTACGCAATATTTATTAAAGGATGTGACGAATTGTCTCTCGCAACTTACTTTTTAAATTTCATGACGAAATTATTTCATTCGACTAGTTAATTTTTGAAGCGATAACGTCTTATAAATAGATAAACGCCGGCTACACACACGAAATAGCATGACTCATTGTCACGTTCGGCCTCAGCCGAGTGTGCAAGCGACGGCGCGGAACAAGCGATACAGAGGCAAGATCGGCTTAAGCGTTGTTCGGGTTGTGACGCATACATCTCTCTTCCACTCCATCGGTAATACAGTGATAATAATTCAATTCAATTCATAAAAGTATGCAATTTTTCATCAATGTTTTCTTATAACGTTATTACGTACAATTATCGTCCGACTTTACAGACAACCATTTATTTTTTTTGTTACTATTCACTTCTTAACATCTACCGATTTTAAATTACATCTATCAAATTTTATCATTACTGCTAATCCACTATAGAAAAGTATTATGATATGTTGCCTAGATATACTTTGAAAAATCCTTTATTTACCAGTACAATACTTATTAAAATCGGATTAGCTGTTTCGTAAATTCACACGGACAAACAAATTTAATTATAAAAATTATTAAATTTATACTGTAGATGAGCACTAAGGAAGTATTTTTGGAGACTCATCACCTAAGATGGTAAAAAAGGAATAGAAGTGTGTATGAAAAAAATTGTGTGGTTTTAAGAAACCACAATGCAAGTGAAACTTTTTCGAATCGTAGGCATTTAAGTAAAAATTTTCGGAAAACTATTCGCTTAATTAGTCAGTAGGATACTCTTTGATATATATGAAATAATTAATGTACAGAAAACGCGTGCCAAGCCGCGCGAAAAATATAGTAATGTATATAAAGATACGTTGTTGGGAGATAGGAATCATAAGCTTCATTTGTTAATAAACTGTCAACTCATATGCCTTTGAATTATTTTCCACAGAGCGCAATATATTGTGTAATCGGTCTGTTTTGTTACACCGGCGTAGCGCAATCAAATGATGCGCTATAATTTTTAATCGGGCACAGTTCCGTACGCTCAGTTTGAGTGACGGTCGCGCGCGGCCTGACCCGATCCTGTGATCACGCTGCGGCAAATTATTGCCCAATCGAAACGTGCGGATGAACATAGTCTGTCCGTATTATCCTTTGTCGACTAAACGCAGACACACAGCGTGTTTATCTAATTACATCGCCTATCTGTCAATATAGTATAAAAGGGCTTCCTCTTTCTTTTTGATTTAAACGCCATCTTACCGCCAATTATTCGTACTACATTGTTGGTTTATACTTTTCATAAATGATACGCGAAATGTTATTTTAGTAAAAAACATACTTCGTTGAACGTGTACTGCTTATAAAAATCATAGTTATTTAAAACTTTGTAATAAATGAGGTTATCGTGATATCTTTTTTAAGTTTTTTTAAATGAAACAAAGATAAAAATCGAAATGTATCCAATAGTTTTTACTGCACAGCCGTTGCGGTTCACCATACCTCTATCCTTGTATCTAGGTATACATATAATAAAAATGAAGTGTCTGTATGTTATATCAAAATAACGACTTTTTACTGATTGGATATGAACGTATACACGATATTGATAACAAAAACACAATTTTTTAAATTTTTGTCTGTCTGTCTGTCTGTTTGTTCCGGGTAATCTCCGAAACGGCTGGAACGATTTTGATAGAAATTTCACTGACGGATAGTTAAAATTACAGCGGGTGACATAGGCTACTTTATTTTAGGCGACCTTTTACCCATGGCTTCGTTTGCAATACTATCTCCAAAACGTTTGAACCATTTTTAACGGAACTTTCACTAGCAGATAACTGATTTTATAAGAAGTAATTTACACTTATCCAAAAAACGCATACGAGGCTGCGGGCAACAGCTAGTTTATATATATAATGTAACTTTCTATATTTCAGTTGTTCGGAAACTGTTTAACTTTTACTTACATGAATTGAAACTTATGACTATCACATTTCATCCAATTGCGAAACAAATTTAGCTGACGTAGCCACTAAATTGACAAAGAATGGATTTTATTTTTCATTGTCGCAAATATGTTCCTACCTGTTAATATTAATATTAGGTACCTACTCAAACTTTGACAGTATTTCGTTTTTCACCATTTTCAACAGTACTTTCATTAGAACTAATTAAAATGAAATGGTCGTTTCATTGAACCCACAATATACTTAGTCTGGCCATAAATACTGTTACAATTAAAAATAAACAAAATATTACATTTGAATTTGGAATCTGTCATTTTTATATCATTGTTCATTGAGTTTTCTCATTTTGGCGCCAATACATTGTACAATATTTTGCGAAATTAAAATGGAGTGGGGTGATAAAGAGAACCGAATCGCTGTGATTGCATTACACAAAGTAGGTATGGAGTCAAATGCAATTTTTGAAACTCTCAAGCCATTTGGAGAACTTCTTCCGAAAGATATATGCGTAAAGCGTGTGTATATTCTATTTATAAAACCAATCAGCGTCTACGTCTAATGATAATCCCACAATAAACATTTTTATCTTTTACAGATTATGAAATAATAGGTTATCTGTGATAGTATTTCTGAATATCTCAGATTTAAAATTGCATGCAAGAAAAACAAAATTACAAAACTCCTTTGACTTTGATGGACCGTGAATGTTAAGGTGTAAAAAATGAATCATCATCATCATCATCTTACCCTTATCCCACCTAAGTAGGGTCAGCACAACATGTTTTCCTTTTCCACTCTCCTCTGTCAGATGTCATCTCAGTATTCACACTTTTTATACACATATCGTTTTTCACACAATCCATCCATACCTTTTTCGGTCCTCCTCTACTCCTATATCCGTCCACTTTCAAACTCAAAACTTTTCTTGTTACATGACTTTCATCTCTTCTCATAATATGCCCGTACCATGCTAACCTACTACTCCTCAACTTCTCTGTCACTGGTGCTATTTTCAAACATCCTCTGATATACTCATTCTTAATCTTATCCATCCTTGTTACACCACACATCCATCTTAACATTCGCATTTCTGCCACATGTAATCTTTTCTCATCCGTCTCTTTCGTAGCCCAGCACTCGGATCCATATAACACGGCTGGTCTTATTATAGTTTTATACACCTTCCCCTTGAGTTTCAACGGCATTCGTGGGTCACAAACCACCCCAGACACCTTTCGCCAATTCATCGACCCTGCATTTATCCTATTCCTCACGTCCTTGTCTATTCCACCGTCATTTTGGATTAATGAGCCGAGGTACCGAAAAAAATGAATGGTATGTCTAAATTGCTTGGACACTAACACTACATTAATAATAATAATATTTACTGTACAATATACACTAAGTTTAAACCTTCTCTCTTAGCTTAAAGGACTTCGAAGAAGATCTATAAAATTGAACATGCTTATCTTTGCAACTACCACCTAGATTCAAAAGAAATATTTGTACATTCTGTAGCCACTTTATTTAGGAATCATATGGGGTATTTAAATTCACGCTAAGACTCTTAGGAGCAGAGCGATTGCCATAGAAGGTGTAAGTCAGAAAGGACGAAAAGCCAGAAAAATTATTATATGCATGACATATGGTGCGGCGAGAGAATTACCGTGATAGACCGATTTGTGAATGCCTATGTAAAGGATGCACCACTCGGTGGATTCTATACGGAATTTATTTAAGCAAGTGCGTTGATAATAATTCAAAATTTTATATCGAGCGATAATGAACCCGCGGCCAGAGATAGTATCTTTAATATATCCAAGATATCCGGTCTAGGCCCTATTTGGTCTAAGCGAGTTTAGACTAACATCGCATCTGCTGCACCTGCGTGTAGGCCAGCTTGCCTGTGTTAGACGCCGCATTAGAATCGCCAGGTGTAGCTTATCACTTATATTAAGTTATTTATTAACTTATACATGCCTATCTGTATTTTAACTTATCCTATATTATTAAAAATATATACATATTATGATTGTATGCATTATGTATAATGATATCATATATAAATCGTTGGTTTTATAACTTTCAATATTATTGAGTTTTTTTAACGATATATTTTATGTTTTGAGGGAAAACATAGAAAAATTTGAAAGTAAAAATATACTTTCTTAACGAAATTTCTTTACTATAAATAATATTATCCATTTAATTCCTCTCTCCTGCCTATGCGCACCACATCGCTCACCCCACCTCACATATAGCTCAAAGCGAAGCGGTTATAAAACCCATAGTTTCTTTAATATTAACGTAATCGATATCTATCCAGTAGTTTTGTGTGACGTGCGCACACTTCTGATAACGTGAACCGACTTTAATTAAACAGACTGTAAATGTTACTCGTGGATATGATTTATGATTGTCTTTATAGTACTTAACGTTCTATTAAAAACGTTGTAGTTTAGTAGTGATGCGTGCATAAACATACAGACAAATAGACATTTCTAAAAAGGATTTATATGTATTAATTACTACTTATTATTAGTTACTTACAATATTAAAAAAAAAAGATTGAAAAGTACAGATAATTTACATTCTATGTATACTTATTATCAAACGAAAGGATAATGAAGCAGGATGAATGGAGACCTAGTCGCCGATGGTGTGGGAAAAAAATTGTTTCCATTTCTTTTCATAGATAACACTATCATTCGTTATTACTAAAAAACAAAATATAGAAAATCAGTTGAAATATAGAGTAGAAAAAGCTATTTAACAATTATATGTATATAGTACAATTCAGACATCGAACAAATCTCAGTTGATATCAATGGACGATACAGCGTAAAATGGTATTATCTAAGCCTAAACCAGAGCTGGATCTTAAGTACACCTGTCGGTAAATACCTACAGATATTTGGCGGTGATTGAACTAGCCAAGGGTAGAAAAAAAAACCGGTCCCAAAATGTTACCGTTTCACTCGGCGAAAGCTCCAGCTTATCGCAAGATTCGAACCTAGGTTAATCTACGCGGTGTTCGAATACGCAGCAACATTTTATGTTACAGCAGAATATTTTAAAATAGCTTTCGATCGCGATTACGTTCGCTTTAATATACATATGTCCTATCCATCGATAACAGTTTTTCTTTCTAGATGGAAGGTACTGTATAGTGACGATTCGAGATCGATTAATCGAAAAATCGATATTTAGGCATAGTTAAATCGATTGCTTCGAATCGATACTAAGCAACGAATCGATCCAAATTGTAATTAGATTCTTTCTGATTTTCTTTTCACATAAAAATCAACCCAATGACTTTATAAGCTTTTTATGACATACTAATTTTCTAGACCTCGATGTTTTCATGAAACGATTACACAGCACACGATTTGAATGGATTGAATGGATTTCGAAATCGATTATTTTCGGGAACAATCCCCATCTCTACTGTATACCCTTACCTCCCCTTACGATATGTATGCGAGATTTCGGCACAATCGCTTGACTTGTTAAAACGTGAAAGCTTAACAATCAAGACACTAATATTTCCTTTCATACGCAATGACATACAAACATTCTATTCAAATTGTGAAATAGAAAATTCTCAGGATGGGTGTATGTTTATTACTCTTTCACGCTAAAACTCCTGAACGGGTTTAGATGAAATATCACTTTAACGTAGCTTAAACGACGGAATAACGTATATTCTATAAGAATCAAGGAATATTATGTGAATTGGCCGAAATATAAAATGATACACGACGATGAATAATTTTGTAGTATTAAAGAATCTAATAGTAAGGAAACATGCAGAAAAGTTCTCAATTCGTTCAATATCTAATTAATTATTGTTACTTTTATTCTACTGTACGTAAATCTAAGCTCGTTTTACAATATTTGTAACTGTCTCCTACAGGACAGTCTACACAAACGTAGGAGGCAGGGACCCATTTTATGTGTACGAATTTACAAATAAAGATTATTATTGTTATGTGAATTAAGTATAGAAAAATTTTGTCTTTTGAGAGTTATCTCTGTGCGTGCGGCATGAGGTACCTTTACACGACACGATCTTTCACGCGCGATTGGAGTGTGCAAGATTAAAACACGAGAAAACGTGTATTTTGTTTTTACACGCGCAATCTTTCCCGCGGGAAAGAGAGTGTCGTTTAAAAGCAGTTTTATATACACGAAGATAATATATGGGATGGTTAATCTTAAACCGTTTTTGAAAATTGCATAGGTATATCTACCCTGTATGTAGAAGACATTTAATTAAATTTAAATTGGCTACAGAATTTAGAATACACATTTTGTAGTTTATAATTAATTCTTATTAAAATATGTACCTTTATCGCTTCTGGTCATTTATAAAGATACAAAGGTAGACGAAGTCGCGTGCCGCTCCTAATATACTGTAATGTAATAACATACACTTTTTCAGTATTATATATATACAGAAGTAACACCGTCGTTGCTTTGTCATAACGCCCGGTTAAACATAATCTAAATTTACAATTTCAAAGCTGGCGTTTAGAAAATTTTGCTATTTGAGGATATTTAATTAAGTTGTCAGTCTATCATTATTCTTTATTATCCAAGCAACAGAAAAATAAATCTGTAAATTCTGTCAAGATTTCACCATACTGTCTTCTGTCTCACTCCCCACTCTTTTATTAAAGGGAAACTTCTTATGGGAAGGCTTTGTAATTCTGATCGGCAACCTTTTTGTCTGACGAAAATTGACGGGGGTAAACACTGTATCGGGTAAAGTATCGGAAACACCGGTTCTCGACTGATCACCGAAGTTGAGCAACGTCGGGCGCGGTCAGTACGTATATATGTTTACCGCCCGGGAACACCGTGTGACGTTGATTGTTTGTTGTATTTTTTTTTTTTAATTAATGTCAATGTTTCCCTGTAATACAGTAGTTTCACTTCTGTTGTGTATGTTTACGACACATCCTGTTTTTTATTTGGAGATTTTTTAACCTCCATTTTTTAACTTTTCTGTACGATTCTTCTAACATTTTCCACCCATATAAACCTTGTCCTGACAATACACAACAAGAAAAGAATTAGACCAATATGTCCAGCCGTTCTGAAGTAATGCGCATACATACATACATTCGGAAAATTATTATGTATAGAGATTTGAACGACTACTACCAAGTGTAAAAAATAGGATTTATTGAGGATATTTATTTAGTGTATAAATAATGCTGGCCGTTTTTAATTTTCTCATCTAAGTTTTGAAGTTGTATTTGGAGGGCAAAATTGAGTTACTGAATACTTATTTGCATCTTTAAGGATTACTGAGGTCCCACGTTTGCCAGACGAATAGCAAGTTTTATGCACTCGTGTACCAATGTGAAAACACCCTTATTTCGTGTCATCGGACTGTACAGAGCGCGAGTGGTGAATTCGACGCGCCCTTGACGCCGGTCGACGACTCACGCGCAACTTTTTATACGCGAAAGCAAGACGAACTAAAGAAAAAGAGTGAGACGGACGGTAATAATTTACTGAAAGTACAATTTTATCGTTTCTATATTCATCCTATTCTTTTTTGTTATTGTAATTACGTTTTTATAGTAAAAAACACAAATTATAATGTAAATTTTAGAAAGGGTATAAACATAGGGAATCGGCCCGGAAAGATATATAAACAATACTTCGAAAATACCTGGTCAGGACATAAATTTCGTCAAATTCCGTCAAATAATTCTAATGTAAGTAATTATACATTTTTTCATAATTATTTAAAAATTATATATGAAACAAAAGGTAATTAAATGAACAGTATAATTTTATTTACAAGATTTGTGCATTTATTGAAAATGCCCTCCCCCATTTTGAATATACCTATACCATTAATTCATGAGGCCAGTTGTCGATCGCAGCACGCACCACATTTACACATATTTCTGCTGATGCTTAAAATGAATTTCTTTTTATTTATGAAAAGCGCAACGTTCTATTTTTTAAATTAGTCGAAGTATATCTAGCCAGTATTCAAAAGTTAAAAATAATAAGGTTGTAACACAACTTATTACCAATCCAAGTATATGCTGCCGTGCGTCGTAAGGAAATGCGGCGTAACGCACTGAAACAGAAATTGGAGAAAAGCTTGTTGACTACATAGGTACACCTTTGGCGAAATACATGGTCCGGTGAAACTGTGGAAGCCTTGCCGGGTTGACAGCTTAGGCAGTTCGAAAAAAAAAAAGCGAAATACATGTAACTGGTATGTTAATTATGTACCTTACTTAAAACTTAATGGAGGAAGGTGACATATAAGTGAACAAAAACATACTACAAACAAAAAACATAAGATGCAATTTTTTCCTGACTCGGAACGCATATAAAAATCAATTTTGGGAAAAATATCTGACGCAGCCCTTTTTATTCGGACGGACAACTGTATAAACATTGATAAAAAATAAAATTCTTGCAAGTGTCATAATCTATAACTGTAATTGTTAATTGTTGACTAAAAAATAATACCTTATTATATATATAATTTTATAGAGGTCTCCTGTTGTGCGCGTATCGCTCAAAAATTACTTGATGTATTGTAACCATTTTTTTTTTAAGCTTTACATCTCAGTCACTTTTGGTCCTTATATAAAGAAACAATTATCATGATACTGGTATTTAATAACAAATAATAAAGTTTTAAGAAACCATACTTTTCACAAGCACTGCGTATTCAACCATGTGTGTTTTCCTGTTGTGTAGTAAGTGGGGTAAACGGTGCTATGGTTTTTCTTCTGAACATAAAACATATTATCAAGTTAATAAGCAACGCAGACGAAGTAACGGGTAGCTAGTGTTATAATAGAGAAAAATATTTTTTTCGATTTTTTAATTATAATTTTTTTTCTACAACCAGTCATCTTGAATATTTTAGACTTTCAGTATTTTATCATTTATTAGTCCCTATATACCTTCCAAGTATCATTTACGTATCTTTCCGGGGCCGATTACTTATCGGTATACCCTAAGGATCTCTCCTACATTGTATCAGGCCTCGGGGCGATGATAAGATGGACATTGTTCCTCATTATCATAACATATCTCTTTCACCTATTTTCCATTTACTTATAGACTAGCTTTCCCCGTGGCTTTGCTTACGTAAACTGTAAGATTTCTGTAGATTTTGTTTCCCATTCTTCTTTCTAATTTTTCAGACAGCTTCTGAATTACAGACCAAGCCTCGCGAAGGATTTTATAACCGTAGATACAATTAATGAATAAAAAATTATATATCAGACATAATCGTCCTGTATGGGATTAGAAACCATAACACTCAGCAGCGACTTCATAAAACTTCACAGTTCTTAACGTTTGACCGAAATCTCATCCGATGTTAACCCTTAAATGGACAATGTTGTTTTTAAACAACATACTAAACATCACAGATAAAATTGACCACCTTTAAATTTTTTGTTAATTTTGACAACTAGTTCTTATTTCTGAACAAATTTTGTACTTTTTTTAATGTTGGCAAAATGTATAGTAAATTCATGTCTAGATTTTTTTACTCATTTTTCCTAGACACTAATACATGTCTATTACACAAATATATTTTTTTTAAAACGTGAAACAAAAATCGTCCATTTAAGGGTTAAATGACAATGTAGCCTAAGGTGGTAAGCACACTAAGCCTAGAAGCGGACTAACTTTCAAGTGCGGCTGCCGAAACACACCTATACCTATAGGTGTTTGACGAAATATTGTCAATTTGAGGTAAGTAGCTAGCCAGGCGGACTTCCCCCATCTCTACCCCCATGCAACGGTTCCATCACGATGTTCTCTTTCACCGAAAGTCGCGGCTCATTCGTAAGGATTCGAACATACCTTGACCGACGCAGTATCCGAACTCACTAACAATCAAACCGTCGTGTATCAACTTCATTCCATATATAATACGACTATACGGCCCGTTCCGGCTTCGCACGGATATAAAATAAAATAGCCTATGTCATTCACTGAAAAAATGATTAAAATCGATCCAGTAGTTTTGATTTATTCATTACCGCCCGTGGCCCGCACGCGTTAAATTTGGAGTAACCTCAAAAATAACAGTATTTCTCCACTATTTAATTTATGTTATTAGGTATACACATAAACCTTCCTCTTCAATCACTTTATCTATTAAAGAAAACCGCATCAAAATCCGTTGCGTAGTTTTAAAGATTGAAGCATACATAAGGATATAGGGACAGAGAAAGCGACTTTGTTCTATACTATGTAGTGATGCCCGCTTGCGTCGGAAGAGTCAACTCCGTGAAGGAGCGAAACACGTGTAATCGATTGTAGTCTCGTTACACGTTAATCTGCAATATATTTTTAATTAATTATATACAGGTTTTTTTTAATATGATGCCAATGCCAATTCTTTTTTATCATTTTATATACACATACTTTATTTTTATATATTTTGCAGATAGATATCACAGTGTAAATCGGCGACAGGTTCATCCACCACCTGCCAACATATAGTTTAACTACCGACCAACGATACCTTTTGGGCTTCGTAGGGATGTTGCGTCACTTTGCGTCCTTTACAAAATCTACCACGGAAAGTGTTCTGAAGAGCTGTTCGGATTGATACCTGCTGCCGAGTTCCATTACCGAACGACTCGCCATAATAAAATGAAGTTCCATCAGTGTCGTCTCGATGGTTGGAAGTCGTCTACTGTGCGATTCTCGCGTGCGTTTTTCCCACGTACGTCGGCACTCTGGAATGAACTCCCAGCGGCAGTGTTTCCGGACCAATACAACTCACAGACCTTCAAGAAACGAGCCTACTCCTTCCTCAAAGGCCGGCAACGCATCTGTGATACCTCTCGTGTCGCAGATGTCTGTGGGCGGCGGTGATTACTTACCATCTGTTCGTTTGCCTCCAATCGCATACAAAAAAAACCTAGTTTTAGTTGTTTCACAAGCGTTTTCTGTTGCAGTAAGGAATGACAGAGACCAAACAATTTTAAGCGGAAGTGCGAAGTAGCATCTACCCTAATTTATAAAGATGGGTTACCGCAAAGTATAACTAGTTAAGCAGATTTCGAGTTATAAGTATCTAACAGACAGATAAACAAATTTTTATAATGCGAAAGGATATACAGATTCATCGTTCCATTCATTTTTGAATACATTTATTTCTCACTAACTTTGGCTCGCAGCTTCGCATTCGTGAGTCTGCAGTCAACCTATCGCTAGGGAACAGCATTTTTTTCTGAATGACTTGTAGCCTATGTACTCTCGTGTACTCCTGACAAGGTTTAAATGGTGATCGGTCGAGCTGTTAAGGCGTACAAACAAACAAACTCTACCATTTATAATATTAGTCAGAACTAGCTGATACCGGTGACTTCGTATGCGTTGTTCATTGTCTTTTTTATTTTATGTACAGAGGAAAAAACCATAAGCACCACACCGCTTGCCCCGCTTTTCCACGGCACAAAAACACCCCTCACTAAACGGGTAGTGCTTATAAATATCGAAGTCTCTTAAAACTTAATATTAGATTAAGCTATCGTGATATTTTTTTTAAGATAGGGACCAAGTGTCTTAGGATAAGTCTAAGAAAAATCGGTCAAAATCTATAAAGTAATTTTTACCTGATCTATCGTTAAATTTATATAATAATATAAGATTTCCAAAGTTCTAATCAGAAAGCATCACTGCCATATAAATTTCTGTCAAAAAGCATGAGTAGGTACTCGCGTTGCTGTGTTCGAAGTGCTTGTATGCCAGTACGCTTTTGTACTTGATAAATTTGAACGACTGGATTCAGTTAAAACTCGGATCTTTATAAACCCTACCATAAATAAACCTTCAGTGACCGCTCAACTTCAATTAGAGTGTAAACTTGTTTTTTACTTGAGATGTATAAAAACAACGAAAGAAAACCGCCTACTAAAACTAGATCTGAAGTGTTAATTACCAGTCATAGTTGGCCCGATTTGATAAACCTTTCGACTATAGTGATTTCGTTTCCCTTTTTTTTTTTTACTAAATCTTAGATGTTGTGAGTTTGGACGACGTGACTATGGAACGCTCTGTGTCGGGCTGGAATATGGAATACATTAGTGAAATGTGTCCATTGATTATGTGAGCCTAAAAACGGGAAGCAGCCTAACAAATCTCACGAAATCTAGACGGAAGGACAGGCTTCTCATCAATGCAGAAAATATATACGTATAATTATTTAAGAACTATAGAGTCTATTCTACGTAAGGGAAAGACGGCCCCAACATTAATGGACGTCGCCTTATAAAAGCTTATTTAGCAATCGACTAAAAATACAATTTTATATAAATCAATAATACTCAGGGAATTAATTTAAACACAGAATATTTCGAAGAGTTGTAAAAATCATTTAAAAATAAATAAAAAAATAGTCCCACCAAAGAAACCCGAGTCCATTCTCAGTTCGTGAGGTCGACGGCCTTTGAGGCGTCATTCTTTATATTCGTAGCATTTTGGTTGAACGAAATGGATGTACTATTTCTATTTCCCTCCCTCCCGTTGTTTGTCGGGGCCCCGACATTTTTGTGTGCGTGATGAATACCGATTATCTCATTCTCGGTCGCGGTAACTATTTTTTTTTTTTTTTTCGTAAATAATGTACTTATGCGCTTTGTCGTACTCGTATGAGTCATCGCAACTGTCATTGTTTTACATCGTTCTGTTGTGCGCATTCAAAATCACTTATGTTACTATTAGTAAACACAAATTAATAAGTGAATGTCTGACCATAGTACCTAATGATGAAGGCTCCTGTACAATTAACTGTAGTCTAAAATATATTCTAAATAGCCATATTATTTTGTTTTACCTTTTCATTCTAAGGTTTTATGTAATTATAAACTTAATATCACCGTTAATTGACTTTTTTAGAAATTAATGTATTTAATAATTGTGAAATAAAAATGTAGCTTTTATTATTTGATATTTTATTGTAAGCTAAGTAAAGAAAATTAGACCGTTTCTTAACTACATTTCTTTCTAATATAGACAATAAATATCGAACGACATAAGTATACTACGATACACAATACCATTAAATATATCGCCTGATATATATAAAATAATTCGATTTTTTCAAATATCTTATAGGTTTTAACTCTTGACTACAATTTCGGCTGATTTTAAATGACCATGGGGTCTAAGATAGTAAACACGCCAAACCTACAGAAGGACTGACTTACAATTGTAGCTGCCGGAATACATTTATAGTTGCTTGACGACAGATTTTTAACTTAAGGGTTGTGACTAACCAAGTAGACTTAAAAACTGCCCTGTCAACCACCACGCTATGGTTTCATCACGATGTTTCCCTTCACCAAAAGCTCCGGCTGATTCGCAAGGATTTGAAAATACGTTAATCGAGTCGGTGTCCGAATACGATAACCACTGAACCGTCACCGCTATAACACTTTCTCTTCCTAATGTAATATTCAAAGAGTTGAAAATGAGATGTATGAATACTATAAGGAAATATGATTGTAGCACATATTCATTTTTGAACGCGCAACGATTTTGAAGGACACAATTATATCCACTAAACTCATTTGACGACGCACACGTTTATCCATTTTTGCCATCTCTATACAACGTTGTGGTAGGTCATTGTTGCGCGGAGTCGAATATCTACGTGCCTCGCTTTCGGGATTCTAATTTCAAAACCGGATTCGGTTTTCGTCGTGCTTTTCCCTCATTGGCCGATACGAATTTAGAACTTTTCCGTTTCTTATTATTTATTGGTCGTCGGGTTCGTTTGCTGATGTTGTGATTTTTTGGAGTTATTGTTTTTTGTCGCGCGCTCCGATTGGGAAGCCATTTTTTGTATATGTAACAACATTTGTTATGTGATAGTTGTGACTGCAGTTTTGTATATGCTTATTATGCAGTAATCGTCTTCCTTTCGCAATTTTTATTTTAAGGTTTTTCAAAATGTCATTTAAGGTTTTGTCAGAATTGGTTGACAATAAGAGTAGATTTCTTTTTATATTTTTCGATTTTGAAAAGTTTAGACTATGAAAGTGGACACGGATATATATAGGAGTAGAGGGAAGACGGAAAATGATATGGATGGATTGTGTGAAAAATGATATAGTATGAATATTGACATGACATCTGACGGGGAGTGTGGAAAAGGAAAATATGTTAGTACTTAGGTGGGGATAAGGGTAAAATGATTTTTTCAAATTCTAAAAGTATGGTCGCTCATTTTCATAATCTATAATGTATCAAATCAAATATACTTCCCGTGGACAGAATTTGACTATAAACTATTATAAAATAACTTTCTATATTGACTAATCTATCCATCGAACTTTGTATAAGTCAAATTCAAATAAATAAAATGACGGTACACTTTTTAATGTCATACTCAGGATTTGAGTCAACATCTGTAATGTATTTGTCATATAATTTAAAGAAAAAAATTATATGTACAAACAGAACTACTGATTTATTCATATAGATTATTTATTGCAGTATTTATAGTGCATTACGTTTTAAAGTATCTGTATAGAATAATAAAAATCAAGAGTTTGTGAATTTTAAGAATGTGCTTAAACTTTAAACTGATTGATTGATTTATTATTATTTATTTATTTATTTATTTAGGTGATGAATTTGGACATAGTTTTTTTTGGAATCAGACATGAAGACATCCCTTTGCAATGTTAATCACTACATATTATAAAACAAAGTCGTCCGCCGCGTCTCTCTGTCTGTCTGGATGTTCGCGATAAACTCAAAAACTGCTAAACGGATTGTAATTCGATCTACACCAAACCGGGGTAAGTTTAGGTATATAATTTGTTAAGTTTTTTTTTGTAAATCGGTTGAAATATAATGATAACTGTTGAAAGAATCGGAAAAAGTCAAGCCGCCTTAAGCGTTTCATGCACATAAGTATATATGTTTTTATTATAAGGGCAGGACAACATCCGCCGGGCTAGCTAGTAAACTAATAAGTAGCATTATGTAACTGACATAAAATACAGCCACTTTTTGGGTACGTCTGTTTATGCCATTAAATTTTCTAAACTACGCGCGACGGATTTTGTTAAGGTATTTAAAATCGTTTCGAGATATTTGTCCCTTATGTTTTATATGTATAATACATTAGCTACATGCCCCGGCTTCGGACGGGTGTATTAACGAAACAAGACCAGAAGATATTTCCTTTATAGTATGTCATTCACTGGAAAAATGATTAAAGTCGATCCAGTAGTTTTGATTTATTCATTACTGCCCGTGGCCCGCACACATTAAATTTGGAGTAACCTCAAAAATGACAGTATTTCTCCACTATTTAATTCTTGTTATTATACATATAAACCTTCCTCTTCAATCACTCGTATCTATTAAAAACAAACCGCATCAAAATCCGTTGCGTAGTTTTAAAGATTTAAGCATACATAGGGATATAGGGACAGAGAAAGCGACTTTGTTTTATACTATGTAGTGATGTGATATATATACAATTCAATTAATATTAGATAGATAGTCTTTAGAAGGTAATCAAACGTGACAAATTCTAATAATCCGGTGGTATCATTAAATCAGCGGACCGGTTGCGGCCGCGGTCGGGTTCGGACCGCGTTTTTGCATCGGCAGGTGACGGGATATCGACTCTTCTTATTATTGTGAACACGGTCGTCCACCCTGTGTGAACGGACTGAACTTTATACACAGATAACATTCGGTTTATTGAACACGCTTTATAGCGCATTCGCTTATGTGTGTGTTCTCCTAAATAACGTTAAATCATGAGATGAACGGTAGTGACGTGTAGTATGATTTTTTTTTTTAATACTTATAGGTAAACGTTTTTACCACAATCTCATCTGATATTAAATGATGATGTGGTCTAAGATGGTACGTCACGCTTAACCTAGAGGGAGACTGGCTCTCAAGTGCAGCTGCCGGAACACACCAACAGGTGCTCGGCGAGAGATTTTCAACTTGAGGGTGGTAGCTAGCCAGGCGGACTTAGGAAAAGCCCTACCACCATGCTATGGTTTCATCAGGATGTTTTCCTTCACCGAAAGCTCCGACTCAGTTGCTTGAATTCGAACCTACGTCCTTCGACACTGTGTTCGAACACACTACCAACATAGTATGTATGTTGTTAGAGAGTAGTGCCGTTAATCGGAGTTTAAATAAACTTTTGGTAAACGTTATTTTATAAAATCTTCATGTGTAATTTATGTAACATTGTAAACGAGATGTCAATTATAATACCAAAATTATTATATTTACAAATTAATGTATCTATAATTGAAACAAAAAACTTACATTTACTTCTTTAATAATATTATTTTTTTAATAATAATGCCGAAAGAGAAAAAGAAAAAGGTTAAATGTGCCAATGAACCTCCTGACTCAGATTTGTAAGAAGAAATCCTCATGGCTACGACAGACCTGGAACCTGAGCCTGTGGAGGCACAATACACGGATACATCGGACACAAGCGCGTCATTTGAATCCTTACCACCTGTTCGGAGAGTCGTGTATTCACGTATGACATCTATACGAAGTTAGGAAGTTGAAGTTATACTGGCAGGTAGGTACTATAAAATAATCCCAGAGAGGGTTGACGTGTTGATGTGATGTCTTTGTTGTAAGGCGCTTCAAATCCACCTTTTCAACGTTTTTGCAAACATACATTACCTACAATATATTATAAGGAATGTTTTGAGAGGCTGGAGATAAGATAAATATGGTGAAATATTGACAGATTGACGTTCAGTTCAGCTGCCATTTTATCTAATTACATGGTTGTACTGTAAAGGGAAGACATAGTCACATTTTCTTCGTTAGTAGATCCGTGCAAAACCAGAGCGGGCAGCTAGTACCTAATTATTTAATATAGTACCTGTTGTACACTATGAATTACCTCATATTTTATATGTCATAAGCAAAAATGGCTGCGGTCATTACTCTCCGACGAACTGCTAGATTAGCCGAGGGGGAAAAATTCTGTAACAGCGCATTGTTTTGTTGTAAAAACTAGTGTTGGCACAAAGGGTGGGTATTTCATGATTTTAGCTGGAACACGGCGATGCAGCTCGACCAATCGACGAAGCCCCATGTCAACGATAGATAGGGGATGCTCTCTGTATAAAAAAGCATAACGCGCTTCATAGATAAATGAAAGCGCTTTATAGGTAAATCTATATTAAATTCAGCGAAAGCGCTAGAGTAAATGGCTGCAATGGCTTTTTTTTGTCATCCAGTATTTTTATATATTCACTCCTTATTAAGATCTGTGACAGAGGAATGCCTACCTATAGTCTTCTTATATATACACACATATCTTTATACAGATAAACGAAGATAAAACAGTCCAGTTACCTTTTCTCTTCCGTTTGTGAACCTCTTTTCTTATTTTTATTTAATTACTAGCTGACCCGACGAACTTCGTACCGCATAACAGTGGATTCCTTAATTATTTCTTAATACTTTTTTCGCTATTCGGTACGCTATATAATGTTAAATGTTATCATCGTATAAGTATTGACAAATATTGACATTAATATTTATACGATACTAAATAAAGTCACTCAATTGTTTTTCCTTCCCGGTACCTCTCCACTAACACTTAAACTTTATGATGTGGTATTAAAGTTCAAATTGAGTTTTAAGTATTATTACGAATCGTTTGTATGGGAGTATAGAAAAGTATTGTTTTTAGATTTTGCAGGCAATTTTTTAAATTTTTCACCGCTTAGGAACCACCCTACTCGTACTTCATGGAACATTCTAAAAAACATTTTGCGAAATCGGTTCAGTTGCTCTCGAGATTTGCGCTTAGCAATACATTCAGCGATTCATTTTTATATTATAGACTAGCTTTTAGTGAGCTTTAGTGTTATCTTTTAGCGAGCTTTAGTGTTATCTTTTTGTTTTGGCTATGGTTTTTTTCCTTACCTACAAAAAATCGAAGTCTTTATTATTTTGAGAGTCTATTCATTACACTTCATGCTCCTTACATCTACAATCTACAATATTTGTATAATACTCAATTAAGTTTGCACTAATTAAAAAAGAAAAAATAATTAAATTGTGTGTATTAATGTGGACATGCGGAGGAAGTGAAACTTCCATGGCTTATATGTATTAAATTCGTACTCTAAATACCTACATGCACACACATACGTAACTTAAGTGTAACGCGTTACGAAATAATTTCCCTACGATGCAAAATGAAAAATTTCACTTCAAAAATTATATATGGTCGAATTTCGACAACTACTACGTAGTATTTACGCTATGGATCGCATTTAAATTAAGTTGTTAAAGTGTTAAGTTGGTAATTAAGTCATCGTTTAACTTAAATAAGTAATCTATTCAGCGCTTGACCGCTGTATCTGACCGAGCGTCCCCCAGACCGCATCCAGGGTGCATCCCGGCTGAGTTTACACACATCATTGCTGTATGATGAATTGCCCCGCTCCACTGCTACCAGTCCTGACGGTCATTCAACCCGTAAATGGCTTCGAAACATGGAACAATAACATACTAGGCTTCACCGGCGACTTTAGACACGTTTCTAAACATCTATCGTCATTCATATTTATTGTAATACATCATTCGAGTATATATACTCCAATAAGTACAATAAAATAGGTAAATAACATACAAAAAAAAAATCATTAAAAAAAATCGAGGCAGTCATAAGCACTACCGACGGAAGTGATAACTCAAAACAATAGAACAACTGTGTTCTTTTTCGAATTTTTAAATCAATTGCAGTCCGAATTATTTATATTTCATAATTTGTAAATTCAAATTATTAACATTAGGTACTTTGGTTTTCACATTTATTTAAATTCTCGGCAATAATTATATACAGTTTATGAATTAATCAAATATATGATGGGCTGTACAAGCTCAATACAAAATATCAATATTACATGGACACAGGCCGGTTTACTACGCGTCGCTAGGCTGGTGCAAGCGTAATACGTCACGACCATGTCGAGGTCATCAGTGGCGCGAACCCATAAGTTTTCCTCTATCAAATATCGCTTAACACTAAGAAGATTTTACTTCAAAAAGAGAAAAAAAAACTTGGGCGTGTGCTTATGACCCCACACAGTAGAAGTGAAAACGTATAAATAAATACATGTATATTACAGTTTATACAGACTTATCAATGTTTTTATGTAAGTTAATAATAGTGTTATTTAAATACTCATCATATACATATATATAATACTTCACTGGTAATATGTACCTATATATAACATTATTGTAATACGTTGCAATAAAATCATAATTATTGGAACGATGCACTCCTTGTCATACAGTAAACGTGGTTGATGACGTCCGTGGCCGAGTAAACCCGATTCACCGCCACCGACCCGAGCGTTACGGGCCACTTTCTTCCATTGTTAAATCCGCCTGAATAAGATTTCACTTCTAAAATTTGGTATTTCCTCGGTTATATAGTTTATGGATCTAAAACAAACTGAGATTGTTTTTTGTATACTTAGATATTAGCTTTTCCTCGTGGTTTCATTCGTGATATTAAAATTTGACCTATCCCTCTGGAAGAGTACCTACATTTTTTCTGTATTAAAATACCCTATGTCCTTTTCTATACCCCTGACGTCTATGCAAAATTTAACGTGTACAAACAAACTGACATTGCTTTACACTTATAATATTAGATAGGATTCAATTACGATTATATCAATTAAAATTATGTGTTTTTTTTTTGTTTTCATTTCCCTTTACTTGACTATCTCATGCCCGCGACTCTATTTACATTTACTATTGTTATATCGAAATGAACATTGGGGGAAATAATCTCCGTATTCAAATATTTATTATATACACAAATTATCATGATGGTTGATTTAACTGTCTTTAAATTAGTATAAGGTAGCGCGATCTAGCGGCGAGCTATACTCAAAATCGATTGCGTAAAAACTTTTTTCATGAAAAAATACTTAAGTGCGTCTACCGAATTTCATGATGGTTGATGGAATGGTATAGAATTATGTCAATCACAAAACCTGTGCAAAGTACAACAAAGTCAAGATTGTAAGAATTGTGAGATGGTCATAGTGTAATTAGCTCTAGAATTGACATTAGGCAGTTAGGATATGCATAACTCTTAATGCCTAATCTACAATACTGTTGGTAAAGGCTAAAGGCTAATAAAATGACCATAATGCCTATAGAACTATAATAAATTATATCGTTGTGTTACATTACAATAACTGTTGTTCTAAACAGTTGTCAGTTATTCTGCTATGGAGTGAACGACTTTATGTATCTTACGCGTAAAAAAAAAAAACGTTATTTCT
The DNA here is from genome assembly GCA_035772565.1 of Antheraea assamensis. NCBI lineage: Eukaryota > Metazoa > Arthropoda > Insecta > Lepidoptera > Saturniidae > Antheraea > Antheraea assamensis. Next base: position 1,381,174 of record JAQQSE010000072.1, on the reverse strand, counting down.
ATCGTGATTTTGAGCGTGTATATCTTTCACGCCTATTGGTTTTTGTATTACGCTTACTTGTTCACACGTTACGATAACATCTGCGGATAGTTGTATATTACAAATGCAAATGAGAGATTATTTGTTTTTTTCGCTTTTACGTCAAAACTACTCGACCGATCGTCGTACAATTTTGTATACACGTTATCATGAGTACAGAAAAGAACATAGAGTAGCTACCTTTCATTCACAAAAAAAGTACTGTTACCAGAGGATAGTCAGATCTATATTAAACGACCGAAGCCGCGAGAAAAGCTAATAATGACATAAAATTGGAAACCAAAATTACTATCACTTAAATAATTCAATAATAGATGATATATTCAAAAACTCCAGTGACAAGAAACGCACCACAAGTAGTTATTCAAACTTATTCAATACCCAATATAATAGAAGAAAATAGAATGTAGTCTATTGTAGAATTTATTGTCATTGGAAACAGTAATAAATAATTGAAGCAATACTTATAGATGACCGTTTCTAGAAAACTCCACTCCTTAATTATATACTTCGTAAGAGAAAGGGTATAGAAGAAATTACGAAATATTTGTTTAAAAGTCGTATTTCGTGACCGCCATACCTCCAAACCTTAGTAAACCGACGACAGTGCTGCCTCTGTATACTTAAAACCGAAACACACCTACGAGTTTCGAAGCGTAGCTTTAAATTGTTAAAAAACTATAAAAATCTCCCGCCATATATATATTAATATAAAAATGATTAAAAATTCACATACAATTGTATGCGTAAATACTACATTTAGTCAAAATAATAATATATATTATTAATAAGACTTCCCGTAAGCCTTAAACTTTCGTTCAATTACACTGTTGACATTAAAAAAAAGTCGTTCATTGAACTTGACACAACATAACTAACCTACACCAACACGTTACGCGGTGTGCGTGAGTGCGCGTTGCTCGGTTCACTTGTGTGTGTGCATTTCGTGGGTTCACTCACCTCGCCAGTTGGGGAAGTTAGGAATAGGAAGGGCTATGGAGTCGACATTTTATAAATAAATATTATTTTAAACTGTCACCTGAAATTCAAGTCAATGTATACTATAAATAATTATATGTTTTCGCATGCATTAGCGTTTGACCACAATTTTACTTGATGCTTAATAACGATTCTAAGATACTTAACGGCTAAACCTAGAGAGGGTCTAACTCTAATAGCTAGGCGGTCTTAGAAAAATCACTACCACCTTTTATATATATATAAATATATTTCTTATCAAATTAACATTTTTAAATTGAATGATTTGTGATTCGTTTATTATGAAACTGTACAGAGTAGCAAGAATAAATCTGTAATAAAATTACAGTGTCCCTTGTTTGACCTGTTTAATCTCTGAAATTACCAAACAAATTCTAACGAAACTTTTACTTGTAGATGGAAGATTTTTCCGAATATCACCTGGGCTCATTACGCTTTCCATAGAATAACAATGAGCATCAGGTAAGTTTAAAAAAAAACCTGCCATTTAAGTGCTATCTTGATGTGCGTTGGGTAAACTCTCATAGTTATCCTCATTGCACAGGACCCGCTAACGAGGGGAGGCAGCTGGAGTGTACCCAGTCTGTCTCTCTATTAGGTAGGAGCCCGGCGGTCATCTTCCACCGGGCGGACCGTTGGGGCGGCTACATAACGTGATTAGCTCTGAACGATCCCTTGCCGCCCCCAAGAAGTATGGTCGGTCGGTACACCGTGGGGTTTTAGTTCGTGCGAGTCGGACATAACCCACGCTCTCCCCCTGGAGGGTGGCTATCCATAATGGATTTCCCCACGATAATAAAAAAAAACCGCCACAGTTACAAGAAGATCAAGTAACATTTACAAAATCAGAAACGCAAACGAAGTCGCAGGTGGCTTATAGTGTAATATGTCACATCTCTAGTTACCATAATACAATTAGTCTGAAATTAAATTACTTAGACTGAAATTTTTAAATATTAATTTATGTACATATGTAACATATTCGTACCTTTAATTATTTACATTTTCATGAAACTAATTAGTAAACCAATCAGTTAAACTTGACTACACTAATTATTGCATAACGTTAGTTCAACAGACAAACGTTTCCACAACAAAAACGCTCATTATAGAAGATTCTTGCGATAAAAAAATATATACCTACATAATAATTATCGACTCTAAAGCTGTTCTTGTCCGTCCGATGTTTATCCAAGTCGCGGAGTTGCATTTTTGCCATGCACGCACTTACACGCGTCCGTGTGCGTGAAACGTATCTTTATACATATAAAAAACTACGTGTGTCCTGTATGTATGTATATATATATACGAGTATAGTATATTAAGCTCGTTGCGTATGACGGGCTAAAACATTTTTTTTAAACCCAGTTCACATTTGTGCCCTTTCGTGGTACGTTTATTATTCATTTATCAACTTTTTTTATTATCAGGCGCCATGATCTATTGTAATACATTGACAGTTTACGTCATAAATGTAAAAAAAAAAACGGATTTAAATTTCCATTTCAAAGAGAAAAATGACTTTTTTGTTGGTAATGAATAATTAAAAAAAAAAATACTAAACCGATTTAAAAAATTCTCTCACTTATAGAAAGCTTGATTATGGACGAATAGCACGGTTTGTATTTTATTTTCAACTAGCTGTCTTCCTCGGTTTATTATCCCACCTAAATAGGGTCGGCACAGCATGTTTGTCATGTTGTGATGCATGATTTGGCTTAATTTTTACGATAGGTCGCGCGCACCTGACATCATCCCTCCTTGGGATTATTTCGTAGTACGAGTATAACTTGAAGTTCCTATAAACTTCGTATGGATGCCAAACGTAGATATTTGACTCTTCGATAACAGGTGGTGAGGGTTGAAACGACGCGTTTGTGTCAATGTATCCGTGAATTGCACCTGCACAGGCTCTGGTTCCAGGTCTGTCGTAGCCATGAGGATTTCTTCTTGCAAATTTGATTTAGATGGCTCACTGACACTTTTTTTTCCTTTTTCGCCATTATGAATGAATTATAAATTACATAAATGTTGAAATTGTATAAAATCGGTTTGTATTGTCATAGACATCTCGTTGTCATAGACATCTCGTTGTCATAGACTATATGTTTGTTAATAGCAAGGAATATATGAAGAAATTCTAATATATATTTTAAAAGATTTGTCAAATATGCATCGTAAAGAATTCCGGCTTTGTCTCCACTAAAGCGTTGCTACCATACTTAAGGAAATACCATAGGTAACAGGCAAAGGAGCGTTCTGGTATCAGCCGATGTACATCCTATATTCAATGTCAAATGTGAAACCACCACATACATGGTAATAAATGTCGTTGTGAGTCTCATTTATTTTGACAACAGCGCCGACTGCCGATTGATTCTAGATCTCTCAACGGTCGCCGTTATTTTAGGGTTCCACTGTTCTCACCATTAGATACAGTGCTGTCGTCTTATCGTGCTCTGAAAAAATATACGTATAGACATATTAATGTCGTAACTGATATTATTAATGAATTAATTATTGTTTGTTTGTCTTTTTGTTTGTTTGTTATATTTTCAATCTATAACTACTCAATCCATCATCATAAAATTTTGCACAGACCTTGTCAGAAGTATAGAAAAAGACGTAAAAAGTACTGTTCACGGGAATAGATAAAATTTACATTATCATGAGCGAAACCGTGCGCAAAAGGTAGTGGTCTAATAACTAGAAAAGACTACTGTTACTAATATATCACTGTAAGAATAAACGAGATAGATATACCGAGACTTAAGTCCGCCTGGCTACCTACCACGATCAAGTTGAAAATCTGTCATCCAGCACCTGTTGGTGTGTTCCGGCAACTGCACTTGAGAGTCAGTCTCCCTTTAGATTTAGCGCGACTACCATCTTAGACCATATCGTCATTAACATCCGATAAGGTTGTAGTCAGAGGCTAAACCTTATATTTTTTTTAATATATCGGTGTACTTATAACTATCTAGAAATTTGGATATATTACATGTGTACGGTAATCTTGAATCACAGAAAGTTATATTATTTAAAAAAAGCTCTGCCAGCGGGAACATCGCCTTAGGCATATCAGTTTGGGCGTGATATCCGCCACCAGCCGACACGTCCGGTGCGAGCGCATTGTGCGACTTTTAGGAATCGAACTCGTGTCCCTACACGTTACTTAGCGTATAAACTTAGTATATATTACTTAAGTTACAACGTTTTAACTTGTCCATACTAATGTCTGGTAAGTTATCGACGATATTTCCCATTCGATGTATGCTCGGAATCTTGTAGTGGTTTTGTTTTTTATTTGTGTATTACTACACCGTTGTAGCATCGTATGTGGGTAAATATAGAACTGTGGATATCTCGGAGTTTGGAGTCGGTGATACGTCATGGGCTGGCACGAGTGATAGATGCACGTGCGGTCCTTCATTGAGAGTTCTATGACACTGAAGTGGTCGTTGTGGGTGGTAGAGCTACGCTGAAGCTATTACTGGTTTCAGCATGGATGGGTCGGCTCGCCCGGGGTAGTACCACCCTCTCACAGAAAACCAACGTGAAGTAACAGTGCTTGCACTGTTGCCTTTCGTTCGGTCAGTGAGAGCGCCGGAGGCCCATATTTATTAAAATGCCGGCAACACACTTGCGACTCCCCTGGTGTTGCTAGTGTCTATGGACGGCGGTGATCACTTACCATCAGGTGACCCACCTGTTCGTTTGCCCCCTATAATATAAAAAAGTGGGTTTTTTACAGGGTGACGTGTTCGTTGTTGCATCGAAGGCGTTATTATATCCGAGGCAACAGCCCACACCGAAGTTCGGCCACTTTAACACCCTAGAACTTGTTGTCAAGCGGCCGACCGCCATAGGCGTTCGCCCTATTAGTCTGGTGACGCTGTGAAGGACCCATCAGGACAAAAGCGTATAGTCAGTTCGAAGAAAAAAAAACTTACAGGGTGATGTGGTGGTCGTCGTTTTTGTTTACTCTCTCATAAGCATCCGACACAATGTTCTTACTATGTTGTGCCACAATAAAACAAAAGAGTGTGCGTACGTTTGTGAATATATAAAAAATTATGTTTAACACATATACCTATTACACCGTTTTGAACTGAGTCGAAAGTTTTGAGTGACGGAATTAATTAATACATATTAATAGAATTTTTAATAAGGTACACACTAATTACTATATAACATAACCAGCTGATACCCACGACTTCGTTTGCATTCTATCGAGTAGTTTTTACGCGATGTGCGCACAACCGTAGACCTATATCATTTTATTTATATATATATATACCTATATATTTTTAAAGAAATTCTGTTATCAACCAACTACATGGTGTGTTGCCTCGGCGCGCACAACTTCCGTTCCAAGCTATAAACTCACTCGACTAGGTATTTCTCATAACTCGCCCAAAGAAGTATGTATAAAAAACTTCATAGCGGTAGTTATAATAAAATTTTATGAAGGTAATAAAAACCGAAAACAGGTTTATTTTGATTTTCTAATAAAGACAAGTAATTACAATCGTTGGTAACATAACATAAATAGATATATACCTAATTATAGTCTATACAAAAAAAATTATAAACGTCTCTGTCGTTGTCGGGCCATCACGTAAAAACTACTGGATAGGTTTCTACCCTACCTTTTTTACCTACCAAAAAAAACTACGAATTGTTAATATAAAGTTTTCTTACCGTGGAGAATTGGGGCAAGCAATTTACGTTTATCCCTCTTTACATACAAATATATTGTTAAGATAATAATCACTACATATTATAAAACAAAGTCATCCGCCGCGTCTGTCTGTCTGTCTATCTGGATGTTCGCGATAAAGTCAAAAACTACTGAACGGATTGTAATGCGGACTTCACCAATAGATATAGTAATTCACGGGGAAGGTTTAGGTATATAATTGTTTTTTTTTTTTTGTAAATTGGTTGAAATATAATGATAATTGTTGAAAGAATCGGAAAAAGTCAAGCCACCTTAAGCGTTTCATGCACATAAGCATATATTTTTTTTATTTTCAGGGCAGGAAAATGTCCGCCGGTCTTGCTAGTTTTATATAAAGTTTTCTTGCCGTGAAGAATTGGGGCAAGCGGTTTACGTTTTTCCCTCTTTACATACAATATATTGTTAAGATAATAAACGGCGCAGACATAGTTGCGGATATCAGATATTATGATACGAACAAACATTGAGTATATTATATTTCAATAAACTACAAATTTTTTGGTAATCGAAACCTGAGACGGAGCTTTAGGTGAAAAACAACATCGCAATGAAGCTATAGCGTTTTTCTAACACCTGTATAATTAGCTAACCTTTTTTTTTTATTAACGTGGGAAATCCCTTATGGATACCCACTCTCCCGGGGCAGAGAGTGGGTTATGTCCGACTCGCACGGACTAAAACCCCACGGTGTACCGGCCGTCCCTTAGTAACTATACCGCTATTGAAAGATAAATGAATCTACTTAAGTAAAACATAAATCGAAGGAAAGTAAAAAAGAAACTGTCCCAAACCTTTAACGAAGTACATCTAACCTGTTTATTTAAGTAATATAAGAACAGAAGCTAGATTTCGAATAATAAATAACAATATTGCAAAAAAAACAACAGATGCGCGCCCATCTTTCTTTGAAGGGTCGCAGTAAAATTCAACTTTGGAATACTACTCCCATCGAACCCAAAGAAGTTCGCTCCAAAACGTGCGAAGTGGAAGCCGTATACATAACCGTGTCGCGAGGCAGCGTCGTTGTCAAGGCATAAGTTTAAAGCGTTTTTATTCGGTGATTCGATGACGTCTCGTGGGGAAACGAGACACGTATATTCGATTCTATTCCTTACTCGCTCCAGCTGAGACGTCAAAGAGATTTCTGACTAGCATTATATCTGTAAATGGTCTGACGATTCGAATGACAATTCCGATGTCTAGTTGTCGCCTGCCTATAATATAAACATCTAGAAAGATGCAGAAAATTCTTCAATAAATATCAGTCAACTGAAAATGAATTTATTGGAAACCGTATGTTACGTAAGATGTGGATTTTTTTTTTTGTAAATAGTTCTAGAATACATATTGAATGGTTTCGATTGACCCTTTGTCATTTTTCTAATACCCAACGATACGGACGAGAATCAGTTAATTTTCAATCGGTATTAGTTGACTGAACGATTTATACAGTAACTAGTTATCTTTTGTTCGCGGCTTCACTCTCTATAATATAGCAGAAAAATAGTAAATAAAAAATAAATAAATAAAAAGTAAATAAAAAAAAATAGTAAGTACCTACATTATCCTGTATGAAATGTACCTTACACGGTTTTCTAAATTCCTGAAAATGTATATACAAAAAATATTATACCGGTTGGTTGAGTATCTAAGCCGTGGAAGCATAACAATAAATTGGAATATATAAAAAAGGATTATGGCGCCATCCACAACGACGTCATACTTTTAAAATGATTCCTATGTAATCATAATTTTATACGCGAAAGACAATCGTTTTGAATCGTATCGCCAAAGCGGAAACTGCGTACAAGTTACGCGTCCGACACTCGGTGAATACAATTACATTTTAGTATTTATTGTATGGATTTAGATAAATATCACTTCAAAAAGACTTGGGACTTTGAATCGTGTTGCCATAGCTGAGACTGCGTACAAGTTACGCTTCCGACACTCAATGTATACAGTTTTTTGACCTGGTAAGGTCTTTACAGTTTCACCGGACTACTACGGGGAGCGACTTAAGGCACTTATCCGATTTTATATAAGCAAATTAATACAGTTAATACATTTTAGCTACACATACATAAATTTCACTTCAAAAAGACTGGGGTAAAAAGTGGCTGTATGTTTATAACCATACGATAGAAGTGAAAACTTCTAAATAAATACATAGACATTAAAGTTTATACAGATTTTAATTTGTTATATTTAAAAAAAATGTAATATTTACCTACGCATAATGTATACACTTCAAATACTACATTGCAACAAAGATACATAGTATTATTATATTATTATTATGCATAATAATAAAGACGTATAATTGGAAATATGCACTACTTGTCCGATAACAAACGTCTTTGATCACGACTTGAGCCGAGTACACACGATTCAGCGTCACCGACTCGATCGCGCTTGACATTGAGTCCGAGCTGAGTAAACTTGATACAGCGTCATCACCACGAGCGTAACGGTTCGTTTTCGTTCAATACTCAACGCCAATAAAGAATTTGTCACATCAATAAATTATTTTATTTCATCTATTCCCGGTTGAAGTTTATGAGTTAAACCGAATGAGAAGGGAAACCCTTTATTTTAGACTCCCCAATATTTCGGCCGGTCCAATTAGAGCGCCGTCACGTCTGACGGGCTCTGAACGAAACTTAATTAATACTGCCAAACAACCTCGTTTGATGTAAAGTATTTATTACACCAATGCATATGTACCAATATTATACCAGCTACGACTTCGGCTCCTCTCACAATTGTTAGAATTATTTTTTGTTTTAATATTGTTGATTTCTAGTAAAATGAATATTGTGTAAGTAGTCACCATGTTTTTAAATAGCGTATATCAATTTGCACGATGGACTATTGAATTGTATTGAAATTGTAGTACAGCGCCATCTAGTGGTGATTTATAGTAAGATAGATATATGTTTAATGTTACATAATTTATTTTTTATTTTTTTCGATCTGTCTACACTGTTGACTTAACAAGGCCTCTACAGTTTCACCGGACTACTAAGGGGAGCGCTTAAAGCACTCACCCGATTTTATATAGACAACCAGCACCAGGGCGCACGGCGCGCCTCGGTTTCGACTGTTACCAAATATCCCGAGTCTAACTAAGCTAACTATTATTTCATACATATATAAATTCGTGAAACATACACGTGTACCAAGCATGTATGTTTCAGATTCATTGCTTTTATAACCTTTTTGGGTTTGTTTTTAGGCAAAAAAAAACTACAAGCTATGACTTTACATCCTGTGTCATTTGAATCATCTACAATTTTTACGTAGTCAATGACTTTACTTAATTGGACTTAAAATAAAACTACCAAAACACACAAAAAAATAGTGATAAGAACTTTAGATTGTTTGAAATGACTTCCCGACGAATAGAGGATGTTCACCAGACTCTTCTTAAAAATCTACTATCCGATTCTGGTTTGGAGTGCGTTAGATCGGTTCCCTGATTCCGTAGAACCTTCCACTACTTCTGGAGAAAGTGAAGAGCAAGGTGAAGTAGGATTAAGTTATTTTTTACTCTGTAGTAATTAAGTAGTTATCAGTCTGTCAGTGGACCATATTAAGATTTGAAATTGAAATGTAAAACAAATTACTAGAAGGTCCAAGGTTTCTGTAGGACACGAAAACGAGAAAGTTTGTAAGGTTGGGCGGATGTTTGAACTTTTTAACGCAAAAAGTGTTAATTTTGATTAATCTTTACATTAATATATTTTATATATCAGAATAACACATGGACTGTATCTCTATATATACATATATAATGAAAAAAAGCCCAGCCACGTCAAAACTACTGAACGTGTCGGCATAGAACTGTGATAATGGCGATGGACACGGGCACGTTCTTTGCCCTGCCGACTCTTACAGAGGCCCACGTGGTTAAGGCGCATTAATGTTCTTTGCGCCTCTTACCAGTTCATCGGGGAGGCCTAATACAAGGTCCTCCCTTTTGGCTACAAGTTGGGGCCTTACTGAGGGTCAACAAAACCTCGGTAAAAAGTCACCGTGGGAGAAAACCACGTTAAAAAGTTACAGACGGGTGTGCCTTCGGGCGGTGGGAGGGAGGAAACCTCGGTAAAAAGTCACCGTGGGAGGAAAACCACGTTAAAAAGTTACGGGTGTTGAGGAGACAACCTCGTTAAAAAACAGACGGGAGGCCTTCGGGCGGAGGGAGGTAGAAAACCTCGTTAAAAAGTTACCGTGGGAGGAAACCACGTTAAAAAGTGACAGAGGGACGGCCTTTGGGCGGAGGGAGAGGGAGAAAACCTCAAGAAAAAGTTACCGTGGGAGGAAACCACGTTAAAAAGTGACAGAGGGGAGGCCTTCGGGCGGAGGAAGAGGGAGAAAAACCTCATTAAAAAGTTCCTGTGGGAGGAAACCACATTAAAAAGTGACAGAGGGGTGGCCTTCGGGCCGAGGGAGAGGGAGAAAACCTCGTTAAAAAGTCACCGTGGTAGAAAACCACGTAAAAAAGTTACAGGTGGTGGTGGTTGGAGGGGGTGATCCCTTGACTGCCAAACCGGACGAGGAGGGAAGGGGCTGGGGACCTGACTTTCCATTGCACATTGGTTCGATAGACGGGTAGGCAGCTTGACCGGGCTGTCGTCGCGGTCAGGGCGTTCGCGCTGGGCCTTGTCGCCGGGGTGGCATGGTGCTTGCTTGTTCGATCCCGTGCCACTCCATAGCGCGGCAGACGGTATCTTGTGGGTTTTTTTAGTCAGTAAGAGTCTGACACCCCACAGCTCCCCAGGGCTGTGGGTGTCCAATGAAGGATTTCTTCCCACATTAAAAAAAAAAAAAAAAAAAAAAAAAGGGTAGAAATATTGCAGAGGCAGTTCCTGTCCACCCGGCTAAATGGTGCGAGAATAACATCGATGGGGCTTAGTACAAATCAGATACTCCCACCTAAGTCACCTTCCACCTGGCGAGGTGGATAGACTAAAAAGGACTGTGACCATTCGATGTGGAACTTTTCATAGATGGTTCGAGGATACTTATTTAATGGATTCGATTAACCCTTTGTCATATTTAATGATCTACAAAAAGGCCGGGAATCAACTAATCATTTGTAAAAAATATTGTAAAAATTAACCAAAATAAAAGGAATTGCCAAGCACCCTTAAGCAAGTTGATAAAAATCCTGCCATCGGAGAACTATCTCTGTGTGTGCTGGATAAAGCATTAGAGTTATTCATAGATAATGTATAGTAGGTACATCGTTTATATAGGTACAAATGCAGACAAAGTTGCGGACGGCAGCTAGTTATATATAACATTTATGGCGATTCATATGTTATTATAACATTTGTAATCCACTAGATCAATATGAAGAAGAACAAGAAATCGTACCAGAAATAGAAGCAGACGAAGAGACGGTCCAACCGATGGAAGAAATTCACGAGGAACAACAAGACATCTTCCCGACGCCTTCCTTACGCAGAGTCATACCAGAGAGACTGAGGCAAATAGAAGAAGAGAATAGAATCCACGTACTGCCCGAAAATTTCAAGACATCTGTTGATCCGACGGCCATTCCAAAGATAGCAGTCACGGCCCAGCAGAAATATATAGACATGTTGGCGGATATTATCGGCTGCAGTAGATACAAAAGCAGCCTGGCAGAGTATTGGTTTCTTGATACTCTTGCAAATTTGTTAAGGAGGGCTCAAGAGGATGGGTTGGACAGACGTTAGTTTTTTTTTTAATTATTCATGAATTAAATATAAAATCCACTACATGACATTCCAAGATCCTGCCAAAAACTCGTTAGCGTAGACATTAAAGTAAAAAATAAAATTCCTAAGATGCTTATTAAACAAAAATTTAAACATACCCTTGAATTGTTTTAAGCGGCTCAAGCTGTTCTGATCTTATGGTTCTGTGAATGGATAAAGGAGATGCAGCAATTCGACGCGGCTGACAGGCAAAGGATGTTACGGCGTTTTCAGGTGACTAGCTGAAAGCTTCATTAAAGTCGATGATTGTAGTTGATTAGCTTTTGTTGATAGCTTTTACAGTAAACAGTATTTTTATCTGGGTAAAAGGTGCCATATCATAATGATAGGTTGTGCAGTTAAGCTGTGAAAGCGTAACAAACACTCACATTCATATTTACAATATTACTTATAATATTAGAACTAGCTGATACCCTCGACTTCGTCTACGTCGTTAAGTTATTATGTAAACAATATATCTTATGTACAGAGAAAAATACATAAGCTTGTCCTCGCTTCTCCACCACAAGAAAACACCTCGCCGAACGCGTAGTGCTTATAAATGTCACAATTTTTTAAAACTTCAATGTGATACCTTTAATATAAGGACCAAGTGTAAGTGATTTGCGTACTACGGCAAATCTCACCGTATTATTTATGATGTTTTCATAGAACTTTGATGTTTAATTTTGGCAAGAACACCATTAGTAAAAGTTTGCCATGTGTGGCAAAGTTAGGAGAAAATTGCAGGCAGTGGGGATGAGCGTTGATGCGTCTAGGTAGGAGCTCCTTGAATCGAAAGTTCTAAGCGACGCCCTGGGATTCTTGGCCTGCAACACAATGGACCACGCATTTCCACGATAAATACGTGGAATGCTAAGAACTACTTTTCAGAAAAAGGAGACTTAGAGGGTTTAATATTTGATTTCATAAAATAAAAGTTGTCATTATATTGAATTGTTATTCATTCCTTCTAGAAAATGCCCTGTACCCATACATACATATTACTTTAATTAAATCTTCTCTCATCGATGGTTCATACTAATTTAATGATCACCTGTATTGATCCCGAGATTCTGAAGTATTATTAATTAATTATTTGTTAAATCTCTGTTGTTTTAGGAAAATATGTTAGCGGCATCGAAATTCGTCGGCGTACAGGAGTATTTACCCACGCCGACCGAAGCTGGTGTCTATTACAAGCCTCAAGAAGACAAGGATGACCTGAAAGGCGTCAGTGCTCCGGTGGAATCGAAGCACACGGTCAAATTCGAAGGCGCCGCGTATGAGTGCTCCTTGAGAGACCTTATTACGATTATACATTACATTTTTGATTTGTGAGTATCAAGTGTTATGTAGCGGCACCAATTAAACTCGGTTTTCTGTGAGGGAAAATATTATGATAGGATCATAGTAGAGATGCATTTTATAATTGTCGCTAAGTTAACAATCTGTTACCATGAGCCTAACGCGGTGGCAATACTGCTTTACTCGAAGCTGTTCGTGGTTTCTCCACGCTTAGTATATTATAATACTTCAGCAATTCTGTTTGAACGTAGTGTAGCGACACACATACCTACATCAAACGTGGTATGTGTGTACTACAACAATGCAGGCGAAAAACCAGCGGCACTACAAAGTCCGAAATTAGTTGGCTTAACAACGCGATTAATTAAGACTTGCCGCCCAGGTGGCGACCACATGTTGTTACCTGGGTGCAATTATAACCTATAATTATAAATTATAACAAACCGCAAATAATGCGATGAATTGTTATTATAGCTTATTGTTTAATTATTTTACTGCCCAGATGTTAGTTCTTAGATTTATTTTGTTTTATAACTCCTTTTATTTTATAAGATTTTTTGTATTGCCGGTTCACTTTATCCCTAAGTCTTTGCACATGTTGTGGTTGTTATAAATATGCACTCAACTCAATAAACGGGAGATTCGTAATCCAGCTGCCAAAGCGATTACTAGTCTGCACAAACGGAGTCAGTTATTTTATTTCAACCTTCTGAAAGTAGCAAGTGGTATCCATACTACCACTTCCGCTAAAGTAGTGACGCGACGCCGCTCCCGCGTCCTACAGTAGTATATAAATAAACTGTTTATCTATATTTGTGTAAGAATCCCATAATAAACAGCCACAATCTTGTATTAATGTAATCAATCTGGTGTAAGTACATACAAGATATTAAAAACTCTTATGTAGAACAGTACATATAGCTTACTATCCAAAAATCATTCATTTGTCTAGAGAGCAATTTTACTGCCGCTGGGACCAAACCTGGTTTTTATTTTGTTGGACATTCAAGTACACCGTTTAATGACTCCTTTGTGGGAATGGCAATGTTTATTTTATTTTATTTATTTTACCACTTTTCGGGAAACTTACAGCTAAATAAACATTATAAAACAAAGAGTAGGTTAAATGAAGGCCATTTACAAGTTTTCACAAATAACCATGTTGTGTGCACTATCCCCTTAAAAGATCATTTGTAACAAGAACAAATTTTAATGTGTTATCCATGTGCTGGTGTAAACTTGTTATGGTGGAATAGTATGTAGTGATATGAATTGTGTTTAAATTAAGTTGTTCACTCTTGACTTGAATGGAGAAGGGGAGACCATGCTTCTTGGCAGTTTTTATTCCTTGGATTCCATATAACTGAATAAAGATTTTCATGTAGAAACTGGAAATCATTATGAGACTCAAACCAATGCCGTAATCGCTTCAGGCTAATTTTTATGTTTAGATTCAGCACGGATTATCAGTACAACTTGGTTCGGTCTGTTTTCACCTTCACTCCGGACTACATCCTAATCGACGCTCCTTATCAGATCCGAAATCCGAAGCGTATGTATGCACCGCTTAAAATGAAGCCAAAGAAGGAGAAATCTCTGAAAAAGGAAGTGAAATCTTCAGCCAAGGGCAAAAAGAAAGAAGTGGACACTGAGGAGTATTTGGCTTTGATGGAGGTTAAAGAATTTTATGTAATGATAATAATTGGAGTTACAGCAATTAGGTACGAGTTCGACTCATCAGTTATTATGTTCGAACGCCGCGTTGATGAACGGTTAGTTCGAATACTTGCGAATGAGCCGGAGCTTTCGGTAAAGGAGAACATCATGAAGAAAACAATGCATCGTGGTAGGGCTTTTCCAAACCTCCCTGGCTAGCTTATGTTGAAAATCTGTCGCCAAACAACTTATGGGTATGTTCCGGCAGCTGCATTGGGAAGCTAGTTCCTCTAGGATTAGTGTGGTTTCCCTCTTGAACCAGATCGTCGTTTACCATGAGGTGAGATTGTGGTGAAGATATACAACTTACGACGTATTTAAAAAAAACAGTATCAGAAGGGTGCACACTAGACAGAAGGATAGGGTCCAACCAAGAACCTGTTGCATTACCCACTATAGCGGCACTCTTAGGAATGTTGTGTTCCAACATAAAGTGATGTAAATCCTGTGATCAATTGGTATGGTAGAGCCCAATCTCGTCGCAGCTCGTAAGGGGGCCGCGTATTAAAAGTTTTTGATGGCGGCGGTGAGCGTAACTTTCTACTATTAAATATATCCTGTATTCCATGACATGCGAGTTAGGAATCCTTATACTCTACAAACATTATCTCTTCATATTTTGGTTACTTATTTCTTCAGAGTGTATATACTACTGATCGTCCAGTAGTCGAACTTCGACTATTTTTGAAGTTATACTTCTTTTGGCGCGTTAGGGAAAAATGATGAGAGTAAATTTTTTACGATGCGCGCGCACACCGTCACGAAAAACCGACACCCTGAAGTTAGCTATAGTCAACGTTTTATTCGAAAAAAGTATGTATGTATTAAATACCTTTTTTCTATTGTTTGTGTCTTTTTTTCTACAAACGTAGAATAAGGCGAAAGATAAATTTTTTTAAAAGATTTTTATCTAATTACGCCAAAGAAGTATAACTTCTAACGCGTATACATAAGTACACACTATCCTTTTTGTTTTAGTTTTAATAAGTGTCGGATAAGTAGTAAGTGGCGTCAAGTATAACGGACAGAGATCTATAAATAAAGTGTTCGTTACTCGTCAAACATACAAAAATCAACCGTTTACAACTTTATTTTTTACAATACTAATCAATACAATAGCAACAAGACAATAATAAAAGAAATCGATTGACAAACCGAAGAGAGAAAGGACTGAACATTTTTACATGTATAGTCTAATTTTAGCGCGCCTTAGTTTAAACGTTACTATATCTGATTCTTTAGTGTCTACGGCTGAGTACGTTTTTGTAACAAACACTTATCACTTACACATTTTTTTAACTTAATCTTCGAATAATGTGGAGTTGATGACAAGCGAATTTATGCTACCAGACTGCATACCTATTTCAGTTAAAAGCGAAAGAGCAACGTGAGTTGGAGGAGAAGGAACTACGCGACAACGAGACCTGGAATAGGAAAAGTCATATCCTACCGCTGCGGTTTGCAGCTGACGATGCGTTCTTCGATAAATACTGGCCGCCGCCACCGCCCGACCCCCAACCCGAACCTGTACCAGAATCGAAGGGTAAAGCTAAAGGGAAAGGGAAGAAATGACATTACTTCAATAAAACAACTTCTCTTTTTACAATGACAGTGTTTTCATTGGTAGCTCTACCGTCCTATTTTGTACATAACCTACTATGATCGTTAGATGTTTCGCTAGTAAAGTTTTTTATTTATATATATTATAGGGGGCAAACGAACAGGTGGGTCACCTGATGGTAAGTGATCACCGCCGTCCATAGACACTAGCAACACCAGGGGAGTCGCAAGGGCGTTGCCGGCCTTTTAATATATGTGGGCCTCCGGCGCTCTCACTGACCGAACGAAACGCAACAGTGCAACCTTTCAGTATATATATGTATTATCTATGGTGCAACCACTACTGTGGTAGTACCCCGCGCGTCGGGCGAGCCGACACATTCATGCTGTAACCAGTCATAGCTTCAGCGTAGATCTACCACCTACAAATATGTTCTATATGTATGTACAAGTATGTTTTAGTTATAAATACACACTTAAAGGTCTGTGTCAGAGTGCAGGCAGGTATGCCACGTTATCACGAAGCCACGTTAAGAAACTTCCTTCCAAAAAATACCTAATATTACTTATAAAATATTTGATTGGGATGTTTTTATTGGTTTAAATGTGTTGCTAAGCGAAAATCTCGAGAACAGCTGAACCGATTTCGCTAATTCCTTTTTTAGAATATTCCTTGATGTACGAGGATAGTTGTTACGGAGAGAAATTTTTTTAAAAATGCCTGAAATGTCTAAAACCAACACTTTTCTATACTCCCATTCCAATCGATTCGTAATAATACTTAAAAGTCAATTTGAACTTTAATACCATATCATAAAGTTGAAGTATTAGTGGAGAGGTTCCGGGAAGGCAAAACAATTGAGTGACGTTAGTATCGTATAAATATTAATGTCAATATTTATTTATACGTTGGTAACATTTAACATTATATAGCGTCCCGAATAGCAGAATTAAGTATTAAAAAAATAATAATTAAAGAATCGACTGTTAGGCGGTACGAAGTTCGCCGGGTCAGCTAGTGTTAAAATAAAAATCCATATTACCAACTGATTACAGTTTATTTTATATTTTACTTTTTTATACATAGCGTTTTACAAGAATATTTTTGTCTTTTATCTTAAATTACTAATAACTTATAGAGAAATGAAAAATATCAATTGGAATTATTGTGCACGTAACTCTATTATTATTATATATAATTTTAACTAAACTGTAGCGAAGTCTCTTTTACTGAGATCAGCTAGGACTTAAGTCATGGTTAAGTTTTGTCACAGATGAACGAGACATATCAAGAAAACATAAATTTCATAGTATAATTAAACATTTTCTAAAAGTAATTATCAACTATTATGGCTAAACTACATACAATATTAAAAGATTTATTACCTACATTTTTACAATATTAATTCAATACAATATGAGCCTTATATTCAAGATAATATATATTTGGTTTTTAACTGAAGTTATATTAAAACTACCAGTATTTATAAGAAAATGTACTATTCCATAATCAACTGTTGAATAATATAAAACGAGAAAAATGCTACAACATCCATTCGTAATTAATTCTGAGGAAACGAAACAACACAAAAAAAAACACAGCTGTTGTCTCCTAAACATACACACTTCACCTAATACTTACCTAAGAAAAGTATATTTTACCCCATTAGTAACTAAAAATATAAAATTGTTACTGTCAAAATAATGTACAAACTGAAACTAGCAATAAGTAAATCTTTTTTTTTCTAGTCAAATTCAGTAAATATTTATTTAGGTAAGTATTAGGTGAGCTATGTATTTTTGGGAGACAAATATGTACTTTTATATTTACACAAAAATAATTAAATATGAATTTTATTCTGATTTTACATTATTATTTAATACAGTTTATATTATCAATTGAACATTTAGAATTTATTCGAAATACAGAAAAATACTATTCAAATTCATTTCAAATACAAATATTTACAAAGGCAACTTTTTATTCATAAATGTACCCTAATAAAAACAAATTTCGAATAAAATTCTATGGGGTTTATAGTAAGGGAGATAGGAATTTAATGGACTTAACCAAACCTAATCGGTCTTCTGTGTATTAAAAAAAAAAAACACCTAATTACCCATATTCCTCGATAAACCGATAAACATGGATTTGAACCCTACAATGACCGTAAACTTGTGGGTAAAGGAGACCATCCTGTTCAAACCGTAGATGTGGTGTTAACTTTTTCGGGTTACCTAACATCTTCAAGTTTAACTATTCCCAAGCATCGGTATATTCTGACAGGTCTACTTTAGAGCCAATACCCGTAGGTTCAGCGTGTTACCATAGCTTGGACCATATGGTCATTTAACATATCCAAGAGTGTGGTCTAACGGATCGTATTAATCGATATAAATCTCTATCAACAATCAAAAACCCACTGTTATGTTGGAATACAAAATCCTCTTATTATTTCATACACATAAATATCCCATTAAACATGTTATCTTGATATGACGTCAGACAGACATCACATTTATATAAATATAATGCGGTTGATCTCTGTGTGATATCAAATTAAGATAATTTATATAATAGAAAACCCCAATAAATATGGGGCATTTTATATACGAAATGTCTTAAATCCGTATCATAAATTGTTTGCTCAATATGAACCCTAATTAAATACTTAACTATGTACTAAAACTGGCACAAGTTTTAATTGAAGTGGGGAAAATATAAAATTTATAATATATTGCACTCAATATTATTCTAACATTGGTTGGAAGTACTGTAGAAGAAGACGAACTGGTTTTGTATTTTTTTTTTTTGTATATATTTACATTGTGTTATCTGGCAACACTAATCGACTTAACAGTAGTCGATACGAGACGCTGCTAGCAATATTATTATAGACACTAGGTAGATATTACAATACAATTATGTAAAAAGTAGGTACTGGCGAGACCGGTCTGACCCTCAAAAGGGACACTTCGATTAACAGCCATATATCTTGAGAAGAGCACTAAATAATTCTGGAGTAGGTACAAGACAATTGAAGGACGGGCCTTAAACAATTCTGGAGTGGATACCAGACCATTTAGGCTAAGTACCATATCATTCTGGACTAAGTACAAGACTATTCTAAAATGGGCGCCCGACAATTCCAGGATGCCCGGGCACCAGACAATTCCAGGATGCCCACCAGATTCATTCTTGAGTAGTTACCAAACAAATTCAGGGTAGACATCCGATAGCTATAGTTTAGTTGTGGAGGGAGCACTAATCAGTTCTAACATTAGACAATTCTGGGTAGTTAGTAGAAAATTCTAGATTCGGCGTAATCTACCCTTCTTCCTGAAGAATTCTTAGGACCTAATCAGATAACCTAAACTCTCTAGATATAGCTATATTAGCAGTTTGTTTTATCCAGTAATTAGACAGGGTAGACATCCGATAGCTATAGTTTAGTTGTGGAGGGAGCACTAATCAGTTCTAACATTAGACAATTCTGGGTAGTTAGTAGAAAATTCTAGATTCGGCGTAATCTACCCTTCTTCCTGAAGAATTCTTAGGACCAGATAACCTAAACTCTCTAGATATAGCTATATTAGCAGTTTGTTTTATCCAGTAATTAGACATTAAATTTGATTTTGTAATTTAGCAAATTTTTTTGGTTACACATTGTCTCGAAAAATCAAGACTATTTCTCAGGGGCTAGGCAAGTCTATTCAGTCCAAGCCTTCTAATATACCCTTAACGATATGTAAAATAATAAAAAATAAATTTAGTCCTACTATTTGGCAAAGCGAAATATACTTGAGCAACGATTAAATGACAAATATTTAGATAACAATAAAACATGAGACAAAAGAGATGACAATAATTGTATTATTTTACACTATTTTTGATTACAACTATCAAAATATTAAATAAATATGTTCGAAGGGGATATTTAAACCGTCGTAAATGTAAAAAAAAATAATGACTGAATTAATTTTATTTTAGCAAAAATTTTTTTAATCAACTGGCAAGTCTATTTGCCTATTAACTTTTAAGTTAATGTATTTTTTTTTAATTTTTATTTGATACAAAAACCATTATAATACTATGCATTCAAGTATTCATTCATACAGCAGTAGTTCAATTGATGAATAATAATTACAAAGTTATATAGAAATATCAAACGATTCCCCCTTTTTATTTCTGGAATGTTCTAAACGAGATTCATCAATAAATGCTTGATATTACGTTTTTTGTTTTATATAACTTATAAAGATGTAGAATCATCTGTACGTTTCTTAAATCAAGCCTTTATCCGACTCCAAAATTAACTACAGACTACAATTTATTTTTGATAATTTACGATTTTTTTTTAAGGGAAACTTCTTTGAATACGGAGAGAATGATATTCCAAAATCGAATCTTAATGCATTGGCAACGCAACGTTTCTGGTGCAAAAAGGACGGAAATATGCGTTTGGTTAGAGAGAGAAAGAGATAGATAAACGCATTAGAGTAAGACAGAGTAAGTCGGGGTCGAATTTTAGTCTTTGATTATTATTTACAGAAGTTTATAGTAATTTGCACAAGCTAATTTTTTTATTACATCGTGTGACATCATATCAATATCAGGAAAAAGTTAATCGATATGTATTAACGAAATAATCGACTTCAAATATCGATCGATATAAAAGTTTATCGGTGAAAATTAAGAAAATAATCGACTTTAAACGATTCTATTTCGTATCTAGTAAATTTAATTTTTTTTGACCTTTTTTGAGATATATCAAATTTCATTTACAACAAACTTGGACAACATGTACAAACTTTAAGCAAAATTTTCATTATCGCTCACATTAATTTCTAAAGTTATTCAATTTCGAGTTTATACTTTTTAAATATTCACTTAAAGAGTACCTAATTACATCAAATCGACGTTGAAAATGCTAACTGACAACGAGCCAATGATAATTTATGCTTCTTAGTCAATTGGCCTCGTGATTGTCCTACAATAAAAAAACCTAATCGACTGACATGTAAACAATGTTAAATGCACGTTAGACAGTTGCTTGTTAGCCTATTAGCCTTTCCAATGTCGATATGATAAACTATAAATTATACAAACGTACAATAAATCATAATATATGATTGGAGCGTTCTAGAAACATCGATAACTCGTAAATTGATAATCGATATGATAATAAAATTATTAATTAATGAATATATAATGGAACAGTTATTTTTTATACATCGATAACGATATTAAAATATCGATACATTATCTCGATTCGAATATCGATGAATGTAACACATATGCAGCGTATTCAGTACGTACTATGAATCTAATTCAAGTCCTAGGCGATATCTGTTTAGTACAGATTTTTTTTTTTACAAATCTCACGTATCTGCGAATATACTTGAATTGTTAATTAATTTATTATTAGCATAACTATATTATGTATTTTTTTCAATATAATTATTCACACAATTTATTATTTATATTATAGAAATTAATTATAATAGGCGACATTTTACAAAATGCATTATGGGATTTTACTATAAAATACTAATTAATTGTTACAAATAATATTTTTTACATTATTACTCTGTTAAATAAATTAATTACATTGTTAATTAATTTATTAACAGTACTCACGTGTGACGTCACAACGGTAAGCAAACTCGGAACAGATACAAAAAATTTAATGGCACATATTTGTAAACTGCAAATTATTAACTTTTCACACTTGTTAGTAAGAGACAAAAGATGAGAGACGAGTAAAAAAAATAATGGTATTTACGGCAGTTCCTGTTGGTTGAGGTTGATTTTAGTTCCAAATTTCGATATATATATCGTCCCTTAGCTTTGGCTATAGTAAGAATATCTATGGTTTCCGTCACGAGTAGAGGACACGAGTTGAGGATATATTGGAGAGGAAGGAGGGAAAATGAGAGACGATAGGTGGAGACGACGGGAAAATGAGGAAGAGGAGAGATCTCGAGAAGTTTGAGGGGAGGGAGGAGACGTCGGGTAAATAGGGACGGAGAGGGAGTATAGGACACGATTGTCACTTATACGCATGCGCAATGATATCCACAGGCCTCAAATATCCGTGCTCAAAACTCGCGACGACAATCGATCGAACAAACAATCACAGTTTCAATTTTGAAATCACAATATCATAGAAATGCGATAAGAATGGCACACGTGTAGTGCGGACTAGTACCGTGGGGGAGCAGGCGCGCGCTCACACGCGGGTCCGGGTTCGGTTCCCGGGCGGTGCTCGCGCTACAGCAGCGCGCGCCTGCACTCCTCACGGTACGCGCCCATGCTGCCCCTGTTTCATGTTTGCCATCTGAAAGAGAAACATTAAAAAAAAATGTAATTTCCACCTTTTTTGTTTTCGAACTGACTACACTATTGACCCGGCAAGACCTCCACAGTTTCACCGGATTACAATATTTCCACCAGCACTGCTTACTCCCCTCGTAACTCTGATATTTTCAACTGGACGATGGTAGATAGGTGGACAGCAATTACGGAAGGACGATTTAGGCCTCCCCCACCCCTTTCCCCGTATATAAGATTTCTCGAAACCTCTTCTTACGTAAGATTGTATTAGCAATAATAACACGTTGTTAAAAAAGGATCAGTTACAGTAAAACCGAGATTTCATATATTAACAGATAATTTACCCTTATATTTTTTAAAAACCTATCTTTGAAAAAAAAAATGGTTACGCGCAAATATAACTAAAAAAAGCCGTATACAGAACCACGCGCATGTTTACACTGATTAATATTTTTTTGCTAAACTTATTCTTGCCAGTTAAATGTCTGTATCAGTCGAGTTATTAATAACTCATTTATTCCTTTCACGATACAGAGACACATAATAATCAATCATGTCTAAATTGAAATCAAATAATGTCGAACGATAACAATTATCAATTACGTTCAGAGGGAAGAAGTAGCAATGTAATATCGAATCATATTTCGGACAATATGAGTTTTAATCTATATCGCCTCCTCACCTGGCTTTCTGCAACTCGATCTGCCCCTCGAGGGTCTTCGCGAGGTATATCACGAAGAGTTGTGAGAGCGCGACTCCGAGGGCCACCGACGCTATCATGTACAGGTTCCTCTCGGCCCAGGAACGGACAATCTCTATGCAACCGCTTGTCCAGATGCGTTTACTCGCTTCAGCCACCTATTAATATTCAATGAAACTGATATCTCACGTCTACAAGTCCAAAAATGACGACCACATCAGCATGTAAGAGATTTATTGCAGGGCCAGAGCCCTCCTCCCGAAGCCCACGACGTATTGCCGAATTTCAAACTCTGACAGATCCAGGAGTTCTATATTGTTTCCACATACGGTGGTACTGCAAGAACATTTCTTCTTAAGTTCGGGTTTCGTCACGATGTTTTCCTTCACTGTCAGCCGATAGTGTTACCAATTAAAATTGGTAATCGCCTCGCCGGTGTAAGTTACAAGTATTAAGTAGCAATAGGCACTATTGTAGAACGGTTAATCCTGAATTCAAACAATTTGATAGCGCAAAGTGCCGTGTGTTTTTATGTTTATATGGAAAATCTTCTCGCACTCTGGGGAGTACTTAAATTTAACATTAAGGGCTCAAATTTTTAGTTTTTTTTTTACATACTTTCAACAAAATTATGCTTTGAAACCGAAAAAAAAACTGTCGTATAAAAAACACATATAATAAACACATTATGAGAAACCAGTTTACAATAACACTACAGCCATAAAAATAACGAATTTAGAAAAACATTACAATAGGAAAACTATTTCAGAATAAAAAAAAAATAGATGGGCGTTTTTATAATCTTTCCGTAACCGTTATGTAAACGATATGATATTGTCATATCGATATCAAAAATCGTTTTCAGATATCGATATTACGACCGTGGTTTGTGAAATGGTTTAGTTACATCCAAACGAACGGTAAATGCAATCGCTCATATTAAACGAAATGCACGCGTTTTTTACGCTATTATTTATATGTGTACATATAATGATTACGATGAAAATTATTTACTACAATAAATTGGTATATTTACAATCAAAAACACATCTAGGTACTTAATTAACAGCAAAAAAACTTAGACTAAAAAAAAAAAGATCATTTCTGTACACAAAGTCCACGTTAATTGCACCGCAATGGTTACAAAATTCACTAAACAGTCGTTTAGAGCGAACGGCTCGCGACACAGATGTCACAAAGGTCAAGGGCACATTAAAACTAGCCATTACCAACCAAAACATATAATGTATTTTTCTGAAACAAACATTTCATTGGCGAAAACGAAAGCCACATCGCAAAACCGAGAACATAGCTTTATAAACTTTACCACTGGTTCGGTGCAAAAACATTATTAGAGTAAGTGTGGTTAGCTGGGACTTGGTAGCACCTGGGGGAAGGTTTCAGCTACTGAGCCCCCACGCTAATAAGGGATGCGGAATGTTAAGTGCCGTTTGCTGCAGCTAATGGTCGCTGCAGTTTTTTCACGTATAATTGGTGAAAAATACTAATGTAGTCACAGTCAGTCAGTTTGTTGTCGTTCGTGGTTGGAATACAACGTGCATAGAGCCTTATTATAGTATCACCGCACCGCTTCTGAAGTTACTCAACCCCCCCCCCCCCCCCCCCCCCCTCAAGCTCAACTCAAGCCCCCCTCACCGACGCTACAGGAATAGCTGTCTTCGGCCTTCGGTGAGTACTTTATAGTTCCGCTAATTAATTTACTTTAATAAGTGTTTATGCGCCTCAGCCCTTACGAACAACATATTCAAAAACTAATTGTTCAAACCGCGCCTGGGCTATTTACACGCCTTAGGTTTTACAACAAAACAACCAACCACAAAGAAAATAGAGTGCATTTTACTATGCATCAGGCGCAAAGAGAGCTCGACGAGCGCCTCCCGTTATTATGGTATTCGCACCATCACTTTTGCACAAAGGGAATTTGGCTAACGTTAGAAAGAGAACGAGGCGGATATGAAGCCGAATTAACAGTTGTGATACATGAAATCGTGTGCTGTGTTCGTTATGAAAAAAAAAACGGGTATATGGTATCGCTATGTTTCGATATGAAATTTATATCGGATACTGGCCAAAACAAAAATGTTTATACTTACAGGATCTTTCTGAACCCCGTAACCGCACATGATGTTCACCAGACCCGAGGATATGTCGGTCGCGTTGATGCAGCACGAGAACGGCACCCCGCACTTCTCAACCGACGGCGATGAACAGTTGAAGTATTCGTTCTTGGACCAGTCCATGTACCCGTCTGAGGTGAGACCACAGCAGTGGAACTGAAAGTAATTAACTTTTTGTATAGTGGTAAGCCTTTTTCTATGATTTCAAGGTACCATTTTCAAGTTGAAAATCTGTCACCAAGGACCAATACATGTTCCAACAGGTGCAGTCGAGAAACGGTCCTGAGATTTATCGTGCTTACCATCTCACACCGCATTGTCACTTAACACCAGACGAGATTGTGGTCAACCCTTACAAAGAAATAAAACGAAGTACAGGGCAATTGATTAATCAGACCAATTATTGATTCAACACTTCATTAAGTGATCCATCCATGCCATTTCAAAATCAAACGTACCTCATTCAATTAGCGCCCTGAGAAGGCGCTCATGAACCTCAGAATCATTACTAGTTCCGACAGACAACCCAGTCGTCGAGAACAACCGGCAAGAAACTCGGAACCAGTTTATCTTCTCTCATCGTACATATTTTTATCGTAAATATATGATAGTTACATTCGTTTTTGGGGAATGCGCAGAGACCGTGTTCATTTCCTAACACTACCATCGTTCAAATAATGAATCCACTCTATAGTAGACTTTAAGCGTTAAAACCCTAAAGAGTAAAGCACCAAAAATATATATAGATTATCAAAATTATAGAAATATCAGTATCTCACGTCTCGTTGAGCGTAGTCGATGAAGTTCTGCCAGTCCGGGTCATCTCTGTACGCGTGAACTATCCTCTCCGTGAAGCTGTGCTCGATGAAGCCGTGCAACGACCTTGGGAACACGAACCCGCAAACAGCGGCTACCATTTCCACCAGGAACAATATTAGAAGACATAACGAGTACTGAAATGCGTAGACAGATAATATTATAGGGCATGGTAATAAGGTCCGGATAGATTGCGATCACCATGCATCCATCAGGTGCATGAAATACCTGCCTCAGGTTGGCTTTAGGTTGGTAACACCAAATGGAGTTGTAGTGGTCGCATTAACTGCGGATTGATTGTAGACACAACTATAATCGCTGTTGTTATTATAGTATTGTAATAATGCTACTCCCATACCTGAGTGTATCGGCACCAAAATTTTGTCATATGATCAGACTAAATGCATATGTGGGAAGATATTATCGTTATGCGTTACGAACTATCGGATTGCGTGACGACACATGCACCACGATAACTGGAGCCGCGGTTTCTACACACATCAAAGGAACTTGGAGACGCTAATTTCGAGTTACTATTGAAATGAAAACGGTGTGCAAACGTTATTCTACGCCTTTATCGGAATTCATTTTGAGGTTACTTTTTAGCGGTACAAGTATGGGACTAGCATAAGGATAAGAAGATGATCATGCGTTAGGTTAAGTGTACAGTCAAGTATTTACGTTGAATAAATAAATTACACTCACAAATTTAAGCAGGCACGTATTTTCACGTAATGCCCCAACGCACCCCGCATAACTGACAATAAACACGACGCCGCCGAGCAGCGCTATCAGTAAACTAATGTTTAGAATCACATCATAAACTGTGTCAAGCTGAAATTAAATCAAAATTTAATTAAATGAAAATACAACTCTATATAATAACATCCGAGAAACACACAGCCCTCATGACACTCTCAAGCCAAAATAGATTACCAGTAATCTATGCCAATTTGTGATATGAATTTCACTTACCAAATAATGTTTTGTATAACGGGTTCTTTTTTCCCGATCTAATGAATATAGGGGCAATTGACATGGTGACAATAATCATGAATAACAAAAATAAAATGTTTATCCCATAGAACCGTATGAATAGGTTAGGGTATTGATTTTTATATTCAGGTTGAGATTGATAATTTAAATAAAATAAAACTATAAAATACAGCAGTCGTCCATCTTATTAATCAGAGTGAATGACGTCACGCTTCAGCAAACGTCAGTTTGTAGTAGAGCTGTTGATATTTTTATTATATTTTATACACTTTATCATTCATATGTGACGTAAAATAACTTATTTGTTGCTTTGTTCACGTTAAGTTCTTAATCTATTGGGACATACCATTAATGTCATATTCTCCAAAAATTTGTTTTAGTGTCTTTTTGGCTACTCTGATAACCCGTAGTGCGCATATATAGTCAAGAGTTAAATATAAGACAAAGTTAAAATATTATTATAGGAATCTAAAAAAGGCAATAATTTGTACTTAATTGGCCTTTAAGTTAGACATATAATATAATATGTATTTATACCTAAATCTGTGTTCTGCATATGTATATTCAGTGCAGTCACTAATACAGTCCATTTGAGGCTCAGTAAGATCAAAACTATTGAATATATCGGCATAGGGCTATGCCCATTCCATACGGAATGTCAGTACATAGATCATTTTTGTAGATGATTCTAGGCTATTTTTTGGATTCCACTGATCCTTTCCCAACATTTTTTTAACTGAATTATGTATTTATTGCACAGCAAACTGGGCGGGTATTGACTAGTACAAGAATAAAGAGAAAAAGCATTTATCTGTTTTTGAGTATACGAAAGAAGTAAAAACCTATCCATAAAAAGTACAACAAAACAAAAAGCCAACGACACGCGACGTTCCCAAGCGGTCACCCGTCCAACTACATCTTAACTTCGGTTATCGGACAAGAACCGGTGTTTTCAAAACTCTACCCGACATAGGGTTAATCCCCACTACTTTTCATCACACAAAACAGTTGTTTCCATACTAAAATCATAGTAGTAACGTTACAAAAACACACACCGTACATTTTATTCGACCTTAACCATTACATTGTAAGTACCCTCCGAGTTAAGGGCAAACTCTCTTATCCAGTAATATTGATATTAAATTAGTGTAGCAAATAGTGTTCTCAAACTCTTCAGCGATTTCCGATTTCTCTATGACGTGGACTTCACATTTAAACAAATACATTGTCTAAATGTTTCGTATAATTCTGATCCAAAAATGTGATACATCAGAATTGGTTCGATTAGAATACCATAGTTTTCAGTAACTAAGCACCAACGACGCCTACACACTCTTCCTACTTGTATAGCATATGAAAAACATTACTCAATACATATTTACCTTTATAAGCCCAAACGCCTGCCATTTATCGATAAATGAATAAAGTCCGACGCCTATCAGCAGACCACCAAATAACTGGAAATAAATTATCCATTATTATGTTTAATAGCCCTTATCCTTGATAGACTATTGACAACAGACAAAAGATTTCATGAGATATCTGAATATTTAAATGACATAATCATGCTTGCATATTTTCTTATAACGTATACAATTATATCTTATTAATTCTACCAGTAACTTTGTTTGGTCATCATAATTAAATTACAAAAATATGTATTAGGCCATAATAACAATAATGCAAAAACAACAATTTTAAATAGCGATAACTAATGTTCAAATGTCAAAATGAGCTTCAGTTATCAGTGACAAATAATCTCGTGACGTAGCCATAGCACGAGAATACTACCATTCATGGGTACCCAATCGCCCGGTTGGGAGCGGCAGGGTCATGCGAGGCTTCTACTCACTAAAACTCCACCATTCTCCGTACCGGCATTAACGTGCCGGGT
This sequence comes from Antheraea assamensis, assembly GCA_035772565.1. Lineage (NCBI taxonomy): Eukaryota > Metazoa > Arthropoda > Insecta > Lepidoptera > Saturniidae > Antheraea > Antheraea assamensis. The sequence continues at coordinate 1,352,180 of JAQQSE010000072.1, read as the reverse complement.
CTTGCCCTGAGAATGAGACAGACTGGTACACCCCAGCCGTCTTCCCGTCCGTTGCACTAACTCAATGGAGAGATGCCTCTCGATTCGTCTCCCCTAGCCCATCTAAGCCTAACATGGCTCTCCGTTGGTGTAGTGGACTGCTGAGTGTCCCTCTCGAGGACACTCTCCGCCGCCTCCTTCTGCGACATTACTTCCTCGCAAGAAGCCATCGCGCCCCCATCCCCTCATAACACCACCACCATTAAGTTGAAAAACTAACATCAAGTAATACCAACCTTTAGGTGTGTTCTAACTTGCAAACGAGGTTGGCCAAATTTTAATGGCATCAAACATAATCATCTCGCACTACTTCATCAGTGATCATGAGATGAGATTGTGATCAAATGCTAAATAATAATAGTAATAATAAGTGTCTACTTGTATTAAAGAGATCGTGCAGAAACTGAACCTAATTTTCTTTTATATACCTGATATTTGGAAATTTGATACGGATAGATTAAAATTTCATTTTATTTTTAAAACTTATTACCAATTTAACTAATTTAAAACATCATAAGGAATGCCGACTGCCGTAAGGGGTACTGTGAAACTTACAGTACTACACCAATACAAGGCTGATCAATGCACTGGTCTCTAGGAGAGATCAATACCCTATAATTGACATATTTCAACTGAATAGATGAAGGTTTGTCGGTTTGGAACAATATGTTATGAGATAGCATGGTAATTAAGCCCATATTTTTCTTTAAAAGGGTAACCTTTGGCATGGAGTAGGGAAAAGATACCCTCCTATCTGTGTCTGTATACTACATCACAACAGAAAAAAAAATGAAGAAATGATGTTTACATTATTACAATCTGACATGAATCAAGTTTACAATTCTTTCCAGTTTTTAATACAGATGGGACAGTATATATAACAATTGAGAAACCTATATTTTGCATTCTCATATATCAAATTCCACATACAAAAAGTATGTATATGATTGTATTAAGCCAAAAGGGCATATGTTTTTTTAATTATCAAATATATTATATACATTGTTTTTGACCAAAATTACATCGTAAAAAAACATATATACCCCATTTGGCATATAAACCCTATATAACAGACTGTTGTGATATGACCTTTTTGCATTTGACATACGATAACTATAATGTTATTCATTTTTCCTGGGACTTTATCTATATTTTACAGAATATGGAGCATAAAAATACCCAATGTATTATACACATTTAGTAATGAAGAGATAACAAACAGATACACAAAGCTACTCTTGCTACTATAACTGCTAATGTGTAATTATTTAAAATATACTTTAACTTTATCACAATCCATGTATACGTACAGTATTGAACATTAAAAATAAAAAATATCCAGCATTAATTACTGCTAATAACCAATTATTTTAACTTATACAAGATAAATAACAAAGAGTATTTTTATAAGGATAAAGTTGTATTGTTAATAATTACACTTGTTTATCAAAAATTGGTACACAAATTTGCTTGCGGTTTCACCATGGAGATATTGTTTTAAGTCCATAGTATATAAGGACATAAGTGTGAATTAATAACACTTTTTTATTAATTCTACAAAGAAAATTGTTGCTTTCTAGAACTTGGTTCAACATTATCTCTCTAGTGAATTTAATTCTAGACAAAATCATGTGTTTTTTTTTTAATTTCATTGATTATATTTAATGTATAAAAAGGCTTGCGGCTTGAAAAATTTAAATTTTCGCTAGTGCTAACTGAAAAATGTTGAAACAGAGAAAGCTATGATTTGGTAACATTTTTTTTTTTTTGGTAATAGATGTCACTTTCATATGTGACATAAGGAAAAAAAAACATACTCTAATGTTGACAGTCTAATGATTACATTAATTTTTTATGGGAACAGCAACAGATATCAACGAATACCTGTGTAATAAAAAGAATAATGTCTTAGTTTCAAATTCTTATATAGCAAGCAACTATTGAAACTGACCGCAACATTTATAGAATAAAGAATATTATTAGTCGAGTTTATTGTATAAAGTTGAACCAATTCTTAATAGGAAAATCTTCATAATATATTAATGTATTGTGAATGAATGGTACAATATAGGCAACATGACGTGATATTATAGGAATTCTATTCTGTTTGGCTTTAGTTATGCATGTTATAATTAAGGTTGATCAGTTATGGCTTCTTGATGCACTAGTAGTGTATATATTTTTGTGATCATTGATTCAAAATATATAAATATTGATTAATAAAGATTGTCATTGTCATTTCTAAACAAACACTATCTGTTTATGTACCATTTATTATTAGACTTTTAGCTAGTATAACAAGGGTTAAGCATAGTACATTATTAAAATTGAATGTGTGTGGATATAATAAAATAAAATAAATTTGTTCTATATATTTTTAATACATGTATTTATCTCAAAACATTATATTTACTAACATTAAAAACACAATTTTAAGTTGAAACTTTTTCATGACCCTTCGGAGATGTGAAACAATTTATCTTATATTAGAATGTATAGTTAAAAATGTGTCAAGGGAGTCTAATTTTAATAGTTCATAGAAGAACTTTATTTTTTTAAAGATTTTCAGTTTTTATACAGCACGAATGAAGTCCAAATTTTGCTGTTCATAAATTTATTTTTCATGATTTAACATTTTCAATATATTACAGTTATGGATCTTTTAAACAAAAATTAAAAACTTACGAACTGCTAAAATAGACTTTGCTCATTTTCAAATGTAACTATACAAGTGTACTATAATCTGACAGAAATAATACACAGCTGACACATAGAAGCAACTAAGTGTACAGTATACAAATACACACATGAAAGGAGTCAAGAGTGGTAGAGTAGAGGGGGTATGACTGCATAAGAGAGCGTCATGCCGATTGCCGTGACGGCATTCTGGTAGACTTTACTGCCAAGGCGTGCCAATAGATATTTCACATTGAGATATATTTTGAAATTTATTAAATCACAATAACATTTCACAATCTATACTTCACAATCTATTAATATAAACTAATTTAATAAACGTATATAATATTTTTCTCACAGCTAAAGAACATATGCCTTATGAAAATTTACAACGCTCAAAATAAAGAATACCCACCCAATGACATACATGTACCGTATATAGAGAATAGGAACATCGCTATCTCTAACGCTACAATCATATAGATCAGCAAAATTTATTCGTATGTAAAACGAATTCCCATAATTATAGTTCTGATAAACAATGAATCACTTTCATAACAATAGAGTGAATTTTATTAATTTTCTCTTAATCACACCTAAAACTAAGCACTACATAATAGAGAATGACTTATACAATAATATTCGAATATTTATAACATACCCAAAATATAAAATTCAGCACGAAAATCATATATTTCACGCAGCCACTAACATAAGTGAAGTTCGGTCCACGACGACGTTGCATTTTTGATATCTTTACTATTTTACACAATTAATTATATTTTTATACTTTGTGTCTTTATTTATTCACAATATAAAGCTAACAATATGCAACATTTTTTATGGATGAGTAACAAATTGCACACAATGTTTTACTCTTCCAACCAGTACCTGTACGACTAATAGTCTGTGCTAACCACAGTTGTACATATCAGTGTTGCTAGATCACTCGAGTGAAAAGCTACGTTTCGTTGCCTGAACTGTTTCGTATCTACATTTTTTTTTAAATTTAAAAACTGTATTATTAGGACATATTCGTAATTTATACAAGTGGAGATATTGCATATGTTTAAATAATTTTGCGAATGGTTCAGAGTTAACTTCAATTCTTTTTTAGGAAAAATGATTATGTGTGTATATACATATAGGTTCAAATGTTAGCTGCCGCAATTAAAGGCATAAATTTTAACGTTTAATGTTAATAAATGGGTAATATAAAATAGATTATAATCTCATAAAAAAAATCTATATACATAATGACTGACATGTTTATATAAAAAAAACGGTGTAATTATATAGCTTATTTAACAGATTACAATTTCAAAAGTCAATTACTAAACAAATGTGTTAGTAGTAGTTAAAATTAAAAGGTTTATGTTTTATATCAATTTTATTTTTATCGTAATTATGTTTTTATTTTAAATGCATTATTTAATTATCTGCTATAAATAAACTACTTAATATAATACTTCCGCATATCTTCCGCATGTGTTTTGTACATTAGACAATAAAAGTATAGCACGCGGGAGCTTTATTGCGTTACTGTTTTAGCAGGATGTAGCAGCATGATTACCACGTTGCTATTATCAGAAAGTTGTAATGAGGGAAATAAAAGATCTGACTCCGATGATGTGAACCAGTAAACACTTTTTTTTTCGAACTGGCTAACCGCTGTTGGCCTAACGGACTATCACAGCTTCAGTGTACGTTTCGTGTGAGTGTTCAGTATGGTGTGTGCAGGAAACTAGTGACTGCAGTGTCGCTGTATTGCGCTAGTAGCATGATGATGAGATGATCGTAAAGAAGCTTGAGAAGTTTTATAGCGGTGGAGCTTTCATCGCGGATTACAGCAGTTAGAATATCCCGGAGGGAGTATCACCGAAGATTCGATCAATAGGATATGTACTGGGTTAGTGTTCACAGCATTTTGAAGACCATTATTTTTTCAAATTACCGGCTGAGTTTACTGTCGAACGCGAGGGGGATACCGGGATCTCTAGCGAGGGGAGGGATCGGAGAGGTGTTATCCGATTTTAGGGATCGTGCTAAGTTACAGTACGCCAAATGAGACGGTTGCTTGTCCTCTAAGAGTCTACACCACATTTCGCCACGGATTTCGGAAATGCGCCTTTTTACTGCTTTGTGCAGCGCGCGTAACCGGGCACGATTATCCTTGGACGGGTAGGTGTTGTAGGCTCGTGCTGCGGCGTTCTTCTCCGTCTTCAACGCTCTCACGTCATCGGGGAGTGTAAAGCGAAGATTTTTCACCGCTTGTACCTCTTTTGAGGTCACCGTGTTGGCGATTTGAAAGTAGTTGGCCAGAGAATCGATAGCCACGTCGGTATCGGCTTTGGGCACTAACACGTCCGGGATCCTATGAAGGTTGGACGAGGATGAGTTATCTCTAAGATACTTTTCGATCTTCGTGTAATACGCTCTATTTGAACTGTGCGACATATTTATGTGATACAAAACAGAATACCAGCAGAAGCACGTAGATAAAAATACACAGATATAAAAACACAAACAGAATTACGATTGTAATATAAAAGTAAAATCAAGGAATTAACTTTAAGGAATTAACATCTCAGCATCAATAAATGAAACAATTAAGAATAGACAGTTTAAATAGGTATAGAAATATAAGGTAAAACTAAACAATAATAATGCGCATCATTAGAAATGAGATTTGTCGGCGAGATTGTTATTACTACGTTCAAGTAAAACTATGATTTATATCGAGAGCTGTAGATTTAGTTCTATTATAACTTTTTTGTCTAGTAATAATTGAAAGATAAGAAGTAATTTAGGTGCGCTTATAAACTTTTTGTATTATCGTATTTAATATAGTTTAATATCGAAATGTCCTAAAAAGCTGCGAAAATAACTTTCATACCAAAACTTGCTTATAATAAGTTACACAAGGGAAAAAGTTACGATTAATTTAAGAATGGTAATTTTTATATGTACGGTGGTTCATGCTTCTCCTTTTTGCTTTGATGCTCTCTCGTGCTTCTCTTATCTCCTTTGACAGTCAATTCAATTGCAATATTTTCGATATTTGATACAGAAGATATTGAAGGTTCATCCAGCGATGTGGAAGGTGGATTAGAGAAAGATGGAGATGCTATAGTTTCGGAAGGTAAAATATTCTAGTCTTGTTTAGTACCTAAACTGATTAGAAACGCCTTACAATTTGAAATTAATCCTAAACCTCTTCTATTACTTGCAACATCCAAGAAGAAATAGGCGATACCTATAAAAAACAAGTAAAGTAGTAAACATTTTACATATGCCATACTTACAAACAAAACTCTGTCAATAAAAAAAAGTATACTGCGCTCAAACTTTTTGACTACTTTGAAGTAGATGGGCAGAACACAAATTTAGGTATCAGATGGACGCAGTCAAGTTAAAGGCAGAGCAGGTTCCACCGCGCGCGTCCCTGACCCCCTATTGCATCAACTCTGACACGCGTGTCAGAGTGAGTACTAGTTGCAGTACAGTCACATTCAGAATATCTTCGTTGTTATCAATTACATGTTATTTTTATTTTCGTGCTTTTCTTTATGATATTTGTTCTTTTGGTATTTTTTTCGCTTTAGTGCTACTTGTCGTTATTTACTATTATTAGTAACTTTTATTAGAGAGTCCACCCAGTTCTAAAAATGATGTTGCTATGGAAATCGTTGCACCATTTTAAATAAATATACATTCAAAATTATTTATTTACTATGAATGTAATTAATCTGCAATAACATTATTGTAGTGAGATACATAATACCTATAAAGTATACACTACAAAACAACCTACAGACAGAAACAATCATTGTACAAGACGGATCATCCAATTATAGTATGCAATCACCCAAAACTCAAAGAGCAGGTGGTGGTCAAATGGTATCTGAAGTTATTTATAACTGGCAAATACATATTATGGTAAATTGTTATTATTCTAGATTTATTTATTACTTAATTGTTCAGTTATTATATTATTTCATTTTCAATTCATTTCATTGTTCATTTCTAGTTTATACTTTTTTTTTATTATTTCATTGTCTGTTCATTTTTATCTATAATCTTTTGTAAATAGTCCATACGTATATATACATGGCAGTTCAATTTAAATAAACAGGTTTTCGTAAATTGGCTGTCAAGTGCCAAATGCCCAATCGAAGTCATATCTTCATTTGACATGTAAAATCTTCTGACAATAACAACGTGGTTAAACTACCATATCTCTTTTACTTAACATGATTTTCTTAAATCATAATTAATGAAAACATATTAAATTTTACGTATAACATCGAGATCGTGATTTAACAATTAATAAATGCTAATTTCTAATTTCTATAATAATATTTTGACTTCGTTTTGTATAAACCTCTTGACTGTATTATGCGCAAGACCGAGCTTAAATCTATATTCAGAGCTGCTAAAAAGTTTGACGCAGACTGTATGTAACTTAAAAAAAAACAATTGATGCACTGCTAGTATTTTCAAATATTGATTCGACTAAAATAAAACATAAAGCAATCAGTAGTAAGTCAATGATTGTTTAATGTCATCCATATGGTAATTTTATTTATAAATGCCACTAAACGGACCGTTAGTGTTAAAAAATGTGTTATATATTTTTTTAAAGTTTATCAATATATTGTTATAATTGCAAAAGAGTGACATTTTATTTAATTAAATATGATCACTTACTTGTTTACTGATAAAGCACTGTAAAAACTCAAATATAAATCGCGGTAAAATTCACCCACACGATAACGGACATCAATTGAAAAGTGGCATTTATTCCCATTTTCTTAATTATTAAGGCTACTGGACATAAGACTTTTAAGCCTAACTTGGTATTGTAAAATATCCTAAATATAATATATATTTTTAAAGTTATTTATTTAACATACATTGTAAATGTGTTAAAAATTATAGTAATCCAATAGTATTTATAACAAATTTATAAATAGGTTTAAAAAATAATGGATTTGCTAAAAGTAATTATTACCTAATGTTATTAGAAACGCTTTCAAATTCTGTTAGATACAAAATAATGCATTCTATTTTTTAAATTTTGACAGTTTATAATCGCATGTTGCAGATCCGCAGATTCATTATCTCTGCAAGGAGTAATATTATTCTGTGCATAGTATTCTCTTAGTATTTTGTGGTTGTAGACGAGTGCGTTTCTGGCACGGAATGGGTTATGTACCAGACATACCAAAAAAGAGAAATGTCCTAAAAAGCTACGATAAATAACTTTCCTAACAAATACTACTTATGATAAATTACACAAGGGAAAAAAATACGATTGATTTAAGAATGGTACCTAATTTTTATATACCTCTGGTAGTTCGAGGTGGTGTTCTCTATCTGCGTCTGTGGTTACATCACGATTGTGTTCACAGAGAATATTATAACTGCATTTTTATTTGTCAAAGTCGTATTTATGTTACTCCTTGTCATATTTTTTGTAAACTTTAGAGTTATATTTTCGGAATAGGAAAAGTCATCTATTATAATTTTCGTTTACCTCTAGTTTTAAATACATGAAGTATTACGAAAATCTAAGAAAATAAGGACTTTGAAGAGACTTTATTCAATAACTTTATAGTGCATTTCGACTATAATTTTCAAAATAATGTGTGACAATTTGCAGGATTGTTGTCGATTATGTTTAGACGTTAACTCGGATCATGTATCTATACTTGGAGATCCAACTACGAGTATGCATTTAAAAGCGTGCTTATCATTAACTATATTACCGAACGACTGCCTTCCTAAAGCGATCTGCGTGTCATGTGTTTCACAACTTCAGCAGTTCTATAATTTCCAACTAAACGCACGCTACTCTCAGGATTGGCTCGAGTCGTCTATGCTGGAAATGTTAAAGAAAACCACAGAATCAAAGAACACAGTACAACCTCTCCCGGATTCTGAATACAACTCGGATTCACTTTTGGAATTTCTGAACAATACTGCAAACATCGAGGAGTATCTAAATAACCTTGGCAAAGAGGACATACCTACAATAGTAAATATGCTAGATAAAAATGAACAGTGTATAGATAGTTGTAAGGGTTTAAATTTAAAAACAAAGATTCCAAGTCCAAAGAACAGGGACAAAAATTATAAAATGGAGATTGACATTCTAGATTCAGATGTGGAAATCGTTAAAAGGGTGATATTGAAAGAGACTGACATAAAAACGAAACCTAAGACTGATAAGCATATATTAACATGTTTTGCTTGTAAAACTAAGTTTGATAGTATCCAGAAGCTGTCACAACATACGAGTGTGTGTGACAATGCTTCACGCATGTGTATGCTCTGTCACACCCTATTTGATTCAAAACAAAAAACCATACAACATTCTTTAACCCACAACACATCATTACCAATGACTTGTAATTGTGGTGAACAAATTTCGACTAGAGAGAGGTGGTTACAACATAATAAAACATGTTCAACGGATCAATTAACCTCATCAGGATGTGTTTACCGATGTAAGGAATGTATGGACACATTCAAAGATAGATTTCAACTTTATAAGCATGCTAGAATGCATTTATTGAAGGCAAAGCAAAGAATTTGTGATATTTGTGGGCACATATTTAGTGGAAATGAGGCTCTGGCCAAACACAAGTTGGATAATCATGAGCAGCCTGATAATTTATTGTACAGGTAATTTTTTTTTCTCTATCTATCTATCTATTAAACTTGATTCTCACATTTAGAGATTAAGGAAACAAACTTATGAATTATCCTAGCCACATTAGATACAGGATCTCCTAATATAATATAAACTTCTCCAACACTCCTCCAGGACTCCTAAGAGTATTTTTTGATGCAATTCCTTGGTCCGGCAACATTCCCACAACATTTGATGAAAATCATCAGTAGAGTCACAGACTTTACAAAGCGGACATGTTCTTATCCCTACCATGAAAAGGCACTTATGAGGTGTGTGATTGGACTGGTCGAATTTTCAATGCTGCCATCAGTGCCCAAGTCTAGCATGATCAAACCAGGGAGACTGCCACAACTTAACTTCAAACGTTTTATACCAAATATCCTTGTCTACAGAAGTCCTATCCATGTGTTTTTTCTCCAAGGTAGAACCATAATTTCATCTTTATTTTTTGGCTCCATCACGGTTTGTGCACTAGCAGCATCAAGTAACAAGATTTTGCCATGTAAGTGTCTTGTGATAATTATAATGTTCTAACAAGATGGTGGTTTCCTTGTTAGAACTTTCCATGGAGTTTTGGTGACATCTCAGAATGCATGCTCCTTGGTATTATTTCCCATCCACTTCACTTGTGCATAATAACCGAACTATATTACGTAAAACACCACCAATATTACAAAATATAGAGTCTAATAATACAAGATTATGAATAAAATATAAAAACCACTACATGACAGACCAAGATCCCGCCAACAACTCGAACCATAATTTATAAGTTTGATAATATTTCAACACTAACTCCTTGATATATCCTTCGGAAATTACATTTTTTCTAGATGAAAAGAATCCTATGTTCTTCTCTGTACATATTACAATGGGTATGAAAATTTTATAATGATCAGGTAAATAGATACGGTGTGAAAACGTACAAACTTACATTAACATTAATACCATTATTTTGAACTCCATTAGAGCCTAGTTTTCATAGCATGGTAATGTTAACAGGCCTTTCGACATAATGGCAATAAACCTTACCATGGAGTGGTCAGGTCATCAATGTTATCCCTGCACGTGACTGATTTTTGTTGATAAGCAAAGGAAACTCTATTATAGATAGACAACTTTGTGCGCAACCATCCTGGGTACAATAAATAATTAGTGATTAATAATTATAAGAAATAATAATTACACATATAAAAGTTTATAGTATAAATGTGTTTTTTTTTTTAATATTTTAGTGGTAATTTATTTTGAAAATAAAACTATAAACATCTGTCCATTTCAGTGTCATAATTTTTATTTTACTGGGATTTCAAATAATCATGTCTATTTTGAGGGGTTTGGCCTTAGCTCCAGGGGTATATATTGGTAACAATGTGTCTTTCAGTCAGTCTCCACTTGGCCTCATGTAGATCGCATGTCTAGGGCCTAAGCGCAGTGTGCCTATGAAATCCTACTTCACCATATGTTATTTCACACCAAATACATTAGTTAGTATCTCTGTCCTTCCATCAAAACTAAATATTTTACCAGAGGATATCACCACATTGAACACATTAAAATGCCAGTAATTGTTGCAAGAAACTTAAACGGCACCCTATTTTGAGATTTCATTTGTTAAATTTTCTTCTTCTTCTTTATATTTTCGCTCCGGCACGGTTTGTACACTAACCAGCGACAAGTAACAAGATTTTTCCCAAGCAAGTGTCTTGTGATAATTATAATGTTCTATGAAGATGGTGGTTCCCTTGTTAGAACTTGCCATGGAGTTTTTGTGGCATATTAGAATGCATGCTCCGTGGTATTATTTCCCATCCACTTCACTTGTGCATAATAACTGAACTATATTACGTAAAACACCACCAATATTACAAAATATAGAGTCTAATAACACAAGATTATGAATAAAATATTAAAACCACTACATGACAGACCAAGATCCCGCCAAAAACCACCTGTTAAATTTTAATGGCGAATAATTAGTTCATTAGCCAGTCCATTAGGGAAGCATAAGGCATTGTCCACTGTATTTAGTGCTTATTATACTTTGTTTTTCTATTTAAATAAAATGGTCAATATTTTTTATCTAATTCTATTATGGACCCAAGGCTTTTTTATAGCTTTTTGCGACTATACTCCATGGTAAAAGTTATTTTAATAAGACAGAATTAAAAAGTATATAAAATAGACACAGATTTTTTAATTATTACACTGTAATCCTATGTAGTTATATATTCTATTTTTAATCTTTTATTATTAGTTTTCATAATCATACATCTACTTTTAAATTAATATCATTGAAGTTTAATGCTTACTAATATTGTAAATACGATAGTGAGTTTCGGTTCTGCTTTAACGCCTTAACTACTCAATTGATCAACATACAATTTTTCATACACGAGACACGCCACTCACCTCTGAACTGACAAGCTCAAAACAAATGCGTTTTATTTTAATAAAACAACATTAAACACTTGCAAAAATATACAGAACAAAACGCAAACCATTCATTCTGTATAAAATCAGTCACTTACTCCCTAATGATTTCATTTGTTAATGAAAACTTAAAGGGATCATACAAAGCATTACGCAGTAGTCATTAAACTAATGGCAGCATTAATTTTAATGAACCATTAACAAATGGAGAGCTAATGATGACTTTCTTGCAAGTGACTGTATATCTATCTTGTACTTTCTTGTATTCCTATTAAGGTGTCTGTGAGTGTATAAATATAATGATTCAAATAGTAAAGGTAGATTCAGTATATTGGACGTAGCGGTGTTCATTACAACAATAAGAATATAATGCATTATTCTTTTTTATTTTAGTCTATGACCTGTGTGGAAAATTCCACAAATTTGCCAGTGTCATATAGATTTTAATCAGATCCAAGGAAAGAAGTCAATAAGAGATATGAAGTTAATTTAAACCACCCCCACGTGTAAATATAAAAAAAAAACAGTTCATCATTGGATTTCTAAGTTCCTAAACAACTTAGTTAGTAAATATATATATATAATTCAAGTATATATGTACATTCAGATATTCACATAGCATATAGGTATAGTGCAACAATTGAAGTTTAATTTTATTGATATTTACATAGAAGAGTAATAAAAGGAGTGAAGGTGAGCGAGAGGTGGAATTTCATACGGGTGGGACGGGATATCTCATACCGTAGGGCAGTATATCATATAGTGAAAAAAGCCGATATGGACAGTTAAAGAAGATATGGTCCAGATCTCCTTCGTCTAAACTTAACGTTGATTATCCCATCGTCCTTTATTTGTGTTGATATTGACAATATTCAGCAAGTGTTATCGCAATATACAAACAAGCAAACATTATGTACCAACCAATATGTATGAAAGGGAGAAAACATGTTGTTGGAACTAGAGTTAAGATATTAATAACAAATATTTATTTTGTTAGTGTGTAATTGTTACAATTGGTCTACAAAATAAAACAGTAAATAATACAATAGCAGAATAATTTCTAACAACATTTATTGTAAAACATCACCATGCCATATATAATTGTATGTTCACCCATATTTTTTTATTTATTTTCAGATGCAAAGTATGCAATAAAACATCATCAGATCGCCAAGAGTTGTATCTTCACGTGAAGAAGCATACAGAAAGACCGGAACAGATTTGCCATTTGTGTGAATCTTGCGGACGGAGTTTCGCCACACGTGCGTCTCTCGTACGTCACTCACAGCAACACGACCAAATGAAAAATCGATGTAGAATATGTAATGTTAGGTTTGAGAGTGAGAAACAATTAGATATACACATATTAGAGCATATTCAGATGGTTATGTGTGAGAAATGTGGGCAGATTGTTATTGATTCTAAGTTGCCTGATCATAGATGTGTCTAAGAATGCCCATATGTGGGATTACCCACATATGGTATACCCAATGGTATATTAGAATTCATGATATATTGAACTCTCATTTTCAATATACTTTCTCCATTCTGGGTTGTCATTGGTCCCTAGATGGACAGTAGATGCTAAAGTGCTGGCTCGTTCGTGTACTTGCCGCATTATTTAGGACATGTGGTCTCTGTACCATCTTGATCTGTTCCTGGTAGAGAGGAGATGTTTATGCTATAACTAAGATCAAAGTATAGATGTCTGTATAACTTGATCTAGAAAGAGAAAACATAACAAGGATCGTTGAAAACGAAGAACGGGAGAACTGTGATGAGTACTTCTGTGTCGGTACAATAGCGGAGTTGTGAGTCCATCGGGCGCCTGTTGAGAATGTTAAATCTTTGGCTAAAGGTGTCTTCCTCCATTGACGATTCACTCATTAGCCCAATGGCAGAAGTTTGATGCTGTGGCGATTTACTTCTTGTAGCTAGCCTTTTGCTTGCGCAGCTTTCACGTTTAGATGTCCTTACTTAAATAAGCCGATAAAGCCCCTTTGCTAATAAAGCGTAGGTTGAATCTTCCTCATCAGGGCGGCTTCGAAGTGGTGTACCTTCGTATGCATAGCGGAAACTTTCACCGATGGATTTCTTCATCCATGTATGTCTACTAACATCAGCAGATGAGGACGTGAGGAATCTCCCATTCTCAAGACTACGGGACGTAACCCGAACATACTTTGCCAATCCGCCGGCCGACGAAGATTTAGCTGAGTGTATAGCTCCGGATTGTTCACAAGTTATGTGAGCTTTATTCATTGTGGGTTCGTGGTCTCGAGCTCATAGTATAGCTATGAGGATATCCTCCAAATTGTTTCTCAGATCCGTTGGTATCCTGACCAGGAGAACCTGCAAAGGTATTGAAGACTTGTTAGGCCATAAGCGGAGGTACACAAGTTGTGTGCTGTTTAACATTTGGCGAAATGGATTTCTATTGAAAGCGGTTATTTGAAAAACAGGACCATTTCTACGAGCTGGTGTCATGAGAAATGGGTGAGCAGTCACATTTAACACGTCGGCATGACAGTCTTTCACCGTTTGACAGAGGTGGGCTATCATCCCGGGACTAAATGGATGAATGCAAACATAGAGGATGTTAGTGTCAACTTCAAAAGTCTTATATCGGAGTTAGTTTGCAGTTTGTTACCACATGGATGATATTCATAATTGACGTGGCAGTCCATTACGAAGGTCGGCTGTTAAAACAGGCACGAACCCTTTACATGTGCTTCGCTGGCTGATTAATTCGGATACCAAGGTTTCTAAAACGGGCTATTATATGTAATACTAGCTGCCACCCCGGCTTCACACAGAAGTACTAATGAAGTAAATAAGAACAAATCTTCCCATTACATTACGATCCGTGTAATTAAACAAAATGGCAACTGAAAAACAATCTTTCAATTTCTATCAATACCTTTGCAGATCTCCCTAATATCTTCTATCTCAAGTCACTTTTTGTATAGAGATTGTTCAAATTCAAATTTTACACCTTTCCATACGATTTTTCAAACATTTTTTTGTTCCTTTTTTAGGTTAAGTTCATTTATTTTTGACATGGGTGCTTGTTCCACATATAACCTAATATTTCAAAACGTATGCTAAAACCAGACTGAAAACGTTAAAATTCCTAAGAAATAAATCCCTAGACGATGGATGGCCGTTGTCTCTGGTGTGCACTGATGTTACCGCCATTTATGGAACGGTCACTATTTGGTCCTCGGGTAAAATAAAACAATGGTTTACTTTAAAATAGATTTATTAATCTTATATTTAACATTTGGAGAATATGTAGATCAATGTCCCTCATCGATGGTCATTGTCATGGAGGTCGGTTCGAAGTCATGGTCAATGACTCTGGTCTTCACGATCTCCTTGTAAATGAAGGCTGACTTTCGTGGCCTGCGAGTACGCGCCGGGTCCTCAAAGTCCACCTCGTAAAGTCCGAAACGTTCTCTGTAGATAAAATTAGTAATAGACCATGTTACTAAAACCAACGTACCGTTTACAGAGAATGTTATTCGATTATATTTGAATAATAGCAGTTGTTTAATTTTTAAAGGTAACGATTATTAAAACTTAATTTACTAATTCTACGTCATTTATAACAAATTATTGGAGATAACATTATTCTGTTGAATATCCGTTATTGTTATAGCAATATTTGAACAAGCAAGCATTATTCAACAACCAATAGGTATGAAAGGGATAGCACTATTGCTTATATTCGCATTATTTATTTTATTCTTGTTTTTGTTACAAATTGTTATCTATATTTTATTTAAATTTCGTAACAATAAATTTATTATACTTTTTATACAGAGACATTTATAATAACATAATACATTTAGGAAATAATAAATATATAGAGCTATCTCTTGAGATATTCCTTTCGTGTTGCCAATCACTCCAAAATGTGGCCATAATCTTACTTGAAATTAGCCAGTACAAATTACAATACGATATAAAAAAAAAACATCCTACAGCAGAATTATCGACGAAAGTTTAAGGTGACAGCTATTATAAAATAAAAATGCAGCACCATTCGTTGTTGAAAAACGAGTTTAATATTACGTACTGTTATAGTGCAAATTCCAATAGCAAATCGATTACAACTGATATCGCTATTATACTAAAGGAATCGGATTCTAATTACGCTAGTACTGTTGTTATAAAAGACATGGTATTTCTACCTGATTAAATCAGCCCGTATACATAACCAAGCACAACGAGAGTGATTGTAATGCACTTTCGTCCACAATGTATTTGTGATTTCAAACTTCGAGAAATCGACATCTTTATATTTTTCTACTACAAGAACGTCTGTCAGGTTTAAGTTTCCTCACGATGTTTTCCTTCGACCGTTATCTGATAGTGTTACCAATTGAAATTAGTAAATGTACGCGAATTCCATAAAATTCGTTAATACACGACGCGGATTCGTACCTTCGGACGTCAAATTGACTTTCCACCGGTTTAAGATTTCACTTGTATATACATATTCTTTACAGATGTTAACTGTCCTAGTATAAATCTTTTTGATGTTTCGAATAAATAACCCTATATCAAGTCTAAAGGGCTCTAAAATGCACCCCGACCGCAATGCATGCTTTGTGATGTATACCTATTTTTAGAGGGGGTGTTGGTCAGTATAATAAAACGCTACAGGATGACTTCTTTTGTCAAAATCATGTACAGTTAAGCCACTCGTCCTCATCAGCCGGTGTAGATTTAGTTAACGAAAGGCTAGCAGGCCAGCATGATGGCGACGATTTCGTTTACTACCAGGTATAAATGTCGTCAGTTTGTCGTACTGCAATGAAAATGCTAGAATACTCACGCATATCCTTGCATCCATTCGAAATTGTCCATCAAACTCCAAGCCATATATCCTTTGAGGTTTATCCCGGCATCTAAAGCATCTAGCGCGTTCTCAAGAGCGGCCCTGTAGTACCTTACTCTGTCATCGTCGATTAATCCTGCCTCCGGGAGGGTAGACCATCCGTTCTCGGTGACGTATATCTCTGGGTTATTGTACCTCTGCGCTATGTAATTCAGAACGTTGTAGAGGCTGTCTGGAGCTTGCTGTTAAAGAATGATTTTTTATGTACTAGTGTTTGTCTTTACTCCCAATTAATTCTAGGCCACGAAAGTAAGCTCTTAAGTTGATTTGCTTGAACATTGTTAGGCGATGTACAAAAAAAAGCACCTTAATAAAGATTCCTAGCTAGGATGGGGCAGTATGAATGATCTCCTGTTAGTCTATTTTATCTATCCTTTGTCCTAGGTGATTTCTGCAACGAAAGAATTAGTTTTGATGGAAATTTTACTTATTTTTCGAGTATTGTTAAGAGTTGAGTAGTACTGATAACGAAATGAACTAATTTGAATTGGAGAAAATGGTTGTAGGGGTTAAGTCGCCATTACAAATCTATACATATAAATAAAATTGGAGTGTCTATTTGTAATATCAAAGTAACGACTTTTTACTGATTGGATATTAACGTATACACGAAACAGATAACAAAAATACAATATTTGTCTGTCTGTCTATTTGTTCCGGGTAATCTCCGAAACGGCTGGATCGATTTTGACAGAAATTTCACTGACGGATAGTTAAAATTACAGCGGGTGTGACATAGGGTACTTTATTTTAGACTAGCTGTTATCCATGGCTTCGTCTGTAGTACATCTCCAAAACGATTGGACCTATTTTCACGGAACTTTCACTAACAGATAGCTGATGTTATAAGAAGTAATTCACAATTATACAAAAAAAAACGCATGTAGAGCTGCAGGGCAACAGCTAGTTTAAAAATAAAATACGTCTCAAGGATAATAGAAATGAAACACGTAGTTGTTATGAAACGACTAGACTATTTTTACGAGAACGAAGTCTCCGGCACCACTTAAGATTTAATAGATAAAAGAAAATGTAGTTTTGATAAATAAACAAAAAAAAAATGGATTAAAAGAATTAGAAAAATCGTATCTCATTAAAAAGGAGACCAAATAAAAACATGAATATAAAAGCATACTTATAACCCTACCTTTCCTGTTCTTCTCCATGAAATTCATTCCAGATTTACCAACTTTTTAATTAACGTACCATTAAAAAAGCTCATTTTGTTATAAATTATAAACGAGCAAACTCACCGTCAACCACTGTGACGCAGAAGTAGGCCAATCAGAAGGCACATACGATCCAACGTTGAGATCATCAAATAAACTAGGAACCGGGTTGTTTGTAAAATATTCACTAGCAGATGTCATGTACGCGGTGTAATGATTTACTCCAAAGAAATCTGCACTTCCTCTGGCGAAAGCTCTCTCTTCCTCTGTGAATTCCTGGAGACGAGATCTGGAGTACCCTTGCTGAGCACTCTTTTCGGCGACTATCTCAGCGAACTCTTTGGGGAAGCCTCCGTCTTCGGAAAATATCGGTTCAGTGTACAAGCCCCACTGAAAATAAGCTTCATCGTTAGCTCTATCAGCAAAGTTGTACGTAAACTCCTTGGAATAGAATGACGTAATGTAACCTACTTTCTGGTCTACACTATGGCTACTAATTATCTATATACTAGCAATATACCGCGGTTTCGGGCGCGTTTTATATGCATTAATTATTTTCGATTCTTTTATATAAGCATGTCTATAATATAAAAATGAATCGCTAAATGTGTTGCTAAGCGCAAAACTCGAGAACAGCTGAACCGATTTCACTAATTCTTTTTTTAGAATATTCCTTGAAGTACGAGGATGGATCTTACGGAGAGAAAAATTAAAAAAATTACCTGGAAAAGTCTTAAAACGACACTTTTCTATACTCCCATACTAATGAATCGTAATAATACTTAAAAGTCAATTTGAACTTTAATACCATACTATAAAGCTTAAATGTTAGTGGAGAGGTTCCGGGAAGGCAAAACAATTGAGTGACGTTGGTATCGTAAAAATATGAATGTCAATATATATACTGTAGCAAACGCACCGCCGAAATAGCCTTTGGTGGCTTTATGCTACTCTGGGTAGACCCAAAAGGTCTTACGAGAACTTTTAACTAGTTTCCGTTCAGATCCAGCTAACAACAGTAAGGATACAATGCACGTACCTCAAGATCTTTGTCTGTGTAAGACTGGCCGCTGAACTTCCTTTTCTTGTGGTCATGGATACTGGATTTCCAGAAGTGATATTTCTTCGAATAATTGATTTTTCGGTGAAAAAACGATGTTGACTTGCGTCACGATAGTTTGATCCTCTGTTCAGTTGTTTCGTTTTCTTTTTTATTATTGACGTTCACGTGCATGACAACCAAAAAGTTGGCGTCTCGATATTGTTGATTAACTAAGATCTGAACGTCAATAGTGTATTCGTAAAAAGGTTTTAATGATATTATGATAATGATACATACCGCCCACCAAAATACTCATGGTATTTTCCAAAGAAAATAAAAGAATATGAGAAAATATATTCAAATGGACTATTAATTAAGTAAACTAAAACTAATGTTACAACTAAAATATGCATAAAAGATACGAGTTAGTTATGATTCTATGGGAAGGGGGCATATCTTGACAAGAGGTCGTTTAATTAGACTATCTAAAGTCTTAATGGTTGCTACACGTACAATTCCGTCTGGGCCTGGATGTAAGTCGGTTACTCTACCTAAACACCACTGCAATGGAGCGCGATTTTCATCCTTGATTATTACAACAGAGTTTAATTTTAATGGTTTAGAATGCCTTGTCCATTTTGCGCGATGTGTCAAAGAAGTTATGTATTCGTTTTTCCATCGACTCCAAAAGTTTTGTAAAAAAGATTGGATTAACTGCCAGCGAGTTAATCTAGATGGTTTTATATTTAAATAATCCGAGTCTGGAACGGCGGTGAGTGGTTCTAAAGTCAAAAAATGACCAGGAGTCAATACATTTAAATCGTTTGGGTCTACACTTAAAGAGCACAGAGGTCTCGAATTTAAGACAGATTCGATCTGAACAAACAAAGTGGTTAGTTCTTCAAATGTTAACACCTGGTTGCCAACAACGCGGTAAAGATGAGATTTTGCAGCCTTGATTTGAATTTCCCATACACCACCGAAATGAGGACTTGATGGAGGGTTAAACTCAAATTTAATATTTTCGGTATGTGATGCCTGTTCTAATGACGATAGGTAGTTGCGAGCACCAACAAAATTTGTCCCACAATCTGCATGAATTGCATTACAACGTCCACGACGGCCTACGAATCTTCGTAATGCTGCTATAAAACCGTCAGTGGAAAGAGATGAGACTACTTCAAGATGGACAGCCTTGATAGCTAAACATACGAATAAACAAAGATAAGCTTTGTCTATCTTGGCTCCTCGGTGCGTCCCCATCTTGATACGGAAAGGTCCACCGAAGTCAACACCGACAACTGAAAACGGTTTCACTTGATTTATCCGAAAATACGGAAGATCGCTCATGAACGGTTCCAATGATTTAGGTTGTGTTTTGAAACACTGAATACATTTGGACAGACAGTGATGAATAGCTCGTTTGGCAGACAGTACCCAGAACCGTTGCAATATCAAATAATGTGTTGTATTTTTTCCGGTATGACAATATCTACGATGTATGGACTCGATAAGTTTGAACGTCAATGGATGATTACTCGGTAAAAGAGCGGGATGGCGTTGTTCGAACTCTAAACCGGCACGTGATATTCGACCGCCCACCCTGAGAATACCCTGTTTGTCCAAGAACGGATTTAACCTGCGAAATGGTTTTGCTAAAGATTGACTCGTTTTAAGTCGTTGAATTTCGCGAGCAAATGTTGAACCTTGGACGAACTTTACGATTAATAGCAGCGAGTCAGTATTCTCAAACTCTGTTAAACCTGAACCTTCTTGGCGCGCGCGCGGATTTCTGATATTGTGAATGAAACGTCTAATGTATGATACTATTCGAGTAATTTTTTCAAGTGAGGAGAACCGGTTTATTATATGGTCGATAAAGGAATCGTGTCTATTCTTATCACAAGTAAGTAACGCAACCGATTTACGTTCTTCAACGGTTACTGTATTGTCTTCATTACTGTTTGATAATGGAAATTCTTTCGATATTGGCCAGCGTTCAGGTTTTGATAACCAGGAAGGTCCAGACCACCATAATTTATGTTGAAGAAGGTTAAGTGGAAGTTCCCCACGAGAACACACGTCAGCAGGATTGTCAGCTGAAGCTACATGGTGCCATAATTCTGCAGGAAACGATTCTTGAATGTGACTAACACGATTAGCCACAAAAGTGTTCCAGCGTGACGAATGGGAATGTAGCCAAGATAGAACAACTGTTGAATCGGACCACAGATGAACAGCATGAATGTGTAATCTATCTAGATAAGTGTCTAAAACAACTCTTGTAAGGTCCGTGAGAAGAACAGCTGCACACAATTCTAAACGAGGTAACGAAACTTTCTTGATGGGTGCTACGCGAGCCTTGGCGCATAAAAAGCGTATTTGTGTGCATTTATCATTACGTAGGACACGCAAGTAGAGAAGTGCTCCGTATGCTTGTTCTGAACTATCACAAAAACCATGTAGTTCATATACGTCAGCCCTATCGACTGTTAGACGACGTGGTATTCGTAACCCTTGAAGGATAGGAAGTTGCTTACAGAGAGTATTCCAAATATTTGTGAACTCTTCAGGTGGATTTTCATCCCAAGAAACGCCATGAATCCAAAGTTTTTGCATTAAACATTTAACCTTAATAGTAATAGGCGATAAAAATCCTAATGGATCGAATATTTTTGCAATTTCACTTAGAATTATCCTTTTCGTACATGAACGATTTGAAGGTTTAACATCGAATAAAAATTCATCAGTGGCTGGATCCCATTTTAGTCCAAGAACTTTTAGAGTAGAATGCTGACCATCAGAAAATGTTTTAGAATCAAGAAGACGTTCTTCTTCTTGAAGATCAGAAAGTAAATTCGGTACGTTACTAGCCCATTTCCTAAGTTGGAAATGTCCTAGAGAGAAAAGTTTAATTATTTGTGATTTAGCCTCTAAAGCTCTATCCAACGACTCAAATCCAGTGACTACATCGTCTACATATATGTCTCTAGATACAATTTGCTTAGCTATAGGAAACTGG
Organism: Antheraea assamensis; assembly: GCA_035772565.1. Classification (NCBI taxonomy): domain Eukaryota; kingdom Metazoa; phylum Arthropoda; class Insecta; order Lepidoptera; family Saturniidae; genus Antheraea; species Antheraea assamensis. The sequence continues at coordinate 1,330,190 of JAQQSE010000072.1, read as the reverse complement.
AAACCTTCATCTTCTGCTAACTGTTTGATAACTCTGCAAGCCAGAAACGGAGCAGATGAAACGCCATATGTTACAGTATTTAAACGGTATTCTCGCAAAATATGGTTTGGTGTGGGTCTCCAGAAAATTCTTTGAAAATCTCGATGATCATCAGCGATCAATATTTGTCGGTACATCTGCCGAACATTTTTTTTTTTTTTTTTTTTTTTTTTATGTTATAGGGGGCAACCGAACAGGTGGGTCACCTGATGGTAAGTGATCACCGCCGTCCATAGACACTAGCAACACCAGGGGAGTCGCAAGTGCGTTGCCGGCCTTTTAAATAAGTGGGCCTCCGGCGCACTCACTGACCGAACGAAACGCAACAGTGCGGGCGCACTGTTACTTCACGTCGGTTTTCTGTGAGAGGGTGGTACTACCCCGGACGAGCCGACCCATTCATGCTGAAACTAGTAATAGCTTCAGCGTAGCTCTACCACCTACAAGCGTAGCTCTACCACCTACAAGCGTAGCTCTACCACCTACAAGCGCACATCAGCAAACATCTGCCATAAAGACAATTGCGTGTAAACGATAATTGAGAAGAACCTCAAAGATGTTAGATAACAGCTTAGGACCCGTTAACAATGTATCATTTAATGAATGGCCTGCACCATCTTTAGCAGATGCATCAAAGACGACACGTAATTTTGTTGTGACGCTTTCAGGTTTCACGATGCAATGATGTGGGATGTAATATTTGCCCTGATTTAGCTCCTTGGTATTCACAAAAGACATATGACCGGAATTTTCATAATCATTCATGAACTCAGTGTATTGGTTACGTAAACAAGGATCACGTGAAAGACGACGTTCGATAGCGTGGAATCGTCTCAAGGCAATGGCACGAGATCCTTCGAAGGTAGGTTCCACATTAGTCTTAAATGGTAAGCGAACTATGTATCTACCAGAGGAATTGCGGAAGTGATTAGTTACAAATCTTTGTTCACACAAAGCTTCATCCGGACTCGGAAGAGATACCTTTGGGATAGAATCAAGTTCCCAGAAACGTTGAACTAATGAATGCAATTCATTATCGATATTTAACGACGCGTGTACCAGCGTACTAGAAGCTAGTCGTGTTTTGCCTAAAAGAAGCCAACCGAAGACCGATTTAAAGGCAGTAGGTTGATTGATATTTCCCTTAATGTATTCATTTAGAAGCGAATCAGCGAAGATATCTGCGGCAAACAAAATATCGATGGATCCCGGAATATCGAATCCAGGGTCGGCTAAATGCAACGAATTGATGTGTGACCACCCCGATTTATTTAATTTTGCTATCGGTTGATCGCCACATATTTTTGAAATAACCTGCAAGTTTAGATTAAAAAGAACTTTGTTGTTCGTACCTACGGCACAAGTAACATCACCGATGATCGGAGCAAATGTATCCCCAATACCGCTGACATTGATGTCAGTTGGAGCCGAATATAAGTTCAAACGCTTAATTGCCGATTCCGTTATAAAATTACTTTGACTTCCGGTGTCAAACAAAGCACGGAATGATTGCATCGTACCTGAAGCATCTCGTACTTGCACGATTGCAGTTGCCAGTAAGACAGTCGTGTGTGAGGATGAACTTGTCAGGAGGGATGACACTGTCTGATTCGTTTCACTACATTTGTCACGATGGAGTAAGGTATGATGCTTCCGCTTGCACGTGCGGCATGTAAAAATGGACTTGCAGTTCTTTAATTGGTGAGAAGGTTTCAAACAATTAAAGCACCAGTTTTGGTCTGTGGTAATTCTCATCCGTTCATCCAACGATTTTCGTAAAAATTCGGAGCATGCCGAGATTGAATGAAAATCTTTACAGAAAGAACATTTGCTAGTATACGGAACGGTGGTTGAATTCATTTCGGTTTTGTTTTCATTATTTGCGTCAGTCGCGGCAACAAGTGCATGGAACGTACTACGACTTTTAGGTTGCAATTGCTCAGTCGCAATTTTTTGTTGAGGCTTAGTTGTTTTAATTGCTGCGATAAAATGCGTGTCACGCAGTAAAGCTTCACACTTAGATTGTAAGAAAGATTTTAATTGTTGATATGTGGGTAGTTCAACGTCTGCATATTTTTCCTCAAAGTCACGACGATACTTCGGGTCAAGTCTCGATAGAATGTGATATACTAAAATGAAATCCCATTGGTCAATTGGCAAATTAACTGTTTTTAAGATGCTCAAATTTTCGTCGAATAGATCGAGTGATTTTCGAAAATTATGAGCGTCATTGTTGTTGAATTCAATACTCAAAATGTCCCGCCAACATGAGAACGCTAAGTCGCGTTTATTTTTATAACGTGCAATGAGGGCATTATATGCGTCGCGATAATGTTCATGAGTCATTGGGAAAGGTTTGACTACGGTCAATGCGTCACCGCTTAGAGATGATATGAGGTAGTGGAACCTCTCAGTATCGGTAATAGAAGAAGAGTTGTGAATTAATGCATTGAATGTATCAAAGTAAGCTGGCCATTTTTTGATATCACCATCAAAGGTCGGTAGTACGATTTTTGGCAACCGGATGTTAACTGCTGTTGTAGTCCCGTGAAAATGATTCGAATTATCCTTAGATATGTTACGACCGATCGCCATCACTTTATAGTACATCTCATCGAAACGTTCCTGAATTTCGTTATCCTCATGTTCTGGATCATTAAGAATTTCTTGAATTGTGAAATGAGCATCCTCAAAATTCTTCACATTTTGTTTCACGTCATCATGATATGATAAAAATAAATCACGCTGATTAGGATCATCTTTCGCTAAAATACCTACTTCTAATGCTTTAGTTAAACGTTTAAAAGCAATAGTCCGTTTTCTACGCAAAGACGGTAAATCCTTTTCAGTAAACTCGCTTGGTGAATATTTATTTGATAAAGGCATCGCGAAAATTAATTTGTTAAATAATAATATATTTAAAGTTTTTAAGTGAACCTCTATGCACACTAAAACTCGAAATGTTAACGCCTTAAATTAAAACGAATAAATTATTGTGGTACGGGTACTATGAAAAAAGTCTTGTGGTAGGGCCGAAAAGCGAATTGACGATTTTGTATGACACAATGTCACGTAGGCACTGTACAAACTATCACACAAGTTGAATGGATATTGTATGAAACAACAATGTTTTTGATACCTGCGTGGTAGCCTGTATATGTTTAACAGACAATATATTAAAAATGCTGTGCTTGGATGTAAAAGACGATGTTATAAGCTACAACTATAGACGAAAATAATTCGAAATAATGATATCTAAAATGATTAAGATAAAGGATGATATTTATGATGATATAGATCAAGAAGGAATAATAAAATTACTATGAACCGAAATAAAATTATGCACCGATAATAAAGATTGAAAATGATTGCATAATTTGATTTCACAATAATTTTGGAATGGAAATACAGAAGAAATAGATACTTAGATATATAGAATATAGATAAACAGTTTTGAGATATCGTAAGCTGTTTCTCGAATAATAAATACCACGCGTAAATTGACGTTATATAAAATGTGAATGGAAGTTCCCGGGTTTCGGCACCAAAAAGATGTAGCAAACGCACCGCCGAAATAGCCTTTGGTGGCTTTATGCTACTCTGGGTAGACCCAAAAGGTCTTACGAGAACTTTTAACTAGTTTCCGTTCAGATCCAGCTAACAACAGTAAGGATACAATGCACGTACCTCAAGATCTTTGTCTGTGTAAGACTGGCCGCTGAACTTCCTTTTCTTGTGGTCATGGATACTGGATTTCCAGAAGTGATATTTCTTCGAATAATTGATTTTTCGGTGAAAAAACGATGTTGACTTGCGTCACGATAGTTTGATCCTCTGTTCAGTTGTTTCGTTTTCTTTTTTATTATTGACGTTCACGTGCATGACAACCAAAAAGTTGGCGTCTCGATATTGTTGATTAACTAAGATCTGAACGTCAATAGTGTATTCGTAAAAAGGTTTTAATGATATTATGATAATGATACATATACGATGGTCCCGAATAGCAGAATAAGTATTAAAAAATAGACTGTTAGGCGTTACGAAGTTCGCCGGGGTCAGCTAGTATATATATATATATACATAAGACTGATGGACTGAGTGACGGAAAAATAACGGTTTTACATATAAACTTTCATTCCCTGTTTCATTACCTTAGGGGTTGAATTTCCAAAAATCTTCTAGTACTCATCCATAATGTAAAAATAACCCGCGTGCGAATTTTCACGGTCTTAGCCCCAGTAGTTTGGACTGTGCGTTATGTCAGACACTCAGTTATTATTTTATATTCATAAATAAATAAATAAGCCAAGTTCAGTATATGTTACGCCATCGCAATATACCATAAGTGCTGAAAGTGCATCGAATCAGCAATTTCAGTGGAAGCGTTCGGCAACCTGGTTCCTCCGTTCCCACATTGCTTTGGTATAAATTATTAAACCAAATTGTCATTTGTCAGTGTTAACCTAGCATCAGTAGCACGCAGACCTTATTAGTTTTATTTTGTAGTTTAAAATAAATTAAGTTAAAGTAATTTGTTTTTTTTTTGGATCCTCCGGCTGTGACCTTCGTAACTTATACAATCCTTTTAATTTTAATAATAGAAAAAAACTAAAACAATTGTCTATTCTTCTTCAATGCATTATTTGACATATTTCATTATCCTTACATATATAAATAGGAAATATTTAATCGCCTTGGCAAAAAAAAAAAAAATTACCAAGAATAAAACTTAAAAAAAAAACCATTTTACCTCAGCTTGATGTCTCAATTCAGCAGCTAATTTATCTTCATCAGAATCAGTCAATGGATCAAACCAGTTCACGCTGCTCGTCAGACCACACTTTCCACCGTGAATACTTCTAAATTCTCTGTCATACAAACGGTACGCCTTAGCGTTAGCCATTACCAAGTTCTTGGCGCAGATATAAGTACCGACAGCAGTGGAGTTCAGAATCGGAGCCATAGTGTCTGACCCGTATCCTTGGTAGCAAATTTCTCGTGGCTCGTTGAAGGTTATCCAGAATTTGACCCTGTCACCGAAGTTTTCAAAGGCTACACGTGCGTAGCCTTCGAACCAGTCAGATATAAGAGGGTTTGCGAAACCTCCTAACTCCTGTAGTGTTTGGGGTAGATCCCAATGGTACAACGTGATCATGGGCTCTATATTATATTTAAGCATTTCGTTTATGTAGTTGTTATAGAAGTCGATGCCAGCTTGATTGACCTCGTTATCGAATCCTGTGGGTAAGATTCTGGACCAAGATAAAGAGAATCGGTAAGCATCGAGTCCGAGCTCCCTCATCATCTCGACGTCCCTCTGCCAGTTGTGGTAAGAGTCTGCAGCGATATCCCCATTACTCTGATCTCTTATAACAGTTGGGTTTGTATGGGTCATGTAATCCCATATATTTTCACTTTTTCCTTTAGATAGAATGAATTTTATTATAAATACATACTTAATTTATATAAATAAAAATGCAACTATTTGACTGATTAATATTTTGTTGTAGTTGTTGTATTTTGTTATTTTGTCACACTTTCTTCGTTCGTAACTACTAAAGAGTATAATAAGTATCAGGGAAGTTACTACACCTGTTCGAAGCCGGGATGGGCAGTTAATTAATTAAAAAAAAAAAACAATAACAAAGCCTTTATAAACGAATGAGATGTGGTACACCAGAACCAATAAAATAAATGGGTTTAAAAGACCGAGCGTTATCAAAAAAACCTTATGAAGGAAAAACTGGGAGTAAAGAATGATTGAATAAAACTAATGAGATGAGTTCATGTGTAATAAAATGTAAAGAATTTACTAACCATCTTCATTCCAAGCTCCTTCGATTTGGTAGGATGCTGTAGCAGTACCAAATATGAAATCGTCAGGAAATTTTCGCTGCTGTTTGGATGACAGAGCGTAACAGCTCACTGCTAACAGGCTGGAATAAAATATAGTATTTTGGTATATGACCGTATCTTTAATAATAAAATTCGATATTAATTTATTCTAGAGTTTGTTGAATTTATTTAAGTGAAAACTTCTTTAGCCGCGTTGAGCGATTATTGGTAGGGGAAAAACTTTGGGTTCACGAAATACGTCATCGATGACCTTGATATACTTATGACGTATTGCTCTCGCATCAGACTAGCGACGCGTAGTACAGCAGCTTGTGTATATGTAATATTGATATTTTGTATAAAGCTTGTGCAAGACACCATATGTTTATTGAGTAGTAAATTGTATAATAATGTATTAAATTACTGTTAGGAGTGTCGATACATGTGAAACCAAGACTAATGTTAATAATTTAAATTTAGAAATAATAAAATTTAAATTGGTAAAGACTATAATTGATTAAAAAAAACAGTTATTCCATTGTTTTGAGTTTTCATTTCTGTCAGCAATTTGACAGAATTGTTTCCGTAAAGAGTCTTTTTTATATACTTTATAGGTTAGCGTTTGACCACAATCTCATCTGATGTTAAATGGTGATTTGGTCTAAGCTGGTAGTCACGCTAAACCTAGAGGGAGACTGGCTCTCAAGTGCAACTATCGGAACACACCGACAGGTGCTTGGCTACAAATATTCAACTTGACGGTGTTAGCTAGCCAGGCAGACTTAGAAAAAGCCCAACCATCATGCAAATATTGTAGATTTATAGACGTCATTGTGAAATATGGCGATCAGACACTTATAAATAAAGACTTCGACTATAAAGGGAAAAAGTAATTGCTAGCATTTTTTTTTGTTAACACTATAAGCTCGTCAATAGCTACCGAACAAAAAAAAAACAAACAAAAGGAAAATCGCTTGACGACCAGAGGGGCAAAAGGTACTGGATTGTATTTCTTTTACCAGTTTATATATAAATTATTATTGTAGTTTTAGATATCACTACATAGTATAAAACAAAGTCGCTTTCTCTGTCCCTATCAACCTATGTATGCTTAAATCTTTAAAACTACGCAACGGATTTTGTTGCGGATTTTTAATAGATAGAGTGATTGAAGAAGAAGGTTTATATGTATAATAACATAAATTAAATAGTGGAGAAATACTGTTATTTTTGAGGTTACTCCAAATTTAACGCGTGCGAGCCACGGGCGGTAATGAATAAATCAAAACTACTGGATCGATTTTAATCATTTTTTCAGTGAATGACATAGGTTATATATTTTATACCCGTGCGAAGCCGGAGTGGGCCGCTAGTATCAAATAATTAATTAAATGGAATCCATTACTCATTGTCCATTGTCTTCACCACTCTTAATTTCTATGTACTTACGTTCAAGTGCTTTGAAAATATTTTACCAAAATCAAAAACACAAAATAGATAAATTCAAAAATATACGAACCTTAAAATAATGAGCTTCATCTTGGTACCTACAAATACTGAAGTATAATCGTTTATATAGCCTAATATGATATATCTTATCAACGAATACTTCCTATCTATTCTCTTATAATCCATTTTATCTTCATCCTACCAGTCTATATTAATATTATGAAGAGAGACAGCGGGTTTTGTATGTTTGTCTATACAAGAAAAGTAAACTCCGGAGCCAACTCACAGATTTAATTAATTCTTTCACCATTTGAAAGGTACATTATTCCAGATGGATGCATCATCCTCATCATCATCAGTCTGTAAGAGACTCACTGCAGGGCCCTAGACATCTTCCCGAAGGAGGGTATGTTCATAATCACTACGCCACCCCACGACGTATTGGCGATTTCAAGCCCTTTGAAATCCACAGTTCTTTATTTTTCCCACACACGGTGGTACTATAAAAACATTTCTCAGGTTCAGGTTTCCTCACGATGTTTTCCTTCACCGTCAGCTGTTAGTGTTACCAATTGAAATTAGTAAATGTACGCGAATTCCGAAAAATTCGTTGGTACATGTCGAGGTTGGAACCTGCGGACATCGGATTGATATTCCACCGGTCAAACTATTAGCCGACCACGACTTAACATATGTATAATACGTACAAATCACATAAAATTATTACGATACTTGTAGCGAAGTCGGAAATAATGATACCTTTTAGAGCTTCTGTGATGTGTGCTGCGTTATTAGTTAAACTAACACGAAGAAAATGGATAGCCGAATTGTCTCTTATAAAATAATTTATAATAAATTAAAAAAAGTCCACGATAACATGTATACCTGTACTAAGGGTATGTCACAGTAACCATTTTGATCTAATATTATTTGAACAAAAAAGTGTCTGTATATAATTATTTACAATTCGATTACGAATGACCGGATTTTTTTTTTCGTTATATTTGCATATCGATCTTCAATTGAGTCTACTCACCATCAAAATAATAATAATTATTTTTTTGTGAGAATTACGGTGAACTTTTTACCTAGGGCTATAAAATGGCTCTCTTGTTGAAACTGCTAACTATGCAATCAATGCAAAACTCCATGGTTTGTTCTTTCAGCATTTTAATTTAAAAGATTTATACAATAATTAGCTGTTACACGCACGCTTCGTTCGTCATTAAAAATGAAAAATGGTCAATTGAATCCAAACAATAATTAGTCTAGAACTATCTACGACAAATTATTTAAATTTTCAATATGTATATATAGATATTTAATGAACAAACGGTACCGATGGTAAATGTTATATCGTATATATCGTTACTGTGATAAGTAACTTCTTATGTAACAGCTTGCGTTGGTGGTGTAAGCAATAAATCTATTATTTTTGTAATTCACAAATAGATCATGTTGATAGTATATGGTTAAAATGTATAGTATTTAGCTCGCGGTTTCACTCGCTCACGTTTACATTTTGAAAATAAATTACAGCCCATGTTATGTTACACGCTAATAATATGACATTTTATGGGTAATTTTTTTAATAGTTTAAGTCTTTTTGGATTAATCCATTACAAAGAAAAGGTCACATCTTTTCTCTTCAAAACACTAGTATAGATATAGATTATTGACCCGCTTATTGATAGTTCTTCACAGTCAAAGAGGAGTTGTAAGTCTCATCACAGAATCATTTTTTTCTCTGCTTCAACTAACTCTGTCGGCCTGACGGACCTTCACAGTTTCACCGGACTAATGGGGCAAGCGTGGACTAATGGGGTTAGTGCTTAAGGAGCTCATCGTCTGAACAACAAGCTAGTGAGTGAAAATTTTCACTGTCACTGTATCGCTTTCTTTTTTTTTTTAACTGACTATACGCTGTTGATCTAATGGGCCGTCACAGCTTCACCGGGTTAAATATACTAGCTAGCTAGTATATACTAGCAGTATACTCGATGGCTCCGCTCCAAGGGATCAAACCTAGGCTTGAGTCGCTGCTGAAGAGGGTCGCGACGAGTGTGTGGAAGCGAAATTCACCGTCTGATGACGGCGACGTGATCCGATGTTATGCAGTCGTGGGCGCGCACGCACTCTATTTGAAGTGTTGTAGGGGTATCGATCTTTTGCTAGCGTTATTTTATCAGGAGGATCGAAAACGATATTTTTCGTCCGTCTTTTACATCGTGAGGTGTCGTGTATGGTCATGTAATTCGCGGCTGATACTACTAATGGGCTGGGACCATTCGTAGCTTTTTCGAAATAACTAAGCTTTATTGATATTCGTTGTTGTAATATAGAAGAACTAAAACATACAGACAAACGCGAATAACGACTTTGTTTTATATAAATACCGTTGTTACCTGTACGCCGTGGATTGGCGTTGTGATAGTGCTTTATATCATTTATTCTCCTGCCTTCCATCGGAAAGAGACCTTTACTCACCAAGGGTACATTAACAAGCTAGTGTTATTATTTTAATGTATGTATTAAAGCCAGTTAGTGTAAAAGTGGTCAAACCTTCCCTTTTTATTTTATTAATAAGAAAATGAAATAATTTGATAATATTAAAAAATTAAATGGTAGAATTAATACCTTATATAAAATTCTTTTACTAATTTGCGATAAACTTGAGTCAATAAATATGCAGGTATATATATCTGTACATCTAATTCGTCTTCAAATTTTGTGACAAATATATATTATTAATTGTACTGATCTTTCTGTGTTTCTGAACTGAAGTTAAAATAACTTGAGTGAATTTAATAAAATTGTGTATGTACACACAGATGTAAAAAATACCTATATCAATTCGAAATTATTCATAGGCTATAAAGAATATCCGAAATACTTTTAGAAATCGATTATCGTTTACTTACGATATATCTCGATAATATTAGTCTATAGATAATGTATGCAATTCGGAAATTGCTTTAATATTTTTTTTAATTAAAATGAATATGGATATAATTAGATTACAGAATAAAATAGCTAAATTCTTATATGAGTAGGCAATTACATGTCCCTCCTTCGGCGCATAGTCAGCTTGTAAAATATTGTATCTATTATCTAAAACTAGCAATTCCCTGCGGCTTTGCAAGTTTCGTAATTTAGCTCGACACTTTATTTTCATATATATATAAAATAATAACTAACAGACTGATCGAAAAACAAGAGATTTTCATGCAAACTTTTATCCCGTTTTTCACCATATTAGTCCTTTAGTCGTCGCCGATAGAGTAAAAGGAACCCATACATCATTTTTCACTCCATAATATGGGCTGTACGATGATATGTCAGTCGATTACTATGTCATACATATAAATTGTATTTTGTTTACACTCATAGGGAAATATTTCGTTGAATTCCGTCAATGTTTTAGATAAACGAGATATATGTGTCGATTATATAATCCGACTTTGTTTTTAGTGAATAACGCGTGCGTATTCGAGTGTTATCGCGACTTGAAGTAGACGTTTTCAAGTGTTTTTCTTCTTGTAGGTCTGAAAGCAGTTAGATAATATTTGAAAGTGTATATTCGTAAGTGTATGGCGGTACGAAAGCTTCGTCTATGGTTTTTATTATGTCATTTGTGTAGTGTTCGACCACAGTCTCACCTGATGTTAAATGGCAATATAAGGTGGTAGAGGCCTTAAACCTAGAGGCGGACTGGTTCGGTAGTGCAACTGCCGGAACACACCTATAGGTGGTGTTAAAGAAAATATTGAGACAAACTATTATTTTTACACTAGATATCAACATTAGTTCTTATAATGGTCGGTTTTATAAACTTTACACTTGTTTCAAGGGCAGTCGTGGGTCTTATATGATTCTCGAGACATCGCCGTTTCATTCACCCTGTATTTATGTTATTTCTCCTGATATAAGTTCCCCGTTGTCACCTTTTTAATAGACTTAGGAGGGGGAAGTTATCAACTAGGTTGTATTTTTTTATAATATTACCTCAGAACTGCGGTATTTATTTGGTAAATTGATTTAGAAAAACCCTTTTGTTGGAAACGGGATATTTTCAAGTGAGTCGCATTTTAATTTCATCAATAATGGATCTTGGTTTTCGAAGATGCACCAGGGAACTCCTCATAATCGAATAAGAAATGTATATTTGATTTATAGTTTTAGGTGAATTAGGTTTATGTTTGCTATGTATGTTTATGACAGTGTAACACTAGGTAGCTACCTAACTATGAAGATATTCTGGTGCATTTTTTAGAGTAGATATTATTTGGAAGTCGTTTTTATTTTTCTATTGTATTTTTTCTTATTGGATCATTTTTTTTTATAATATATATTATAGGCGGCAAACGAACAGGTGGGTCACCTGATGGTAAGTGATCACCGCCGTCCATAGACACTAGTAACACCAGGGGAGTTGCAAGTGCGTTGCCGGCCTTTTAAATATGTGGGCCTCCGGCGCTCTCACTGACCGAACGAAACGCAACAGTGCAACCACTGTTACTTCACGTCGGTTTTCTGTGAGAGGGTGGTACTACCCCGGGCGAGCCGACCCATTCATGCTGAAACCAGTAATAGCTTCAGCGTAGCTCTACCACAACAAAATTAATGGTTTCCGCTATCGAAAATTACACGTGTATATTTCACGAATTCATATATGTATGAAATAATAGTTAGCTTAGTTTAGCTTAACTAATTAGACTCGGGATATTCGGTGACAGTTCAAGCCGAGGCGCGCCGTGCGCCTGCGTGCTGGTTGTCTATATAAAATCTGGTGAGTGCCTTAAGCGCTCCCCTTAGTAGTCTGGTGAAACTATAGCGGCCTTGCCAGGTCAACAGTGTAGGTCAGTTCGAAAAAAATTAGATCAAAATTTGAACCGGTAAATACCATTGTAAACCGTAATATAATTTAAAAAATATAAATATATATATATATGTTAATTCTCAGATCCCCAGGAAGCCAATCAATCATTGAATGGCATCACATGACATTACAATCTGTCTTAAGATTATGTCTAGATAGCTCTCAAGTACTTATATATTGTAGTGATAGGTAGTCATGAGACAGATATATAAAAGATTCGTAGACTGCGGGCCAGCGTGCTTATCAAACATGAAGCTGGCATTGATCTGGTAAATATGAATTATTTACACTTAATACATTTACTTATTGAAGTAAAACTCCTTATCCTTTGAAATACTTCCATTTTGGGTAACGAAAAGTGGTGGTGGTAAGCACTGTATCACTCTTATGACGATGCAAAAAAAAATGATGTAGGGCAGAGATATGAGAAGACGTCACACATGGGGGACATGTTGAAAACGTGCCCAGCTCTGAGCACTAAATAACAGTTCGAAAACCCACCACAATGGCGCCAGCATAGGCAAAGAGTAGGTACAGTTAGTCGGAAATAATATTGTAAATATAATTTAAAATAACTGCCGTTAAACAGCGTAGACATTAGTAGATTTTTTGTGAACTATAAATATTACATTATACTGATTTTGAGTGTTTACAGTTATAAAACTATTAAAATAAATTGAACAATAAGAACCCTGTTGTTACTGTAGCGCCACCCTAATTTAGTACATTTTAAGGGACATAATTTCATACACAGAAATGGCGATAACATAGGCAAAGGGTATTATATAGCGTTAGTCTAAAGTAATTTTATAAATATAACTTAAAATAACTGCTGTCAGAAAACTCGGAGAGTGATAGAGTTTTTGTGAACGTTACATAATACATTTAGTGATTTTAGAGTGTCCTGTTATAAAACTTTTTAAAATGATTGAACTATAATAAACTTTGTTGCTACTGTAGCGCCACCACTTAGCGCAACGATTTCTCCACTTTTACAGCTTGTTGTTGGCAGTGAGTTGTCACTCACTGACAGTGAAGCAGCAAAGGAAGTTTCCAGAAGACTTCCTCTTCGGTTGTGCTACAGCCTCTTATCAGATAGAGGGAGCTTGGAATGAGGATGGTAATTTCTATTAATATATTTGTAGATGTCTGTGCGTGTGTTTTTTCTTTGTTTTTTTTTTTTTAAAGAATGTCTAAAATTTTATTGGGAAATGTGTTCTCTCGAAGTATATCACATTAACGCTCGAAGTATATCGCATTAAGGCCTTTATGATATGCAAAAAAATCAATAATACTAACAGAAATCGTGTAAAATTATAAATTGCTATTTATTCTTAATCGATTTTAGTGAAAAATTCATATTATGAATACGAAAGCTTGTGCAGATAGATAGATGTTTGTTTCTCTTTCACACAAACACTATTCAATGGATTTTTATGAAACTGTACTATATTATATTGCTAAAATTCTGCCATTAGACTTATTCTCCTTGAGCACTCTATAAATATATATGAGGATAATGTATCGTCTTATCATTTATTTAAGTACGAACACAGGCGCGGGCTGCTGCTAGTTACGTTTGCAACTAAATTACATATAATGCGAAAAAAAAATATCCTACCTAACGGTATTTTCAAGCGCTGACGAATATAAAATCTAATAAGTTTGTCTTGGAATTAACATGGAATTTTTCTCTAGTATATCGTTTTTTTTTTCTTTTCTGTCCATCCATCTCTAGTATTAATTAAATAAAAACTGATAAGTGAATTGCAATAAACATAATTCGTTCAAACCACGGAATGTAGTATCGACATTACCCGTTCAAGTACGATTCATTTATTTAATTTTTAATCCGATGTAAGACAACTTATTACCATTTTACATTCATATTATACGGATATGTTTATTAAAAACGATCAGGTGTAGATAAATACATAGGCATTCAATTACAATACTGTATTTCCTTGTCTAATAATGCCTATAACATAATGCATTATTTATGTAGATAACACTACTTAAATGGACTATAAATTAGTAATCTGCAAAGGAGTTATTATTTAAAAATTTCTGTCCGTATGTGTGTATTAAAGATACAAGTTTATTATTCTAAATCTTGAAATCAGAAGCAAGTACTTTTGATTTTTGACTTTATGTTAATAATTTAATACAAGATTTTTGCCAAAATATCCTTGTCCTTCCCTACACCGTTTGAGACGTGAAGATGTCACAAGCAGAAGGACAGACAGAGTTATTTTATGATGCCATTTGGTTTGCAGGGAAAGGTGAAAATATATGGGACTACATGACACACAATAACCCGACGGTCATCAAAGATCAAAGCAACGGTGACATCGCTGCTGACTCCTATCACAATTGGCAGAGGGACGTCGAGATAATGAGAGAGCTCGGCCTCGATGCTTACCGCTTCTCTTTATCCTGGTCTAGGATCCTTCCTTCAGGATTCTCCAACGAAGTCAACGAAGCCGGAATAACCTACTACAATAACCTCATAAATGAGATGTTGAAGTACAACATCGTACCTATGATCACTCTATATCACTGGGACTTACCTCAGAAACTGCAAGAGTTAGGTGGATTCGCGAACCCATTGATAACAGACTGGTTTGAAGATTACGCGAGGGTCGTATTCGATAGTTTTGGTGATAGAGTCAAGCACTGGATTACATTCAATGAGCCCCGAGAAATTTGCTACGAAGGTTACGGATGGTCGACCAAAGCCCCGTTATTAAATGCGACTGGTGTAGGGACATACATCTGCGCGAAGAATCTGGTCATCGCTCATGCTAAAGCTTACCATCTCTACAACAATGAGTTCAAAGCTTCTCAAGGAGGACAATGCGGAATAACTATTAGCGTCAATTGGTTCGGACCATTAACGGATTCTGCAGACGATGAATTCGCCTGCTGAATTAAAACGTCAATCTGAGGTAAAATGTATTATAGCCCTAGAAGTGTAATTCACTGAATATTCACAACGAAACCAAACTAAATTAATGAAAGTGATAAATCAGCTCAATACAGACTTACTTTACATTGTGGTAAGATTTTTCTAAGCCCAACTGGTTAGCTACCAGCTTAAAGTTGAAATTCAGTCACAAAGAGCCTACATGTGTGTTCCGCTTCACTTAAGAGTCAGTTCCTCTAGGTTTTGCGTGTTAGTAATCCTAGGACCATATTGTACTCCAACATCAGTTGAGTTTGTGGTCAAACGCTAAAACCTACAAGACTTAAAAATATCAAGAAAGCATAATAAGTTACACAAACAGCTTAAGTTTTATTCAAGTACGCTTTTACTGTATATGAAATAGCCAAGTAAGGATGGTCACAATGATTATGTCTGAATAAATCCTGACCACTACACACTCGGTGTAGCGTTTGCAATAGTTCATCAGTTTTAATGAGTACATGATGCTCATTGTAATAAACTCGCTATAGTGGTTCTTGTTTGTAAGTGGTTTGTAAGCCGGTTTGTAGTTCGGCATGATGATCATAGCGATGTATTGTAGACCTGTCGGTGATCGCCATTGATTGCATTGTATTGTATTTACCATAAGGTATAGTAGCTCATCAGTAATTGGTTGCAGTTTGGGGTGCTCCAATAAAAATAAAATCAGTACGTGCGGTTAAATCATTTTAAATTTCCAGTGGGGACTATACGCCGAGCCAATATTCTCAGCTGAAGGTGGATTCCCGAAAGATCTGGCAGCGAGAATCGCTGAAAAGAGCGCTGAGCAAGGGTACCCTTGGTCTCGCCTCCCTGAATTCACCGATGACGAGAGAGACTTTGTTCGAGGCGCGTCAGATTTCTTCGGTGTAAATCACTATACTGGCGTTTTGGTATCAGCGACAGACTATATTATTCAGTACCCTGTACCTTCGTTGCGGGATGATGTGAATGTGGGTTTATATGTACCTCCTGAGTGGCCTGTAGCTGCATCGTCTTGGTTGGCGGTAACTTTATTTGACTTACATAAATAAAAAGTAAATTGAAGGTGGAGGGAAGCAATGATAACTCAAGGGGAGCGGGTTCAAATACCGAGTCAATCTACGTACGTTGAAATACTGCAATGAATGTAACCTTTCGGTGGGGCGTCTTTAGTTTCCACCCTCAAGTAAAAATTTGTTGCTACTGTTTCTGCAATTGCACTTGAGAACCAGACCGTGGTCTCAACCCCGTATTGATCAACGTAAATTGAAATCCTGCAATGAGCGTAAGTTTCCACGTTACTGAACACACTTTACAACAAATAAGCTTTCCTGTGGGATCTGGCCTAATATCCTCGAGTTAAAAATCTATCGCCCAGACATTTGTAGGTGTGTCAGCAGCTGCATTTGAAAGCCGACCGCCCCCTAGAATTAGTACCATTACCATCTTAGGCCACAACCTCGTTTAACACAAGGTGAGATTGTAGTCAAACGAAGACCTATAAGGGACCAACATATTTTTTATAAACCTTAATAGAGGCATTACTCACTATTGCTATTATTATTTGAATAGTATCTCGAAGTGACCACTTAACGTTACATTCGCCTATAAATAACTGTAGAATAAAGTACATTTCTTGTTTTAACATCTGATAATTTTAACAACACAATCCTAGTAAAGTAAAACATTAGATTTAATACATATGTTTTAATCGATTACCACATAGTATTAAAAACAAGCATCTTATCAAACCAATTAATTCCAGTTATCACCGAACAGTATATACCTCGCCTTAACTCATCTCCAAAGCAAATACAACAATCCAGTTATCTATATCACAGAAAACGGTTGGTCGATATCGCCTGACAGGGATCTTATCGATGATGATAGAATAAGGTATTACAGAGCAGCATTGGAAAGCGTTTTGGACACTTTAGACGCTGGAGTAAACCTTAAGGGGTATATGGCTTGGAGCTTGTTGGACAATTTTGAATGGATGGAAGGATATACGTAAGTTTATGCTAGTTCTTGACTTATTTTAACACTAACCCAGAATATTCGACCCATGGCATTAAATCTATTGATTGTTATCTAAAGAATTAATCCTGGAAGAATTTATAAACATTTGGCATAACGTCACTACTAGGAATGGTTATACAATATAGATCTAAACTGTATGATTTAGGAAAGGATTTTTTTTTTGTAACAGTATTGGATTTTATAATGAGAGTTCTAACCACATAGCTGATTTACCCGACAATAAGTCTAAGGAGTATGTAAAACAAGCTTTATCATCGAAAGATTATTATGGGATGGATCTTTATATGAATGATAGTGATGTCTAAAATAGAAAGAATTACAATATATTACTGTTAACAAATATTGTATAGTCAAAAATAGAGTTTCTTCTCAGTTCTTCTCGATAACTGAGACGATAACGATAGTATCGTTTCGAATTAAATCTAATGAATGTTTTAATACTATTTTAAATTACATTTAATTAATAAAGTCTAATTGATTAAACAATTTATGACTTGGAATATTTATCCACATACATATCAGGGAATTCTAAATCATGTCATCATATTCGTTCGGTTGGTTAACACAGCAATTACAGTGTTGTTATTAGATGTAAGCCGATCGAATTAATTTTGCAAAATTTTAAAATGTCAGTTATTTGTTATCCACTGGCAACAATGCAAGTACCACAAAAATTTACGAGATGTAGTATAAGTTCTAATAATTGGATATAATATTTTTTTTAGTGTAAGATCGAGTTTTTTTTAAAGAAAACAGCTACATGGATAAATTTATAAAACAAAACCTTATCTAGACACAAAATTTGATTTAAATTGTTAGAGTCGTTTCCGAGATACGTGAAATAAATTTAAATGTATACAAGAGATGCTTGTTTAAAGTTATCGATAATTTTATTCGCAGAGAACGTTTTGGACTCTATGAGGTAAACTTCGAAGACCCGGCGCGTACTCGCACTCCGCGCAAGTCAGCTTTCGTTTATAAAGAGATCTTGAAGACCAGAGTCATTGACCATGACTTCGAACCCGCTTCCATGACAATGACTATTGATGAGGGACACTGATATATAATTATTTATTACGATTACAGGCCTCTCGGTACACTGGTAATTTACTATTGAGCCGAAAGGTCGATAGTACGACTCCCGCATATGAAGACTATTATTATTAAGGCAGCTATGTATATATTTTACAATAAAAGAAACTAAATTTGTTTTGGAATTAAATTGCTGTGGGTAAAATTGTATCTTGTTTTTTATTTTTTTAAGTTATACTTCGATTGGCACGCTATGTGAAGTCCTTGAGAGTGATTGTCTGTCTTGTTATAATGTATTCAGATCTTAAGAGGAAACACAGGCTGCATTTATTCCATACCAAAGTATTCCTCCGCTTTATCACTCTATAATGAAATTAGATGAAATTTTTTTTACACCATATGATCTGTATCGAACATAGTCACGTTCCTATGTTTTAATTGATACCACAAATAAACGTTATACAATCTAGAAGCCTTCTAAAAGTATTAAAATTAGCTAATTGTATCGCCCTTTTCAGACATCCGATAAACAAATTAGATGAATATAAGAAATAAAAGAAAAACATATAAATACAGAAAATACCGATTAATTTTATTTTTTATAATTTAACTTTATATGGGAGGTCTTTGAAATTCTGATCGGTATTTTTTTTATCAGAAAAAAGTGCTGAGAGTAAACACTGTCGGATAGAGTGCTGAAACGACGGGTTTTCGTTCGAACAGCGAAGTTCACTTCGTAGTCCAGCGTGCAATGTCGCCTGCAGTGTTCCGTGTTTGTCTCTCATCGACCACGTGATCTGCCTTTGTCCTACGTGACGATGCGTCACATTAGCGCCGCTTCTGCCATTTCGACTATTCTGCAATAGTGGCGGCAGAAGAAGAAATCACCGCCAGAGGGGTACCCTGATGCAGTTTCCTCGCTTGCACATAGGTATGAGTGAGAGGACACTTCCGCACGATCATCTAAATTAAGCAGCACCGGGCATGGTCAGTACTTGGATGGGTGACCAACTGGGAGAACCGCGTGACGTTGGCTTTTTGAAGTAGTTTTTTAATTAAATATGTTTCTCTATAATAATAAGCGATCACTTCTACTGCGTGTTTTTATGACACACCCAGTTTAATAATTATTAATTTACGATAACAATAATAATTCATTATTGTTATCATTTGAACAGAAACACTAATTATGGCACGTGACGCCACCGCTTTCAAAACATTATTCTGGCATTAACACTTTGACATATTTTAATAATGGAAACAAACGTCGCGCCAATAAAACAATGAAATAACCGCGTTGTTTTTTGAGTTATAAAATAAATTATAGTCTGAATTATTCAAATTCCATAATTTCCAAATTGAAATGATTAACACTAGTCAGATTTTTACATCTATAGGCACTGTGAGCAAAAACTATATACAATTGTACGGCTGTTGATGATGACGTTCACAAATAAAAGGCTTCAATGTCAACAGTATAATGAGAAGAAATAGTACAACACGCACGCAGAAGAAGAAGGAGAAAATAGGCAGACAAAAACAAATAAACAATAGGTCGCTACACAATATAATAATCAATTAGCGTGGCTTCGGGAGAACGTGCGACGTGCACTTCGAGTCTTAATACTACCCGGAATGACAGGGTGGTAGTGTCCACAGAGTATATTTTACGTAATGTCGGCGACACTGGCGCGCCGATGCAATGCGCCGCGCATGCGCAAGTGAGGTTGCTCGTCTCATAACCCGCACAGTACAGCGGTTGCAGCCAATACAGCTGACTGCTTGTGCTTTCCAATATAATAAAATATTATTAAACATTTATTTTTGATCAGACACCGCTACATATTTTTATACAGCTGATTAATTGATTAAATAAATGATGGGCTCTACAAGTTCAGTACAAATTATCAATAGTACATGTGCACAGGCCGCTATACTACGCGTCGCTAGTCTGACGCAATACGTCACGATCGTGTCGAGGTTATCGGTGACGCTAACCCATAAAGTTTTTCCTCTACCAAAAATCATTCAACGCGACTTATTTACATAATAGTTTTTTTTTTTTTTTCTATATTATATTTTTATTTTTATATTATAAATATATATATGTTTATATTATAGGTAGCAAACGAACAGGTGGGTCACCTGATGGTAAGTGATCACCACCGTCCATAGACACTAGCAACACCAGAGGAGTCGCAAGTGCGTTGCCGGCCTTTTAATATATGTGGGCCTCCGGCGCTCTCACTGACCGAACGAAACGCAACAGTGCAACAACTGTTACTTCACGTCGGTTTTCTGTGAGAGGGTGGTACTACCCCGGGCGAGCCGACCCATTCATGCTGAAACCAGTAATAGCTTCAGCGTAGCTCTACCACCTACAAAATAATTAAATTTTGTTACGTCATTTCAACGTCATGACATCATGAGAAATTAATAGCGAATATTAATAATATATATATATATATATATATACGTACTAGGAGCGTTAAAAAAATGTATGTCAATTTGATACGACATGTCATCAATTAGAAGTTAATATTTGACCTTTCGGCTGCGAATTACTTTATCGTTACAACAAAATCCTTGATGATTTATGTTAAATAATTAGAAGCGATAAGAACAGCGTCACGTCGTAACAATCACAGTGATAATAATTGAGATTTCCCGTACACACGACTAATATATCTACGCTAATATATTACATTATCATAAGTTTTATTTATTCAGTACAGAGTGATCGGAAGGAAGACATGTTTCGTGTTTTATTATTATGTTTCGTAAGGTAAGTAATTATTTTCAAATACTATTGCAATTTTAAATCAATACGGTAATGGAATTATAAAAGACAACAGCGTTTCAGATTAAGATATTACCTATTCTGGTAAAAGTATTCGAATCATATCACATGGTTTATAAAAAAAATACACAAAAAATAATGTCGTGGAGTTTATTGCAAAATTTTCAAGCGCAAGGGAATGTTTACCAATGGTTAGGTTTTATAAGTACACATTCTCGAAGAGTGAATCCAATGAAGTTGACTTAATACGTATATGCTATTAACCGTCAGTGTAAAAGTACAATTTTAAAATTAATTACAGCAAAATACAGACTAGCGCCGTCTACTAGCGAGTCATAGTATAAAGTATAGTACTTAAATATTTTCTATGAAAAAGTACTTAAGAGTTATGCGTGCCAACTATCGCATGATATTCGGTCAAATGATATATATATACCTCTAAATATAATATAATATATATATATTACAAGCTGATACCTGTCCATTTACATGTGCATTCGTCAAAAAGTAGCACCGAGAATCATCTACAAAAAAAAAAGTGTATTTGTGCTTATTTATAAACACACAGAAGAAGTGAAAACTTCTTTATAAAAAGTACAACCACGCAAAGAGCCAATGTGACGCGATGGTCCCAGACGGTCACCCATCCAGGTACTGGCCGCGCCCGAACGTCGCTTAACTTCGGTCAGTGATCGGACGAGAACCGATGTTTTCAACAGTACCCGACACATTTACCTGCACCACTTTTCGTCACACAACAAGAATTGTGTATTTTCAAAGTGTAAATGCAATAACGTTGCTTTATGTTTTCACTATATTATTATCAACTCATAAAACAGTGTCAATGACTTATTTTTTAATTAAACTAATATTTGGAATAAAAAGAAGTTTGATAACTTATCTATGTATACTCATTATCAAGTATGAGTCTTCGTGATATAATGCCTGGCGGTTACCTGTGTTGGAACGAGTGTTTTTGGGTTCGATTTTTTATCAACTTATCAAGTAACGATAGTAGTAGGGAAAAAATCAAGTGGCGAATGTAAATGTGCAACTATTTTGCTAATTCTTCTTTTCTGTTATATTTGTAATTGTCAGGATGAGGTTTGTAGGAGAGAAAATGTTAGAAAAAACGTAAGGAAATGTGAAAAATTGAGTGAAAAAAATCTTAATATAAAAAGTGAGCGAGTGATTGAGACAGAAGACAATCGAGAGTACTTTAAAAAATATGTGCAGAATTGTCACATTGACGTCCAATTGTTTAGTTGCCATTTTGTTTTATTACATGGTCATACACCAAAAAGGAAGACATATCATTCTCCTTAATTTGTACACCCGTGCGAAGCCGGAGCGAGTACTTAGTAAATATAATAAAATAAAGTCACTTTTCTTGTCTGTCTGTGTGTTTCCTTAGTTGTTCTAAACTACGCAATGGATTTTAATGTGTCGTTTAGATTTTTTATTATAATATTATTTACAGCTTAGTTGGCAAAATCTAATGAAGGAGTTTTCGAGTGCCAATACCAATAACGCTGGCTAAGATAGGTATATATAAATAACGTACGACAGAATTGTATACCTTAGAAATGCATAAATACATATCCTCAATGCTATATACCTATCTAGTAAGGACAAACACACAGTAATCATTTTTATCCATGAGAATATTAATAATAAATAATTGGTTATACTGGACACTATTTTGACAAATCCGACTCCAATTAAGTCCTTTGGTTACGTTGAGCACTTCGTGTAGATTAAAACGGCTGACACTATATGAATTCAAAGCATATTCTAGAAAATATCACAGATTCAAAAATTACACGCAACAATCATAAAATGGCGGTGTGAGAATTCTTACGTAGTTTCTATAAATTTTATGAACTATAAATATGAACGCTGCAAATAAAAATTACACAGTTATGACACCACATTAGTACATTGAATCCGTGCGAAACAGGGGTAGGTGGCTAGTTGTTTCTATGTATTCGGATTCAACAGCTAGATAATGTTATTTATATTGTTACTGGCGTTTGGCTGCGACTTCGTACTTGTTGATGTCGATTATGCAAATAAAACATAACCCATGATATTGTAGTTTTCTATATGTGAAAAAATTATGAAAATCTGTTTAGTATTTTTTTAATTTATCCATTACAAATAAAACATCAAATCTTTTCAAATCAAATATACTTTATTCAATTTAGGCCCTAAGAAGGCGCTTATGAACGTCAAAACTACCACCGGTTCGGAATATATCCCAGTCATCGAGAAGAACCGGCAAGAAACTCGATCGGGTTTATCTTTTTAACATATACTTATATAATTAAAATTCATTATACATTACAATCGATTTTAGTGGATGCACAGAGAGGAGTCAATTCCAGACATCACCATCGTTCACATATTGATCCACTCTATAATAACCCTTTGACACCAAAACCCGCTTAACATGGCACTTAAACTTATAGTCTGGCAAATCAGTAATATGCTTTGGGACTTTGTTATAAAACGTAACACTATTACCTAAAAAACTGTTACTGGTTTTACTGAGTCTAAAACATGGAACGACCAGTTTGTCACAGTTTCTAGTTTTTAAATCATGCCTGTGTTTTACGAACTCCAGCTTATCAAAGTTTTTGCGAACATACATTAAATTATCCAGAATGTAATGTAATGTAATTTTCTCTCTGTAACAGTAGTATAGAAATAAATCGTAACTATTTTTTGTAGCTTATTTGCCGATTCCGACGGTTGGAGAGACTACAAAGTGCGTAGTTTTCCGGACAGCTTCCTTTTCGGTGCGGCGACATCAGCTTACCAAGTAGAGGGCGCTTGGAATGAAGATGGTGGGTCTTATAAAATCTGTTTCTAAAGAATGAGTAAGAATTGCTCGAAATACTTGAACCTTAAAATAATTCTGAGGACAAGGATATTATCGTTATGAAATCAGATTTGAATTGCGTTACAAATCACTATACGCATAGCTGTGATATGGCATCGCTTTAAACTCAGCACCACCTTAGACTGCATCATAACAATATTACGATTTTGTGGCACATACTCTCAAGTATATGCCATAGAAAAGACTTAACACATATAACTTATCTTACTTGATGTATTCTATAATAATGTACACCCTAAATACAACAGAATACTTCTATCTCTCTCTTTTTCACATTCGAAATCTCAGATATTCGTTAATAGGTAATTGAATAAAAACACTATTGAGTTTTGGTGTCTTTAAAAGATAATAATTAGCATTTTATAACTATTATCTAGTAAATAGAATACCAATGTATAGATAGATTCTTCCACACTACGGAATAAATAATGAAAGACAAAAAGAATAAAACGCTGTAGAGATAATTAGTGTTGCCTGAATTGCGACAAAAGCAAAGGTCTACACGTTATTCAGCCAAGTTTTAAATAATATTTTTTACATTAAGTGTTTGCGCATCACATTGATTGACGTAGATTTAAATCCTTATTTAATCGTGTTCAGTGCTGAAAATATCGTGATGAAACCATAGCATAGCATTTTTCTAATGTCTGTTTGATTGTATGCTTTAGGTGTGATGTGAACATACCATAAACCCATCAAGTACCTATAAAAAAGCATGAGATGGAATTTTTGGCGGGATCTTGGAATGTTATGTAGTGGATTTTACATTTTATTTATAATCTTGTGTTTTTTGGCTCTATATTTTCTAATATTTATGGTGTTTTACGTAATATAGTTAGGTTATTGTGCACAAGTGAATTGGATGGGAAATAATGCCACGGAGCATGGATTCTTACTTATGACAAAAACTCCCTGGAAAGTTCTAGCAAGACGGCCACCATTTTGTTAGTTCATTGAAATGATTGCAAGAAACTTGTAATATCATTACCTACTCGACAATGGCAGTAATAAATCTATTAGAAGATTGGTTGCCAAAAAAAAATATGCTTTCTATAGCATGAGTAATTCGTGCGTGGTCTTTTGGTAATCCTGTATGTTTGCTATACTTTGAAGCTATTCTGTTTGCTATCAGACAACCTCCTCCATCCTACTTATAGCACAAGCGCTATTTAGAGGTTTTTAGGAGACGAGAACAAAAAAAATGAATATGACCATAATAATTTCCAGGTAAATCGGAAAGTATATGGGACCGCTACGTCCATCGAAATCCTTACGCGATAGCTGATGGTAGGAACGGTGATGGCGCCTGCAACTCATACGATAATATTGAGCGTGACGTGGAAATGCTGCGAGAGCTTGGAGTGGATTTCTACAGATTTTCCATCGCTTGGACCAGGGTTATGCCTACAGGTGTGTCCGATTTCTGCAATGTTTTTGTACAAGTTGTGCATGATTATCGTATGTTTTTTTCTTCATTCGACGCTAGATGAAGCAGCTAAGCAGTCAAGTGGTCAAGCAGATGCTTGGAGATATAACGACTATCAAAGACCTTATTACTAAACGTCAGATGTGTTCATGGAACTGGTTGATAATTGAATTGTATGTCCCATACTATTTACGTATTACACTTTATAAGTAAAAGCGTTGTAGAATATAATTATGATACTTTAATCTAATGCTGCAACAGACAAAACAGATAGATATAGCCTTTTGTGTGTAATATGGTTTGTCTTATTTAATGGTCTTATGTTGCTTTGTAACTCACTATTGATTATTGAAAAGATCTAGCATTTTCTAAGGCTTGGCGGGAATATTAAAAAAAAATGTGATTACAGGTTTCGACAATGAAATCAACGAAAGAGGATTCAAATATTACGAGGATTTAATCGACGAACTGCTCGAATATAACATAGAGCCTATGATCACACTCTACCATTTTGACTTGCCCCAAAGACTTCAAGATTTGGGCGGTTGGGCCAACCCGTTGGTCGTCGATTGGTTCCAATCCTACGCCAATGTCGTATTTGATAGATTTGCATCCAGAGTCAAGTATTGGATCACTATAAACCAACCGAATTCCATATGCATTGAAGGCTACGGGAGTGATGTTATGGCGCCAGCTGTAGACAGCAGTGGTGTTGGAGACTATTTGTGCGTGAAAAATGTTCTTTTGGCTCACGCTAAAGCTTATAGATTATATGAGAAGGAATATAAGAATAAATATAAAGGTACGTTATTATTTTTTGATATTCTAAAATCATTATTTATCTGCATCTCAAAGATCTAGCCTAGTTACCAATGAGTGATACTAGCTAATATCCGCGACTTCTTCTGCGTTCTTTATTATCCTTAACAATATATTTTATGTATAGAGGAAAAAGCATAACAATTAAAGGTACACCTACACTTACAAAATTTCTTTGTAAACAATTTTATCCGTGTACTTGTCGTCTCCTGCATATGCGCACCACGACGCTTGCCCCACCTCACACAACACTGAATGCTTAGTATCTAAAACAGTTTCATATCAACTAAAGATATTGGTGTTATTTTTTTATAGATGAATATCAAGTATCTAAGAGGTATAGCTAATAGAATTTGAACGGAATCTATCTTATAGCTTTTCAGTGACGCGCGCACAAAAACAGACATCTAAAGAACCTGATTATATTGAAAAGACCACAATCAAAAAACTTGTTATTCCTAATTATATTTTCAGTATAAAATAAACTTGACGTTATTGAGAGCAATACGTTCGGCCAATTACCATTCCATTCCATCATTTCATAGGAAATTTACAACACAACCGTGATAATTTGAACGCTTTGGTTGGGGCGAAATGGGACCGTGCATTGCTATCACCATGCGACCCCAGCGGAAGCTGGTCCCCAGGCTCCATCCTAATGGGGAAGTAAGATGGGCATACGAGTACACCAGCCACCCTCCACGCTACAGTAGTTGAAGGAGGCAAGCAAAATTCCCCATCCTCCTGCCAGCTCGCCGTAGGCGGAGAGGACTGCTAAGACGATCCATCTCTCGGGCCCCCTCAGCCGCATCCTTCTGCAAGATGACCACCTTCATCACCTGCCACACCTGTGCGCTGCTGAGCATAGCCACAACCACGCTCAGCATCGACAAACCTCCTACCGTCGCAGCCAGAGCGCGGCACTGTCCTTCCCGACTCTAACTTTGTGTGATTCGACTAAAAAAGCTGATTTGGTAGGAAACATCAATATCATTGAAGAGCGATGTCATATGTGTAGTATAAGTAAAAGAAATATTTACAGGTTCCGTAGGTATATCCCTTGCTATCAACTGGGTGGACCCTTACAGCAACACGACGGAGAACAACGAAGCCACGAAAAGGGCCAGAGATTTCATGGTATGTATATTTATTTGTAACATGAGAGTTTTTCTTTCAGGAAACATTGAAAAAAAACATGTATATTTATATCTTTTCCTACAATACGTAACCCCATAACTGTACTGTAAAATTTCCCCAACTAGCGTAAAACTTCCTGATTTTAGGGAGGCATGATTAGACTGGCAACAGTCCTTTGGAATCAAAATAACATCTGAGAATTGCCGAAAGCCCGTTGCTAGAACAACATTCTAGCATCGTGTCGATTTATAAAAAAAAAGAGTGTGTCCCTTTATGACCACACGAAACAAAGCAAAACATCTTTATAAAAAAGTACTACGTCACCCGGTGTTCCCTGGCGGTCACCAATCCAAGTACTGACCGTGCTTGATGTTGCTTAAATTGTGATCGGACGAGTACCGATGTTTTTAACACTTCAACACTTTACCCGACACAGTGTTTGCCCTCATCACTTTTCGTCACACTAAATGGTTGCGGATCAGAATTTCATAGTCCTCCCCTGATTGAAGTCTCACTTCAAAAATTCAACTTCGGAGATTCATATAATCAATATTTAATGCAACTTAAAAAACATCTGTTTGTTTGTTAAACCATACAGAACTGTCAGTTCACATTTTGATTTAACTAAATTTTTGGTAAAGACATTTATATTTAACCTTAAATTTCTTGTAACAGGCTAAACTTAGCATGTTTGGTTTCTGAAGTCATTTTTTCTGATTATTTTTTTATTTTTATTGTATAAATATTCACCGACTGGACGCCCATGTATCCTTTTGGGCAGCCATTGGAAATCGGCGCTGCAGTATTATTACCTTATACTGCAGCTTGTAGTTGAATGGGGCTTGCCAGTTATTGGCCACTTTATCTCTATAGATTTTAGTTATATATTTGTATACCATTTACGTTCCAACAATAGTAATGATTTATTCATTTCTAACTATTCTAATATATTTACAGATTGGACTATACATGAATCCTATATGGTCCAAAGGAGGAGACTTCCCTCGTTCAGTCAAAGACACGATAGCGTCGAAGAGTAAGAAACAAGGCTTCTACAGATCACGGTTACCAGATCTGACTTCAGAAGAAATTCAATTGTTAAAAGGTATATATGTATACATTTTATGTACACACAGTGTATTTTAACAAAATGTACATATAATACTAGTAATTTCCCTCGGTTTAGCACGCGTTTGCAGTTACCATTTTCAATCCATTATTTTCTATCTATATTTATAAAGGAATAACTTCATTGATTGCTTGATTGAGTAACGGAAAATTGATGAATTTTTGGTATACATTTTCATCCCCTCCTTCACCACGTTAGGGGTTGAATTTTCAAAAATGCTACCTTAGTGCGCTCACCTTCAGTGTAAAAGGAATTTGCATGCGAATTTCCAGCCTTATATTAGTAACCACCCCGAATTACATGACAATACCCAACGCCCCGCAATATAAAAGATGGCTGCGAAATATCTTTCCCGATTCTCTCGATAAAATAACGACAGCAAACGAACACTACAAAGAAAGGAGGGAGGAAGGGCAAAAATCCCTTGAAGGGTGTGAGGGTGAAGGTGGTTGTCATTTATAAATAACAATTATCAAATAAAATATATTTTTAGGCTCATCAGATTTCCTCGGTATGAACCATTACACGACATTCTTGGCTCGTCCGGGATCTCGTGAATATAAAACACCATCTTTTGCTGACGATCTAAGTGCTGAATTATCCCAGGGCAAGGAGTGGATACAAGGCGAATCGTCTTGGTTAAAGGTGAGTGGTCTGTTATTTGTCAGTGTGAACGAATGAACCGATGAATGAAATTACGATTTTATTAACCGATGAATCGATGAATGAACGAAATAAAAACATTTTTGGATCGCACATAGCATCTCTAACTACCAATGTTATATGAGAAAAAAAAACAATTTTACGTAGTATAAGTACTTACAATAATAAAAAAAACGTCATCTAATCAAGGTAAAAAATTGGCAGGAAGATTAAGTTCTGCTGCATTTGCAGTTCGAAAGATTCGCCAATTAACAGATATTGCCACTACTAGGTTGGTCTACTTTGCTTACTTCCATATCTTAATGTCTTATGGTATTTTGCTGGGGGGGACTGCAGCTGAGGTAGACCCCATATTTTTACTACAAAAACGGGCAGTTCGAGCAATTTATGATATGGGGCCTCGCAAATCATTAAAAGATAAGTTCCAGGAGTTCGGTATCCTAACTCTGCCCTCCCAATACATACTTGAAAATCTAATGTACGTCCTGCAAAAACTTAGATAAGCTAGATTTCGTAAAGGACCGACATAATCTAAATACAAGAAATAAGAACAAATTGGTCATTCCATGCTTTAGGCTCACTAGGACCGGTAACAGTCTTTTAGGTAATAGTGTTAGGTTTTATAACAAAATTCCAAAACACGTTACCGATTTGTCGGATACTAATTTCAAACACC
Source organism: Antheraea assamensis (assembly GCA_035772565.1). Lineage (NCBI taxonomy): Eukaryota > Metazoa > Arthropoda > Insecta > Lepidoptera > Saturniidae > Antheraea > Antheraea assamensis. Next base: position 1,300,414 of record JAQQSE010000072.1, on the reverse strand, counting down.
ATGTCAAGCAGGTTTTAATATCTAAAGGCTATTACAGGGTGGATCAATATGTGAACGACGGTGACGTCTGGAAATGACGCCCTCTCTGTGCATCCACCAAAACCGAATGTAATTATTTATAACTATGTTTTAAAAATGTGAGTTATAATATGTTAATGAAAAGATAAACCAGATCGAGTTTCTTGCCGGTTCTTCTCGATGACTGGGTTGTTTTCCGAACCGGTGGTAACTTTGACGTTCATAAGCGCCTTCCCAGGGCCTAAACTGAATAAAGTATTTTTGATTTTGATTTTGGGGTTATGAAAATCTGAATTCATCAATTTTGGTGTCGCTCAGAGCAATATCATTACAAACGACGCCATTTTAATTTTCTTTAACTTGATAGACCATACGTCAATTCCATATAGGTGTGAACGGCACAACGTGACGGTCCAAGCATGAATGCTATCCACCCCTTATGCGCAATGTTTTTTATAATATTCCACTTCTTCTGAATTAGAGGGTAGATATGAATAGGTATTATGTGACAAATTTTAATCCATGAAGATGACGGCTCTAAGCTTTCCACAAGCATGTCGTACGTACATACAAACAAACATGCTCAACATTACAAATAGTAAGAAATCGTGATTAAATACAGTCATTCTTAATAATTAATCCTCTCTACTATACCTTTTCATAAAATTAGTATAGCTTGTGCTGCAGGTCCACGATACAGTCTCAAGTCTAGTACAAGCAACGTTAGATTAAATGGGAAAGCTCCGGAGTTGAGCGGAGTTGTCCCTTGAGCATGTTGCCAACGCGATACATTGACACGGAATCCTTCAATCACTTACCTAACAACACAGTTCACCCCCTGCATACGTGCACATACACACAACTAGGTACACATAAAGTGGAAAGGCTTTATTATTTTCCCTTATTCGATGCAATTTAATTTAGTTTAACTTGGTTGTTAAATCCGAAATAAGTGTGTTTCAGAGTTAGTGAGGTATTATACATGCTTGGTACACATTTAGCTTAGTTAGATTCGGAATACCAGGCAACAGTCCAACCCGAGGCGTACTGTGTGCCATTGTGTTGGTTGTCCGATACGAAATCGACTGAGTGTTTTAAGCGCTTTCCTTTGTAGTCCGGTGAAGCGGTACAGGCCTTTCCGACCAAATGCGTAGTCACTTCGAAAAAAAAAAACAAAACATTTTAATTGTGTAAATACATACATGATTTGGAATATTAACGTTTAGGGACAATAAACCATTATATAATTATTAAAAAAAGTATGCGTAAAATTATAAAAAAAAAAAAAACACTATTACAGAGCGCCCCCTACGGTCTATACAAAGCTTGTATATACTTAAATCAAGAGTATAACTATCCAGAGATAATAATAACGGAACACGGCTGGTCCACGAAGACTGGTCTGCGAGACTCGCAACGCGCGGAGGTGATACGCTCGTACCTCGGAGCCTTGCTGTTGGCAGCAGAAGACGGGACACTCATAAAGGGGTATACCGCCTGGAGTCTCATGGATAACATAGAATGGGGTGCTGGCACTAGGTAAGTTCACGTTCTAATTGAGGTCAATAAGAAAAAAGTAGCATATCTACCTATTTATACATATACGTGTATACATATATATATATATATGAATAAAATAAGAGTGGTCTACTGTTGTGCACGCATAACTCAAAAACTACTTGTTAGATTTGGATCATTTTTTTTTATTTTACTTCTAAAACACTTCTTGATTTAATATAACGTTCTTAATGTTATATGCCCTGGAGTGTCCAAAATCATGAAGGTTTAAGTTCCATACAAACGAATGTAGACCTCATGATGACAGGTCAATAGAATGTTGCCAGCATAAGATTTAAAAAAAAACACCAGATATATATTACAACACTTAAAAAAATAACAAATAATTTATTGTAAAATCTTAATTTTTATGTGAAATGTATTTATAAATATTTTATCATCTGTACGAACTTTTTTTACTAAACCATGACATTTACAATGTACGATGTAGTGAAATAAAAAATATAGTTAAAAACATAATCCGCCATTTTGAGATCTGGGTCTTAAAATTATCAGCGGACGGGTTAAGCTACGATTTTTATCTGTAATACCAGTTCAGTGATGTATATGTTCTTGCCGTGGAGAAGTGGTGCAAGGGGTGTAGTGCTTACATTTTTCCTCTATACTTAAAATATATTATCACACCTACTGCAATTGACGTCACTGTGTATCTTATTTCTGTCTAACAATCGTCACATTCTCCTTAGCCTATGATGGAATTAATTACATACTTGTTTTTATTTTGGGGTGTATATTTACATAAATCATGTAATATTATTACCAGTATTAATATAAACAAGATATGAAGCGAAAAAAAGGAATAAAGTATGAATGGTCACAACGCCTTGAAAACATATGCATGAATTTTCTGTAATCGACAGGGTTCCCAACTTAGTGATATACCCACTAATTTAGGGGATAAATAAGCGGTATAGGTTTTTAAGGGGCGGTATATGTTTACGGATATTTTTAGGGATCTTTTTATATACAAGTATATATACCCTGATATAACCCAATCCGGATACATTTTTGGAATCACTTCAATGAGCGAATTATTATGAAGGAAAAAATACTTAAAAATTGCGCGTGTACAACAATAGAAATTGAATGAGTAATAAGGGTATTTTTTAATACTTGTAGTAGTTGTTTGCTTAAAATAATAACTGTACAATTGTCTAGGTATATTTGTCTAGTGTCATAACATTCATTTTTATTCTAGGGGTATTTTTAAGAAATTTTCGCAATTTCAAGGGGTTTTGGGTTTTTTTTTTCGAACTGACCTACACTGTTGGCCTGGTAAGACCACTACAGTTTTACCGGACTACATTGGGCTTAGTTGCAGGGGTCAATGCTTTTGAGAGTTGATAGCACTGCTTATCGTTGAACGGGTGCTTTAGTTTCTCTCTCTACGGTTTCTATCTTCTCACTAGAATGAATGAATTATTTGAATGATTTCGAGTGAATGTATTAATGCAAATATCCTCAGTCGGTGCCTTGTTACATAACTATCCTTAGTTTTAACTACCTTATCGGTTTTTATAAACAACTTTGTAATACAATTATGAATTTATGAAATTCTCCAGTGAACGCTTCGGTCTGTATGAGGTGGACTTCGATTCGCCAGCGAAGACCCGCAGCGCGCGCCTCTCGGCTCTCATTTACAAGCACATCATAGAATCGAGGGTGGTGGAAGATGGCTGGCAACCGAAGAACTTGAAGATCACCATATCTGATAGAAAAACTAGAACCGTTAAGGGGGAGTTGTGATGTTGGAGAATATTAGGATAATTTTTATAGAATTGTGACTTATCGTATAGTACTAACTAATGTAATGAACGTGTTGAGACCTTGACCTCGCGTGACCTTGACGTCTCATGACCTTGACCTCTCATGACCTTGACCTCTCGTTACCTTGACCTCTCATTACTTTGACCTCTCATTACCTTGACCTCTCATTACCTTGACCTCTCATGACTATGTTGAATGGATGACCTTGTGATGTAGTAGGGAATACGTCTTTTGTTTAAAGATTTAATTTTATAAATTTTTGGTGGTAAATAAAACGTAACATATATATATATATATATATATATATTTTGTGAATAATTTTATTAATCTATTGCTATTATATATATATTTATAAGACAATTACGAATCAAAGTAGTTGTCGTAAAGATTTTACAAACGCACAATGAATTGACACAAAATACACTCGGGACTCAAAAAAAGAAAATTATGGACCATACAAAAGATTGTCGTGGGATTCGAGCTCACGACACTCTGTACCACAGTAAATGTGTTGTAGTATTGTTAAACAATATTATTACATCCCTAAGTCTCAACTAAAATACTACTCACCAAGAAAAAAGTAGTGTTCCCAAGGGATAAATCCTACATTAATACGGCCTACTATGTTATATAATATAACTTTCAGGTCGATATTAACTTGCCTTTGTTAATTTTTATCAGTACTGTCCGACACCTATGACAAAGCGTATATATGGACTCTGTATTTGCTTAAATGTTTCTAAATTATGTATCCAGTTATTAATTTCAATCTATTTCATATCTATTTAACAAAAGGTGAAAAGTGATATTATTTATTTGCGAGTCCGAATCATTTCATTTTAGAGAAAACTTATATATAAAAATCATATGGGAATTTACATTTTCATATATGTTAGGGAGTCTCAAAACACTGGCACCACTAACGATCCTCGTTAATCATTGGTTTATGTTATACTGCCATCTATTGCTTAATACAGAAACTACGTAGTGAATTATATTGATACATCTCTGTGAACGGATACTCGTAAAAATAAATGTATAAAGCATTTCAAAGATGGCACTACATAAATTGTTTACTTTACCAGTGCGTCCATAAACTTCTATAACTACAGTTACGAGGATTTCAATTTTAATAGAGTCATATTAATATACGACGTCTTGTAGTATAAATTATAGAAAAACGTGAAATGGTTATCAACGAGACACTGACGCTTCTAACAATCCATTGTAACTAAAATTATAAATGCAAAATTGAATTTGTTTATTACATTTACACGCCTTAACGACACAACCGATCATCGTGAAATTTTGCATACACATTGTCTGAGGTATAGAAGAGGACATAAGGTACCTATCGTCTAGAGGAATACTGTTCCTGAGAGATAGGCCAAATGTACAAAATCGCGGGTGATGCCGCGGCCAGAACCCAGTAGTATAATAAAACCGTAGAACCGTCGTGTTTGTACATTGAACATTTTTGCCAAAAATGATCACGGGTCATGTAGGAAGAGTAACAGACTAGAACAATGTTATTACTACAAATATTCCGTACTTTGTATGTCTGTCGGTTTACACATACCTATCTTCAGAACTACTTGACACATTTTCATGGGGTGTTCACAAGTGTCTTTAGTACAGTTTGCCGTAACATACAAGTCATCAAAATCGGTTCACCGAGTAACATATTTGCATTGCAAAGGCTGTAAAGTACTATTACACTTTTCCATTTATAAAGCTTGATAGAGGTAATTTGAAATATCTTTGAACGTTATAGGAGTTAAGAAATAGTAACAAAATTATGTATATAAAAAAAAAGTGTGTGTGTACTTATGTAGGTACACGCGTTAGAAGTTATACTTCTTTGGCGTAACAAGATAAAAATCTTTTCAAAAAATTTTGTCTTTCGCCTTATTCTATGTTTGTAGAAAAAAACCACACTAACAATAGAAAAAAGGTGTTTAATACAAACATACTTTTTTGAATAAAATATTGACTATAGCTAACTTCAGGGTGTCGGTTTTTCGTGACGGTGTGCGCGCGCATCGTTAAAATTTACTCTTATCATTTTTGCTTAACGCGCCAAAAGAAGTATAACTTCAAAAGATTGTCCAAAATTATTATAGCACACAATAAGACGTTTTTATAAGGAATATTTTTTAATAACTTTATAACGAATCCAGGATGGTAGAACAATAGTTACTAGAACGTAACCGCCATATATTTGTATTATGAAAATACCCTTCATTATAAAAATACCTTGACCTTTAGACTCGTTCACTAACTACCTTTTATTAACTATAACACTTCAGAGATTAGCACCACTACGTATCTCTTATAGACCTTTTTATCTGGTGGTTGAACAAGAACTGACTAATCCCCCCTTTATTGCTGACGACGATATTAAAATACGAATGCAATGCATTTCCGGTGACCGATAAATTGAAAGACTAAACAAATACTAAAAGTGACAACAGGAAGCTCACTGAAGTCCGTTTAAATCATTTGAATATCATGTTAAGTTAATAAGAATATAATAAAGGTAATATTAAATCATTAAAATCAATTACCAAAAATAGAAATCATGAGACTAGCGTCGTTGCGTTTCGTTCGGCCAGTGAGAGTGCCGGAGGCCCACATATATTAAAAGGCCGGCAACACACTTGCGACTCCTCTGGTGTTGCTAGTGTCTATGGACGGTGGTGATCACTTACCATCAGGTGACCCACCTGTTCGTTTGCCCTCTATAATATAAAAAAAAAAATGGGTGTCGTGATTAGGCATTTTATTATAGTAGGTACAATTGGAAAAAAATGTTCAAGGATATATATACACTTTAATACGCAAGCCACCTATGCCATCCTACCGTGTAAAATATAGCCGTGATGATAAAAAAATCGTCTATTTACAACGTAACAAATCGTTCTGATCCGATTTGAAATAACAACTACCGTATAATAGTGATTATTTAAACAGTACCTTTCGTGAATCGCCGATATTTGTATTCACACAAAATATACACTCGGAAAATAACCTTAAAACTTTCATAATAAAGTTTATATTGTAATTTATAAATTGTTTAGTAAAAATCCAATGTTTATTATTTCCTTCATTGTGTTGCGCCACCCGCGGCGTTTGTTTGTAGATATCGCGTTTTTTTTTATTCCATTGCTATATAAAAAAATCTTTTGTGCCATTGTTCTATTGTAGTGCAGATAAAGTACCTACTAAACGACCGTAATATGTTTAAAAATTCGCTACAGCGATTGTTGTAGGTTGTCATATTGTGTTTATTTTCATAATTCTTTGGCGTTCTTCGAGAATCTTCCGTGTGTTAATCGAATCGCGGCGCCAATGAATACAAGATTTTTTACATTTCAAATATCGTACGCTCAAGATTTTTGCCAGATTTATAAATAGTTATCGGTCGCGCCAGTTTCACTCGAATTTTATTTTTTTTACATTTTGATTTACTGTCTAGTCTTCGTATAAACTTAAACAAATTTTAACTGATATTAATTTTTTTTTTTTGTAATTGACTATTGCTATTATTGGCCTGATGGGCTTTCATATCTTCAGCAAACTACTAAGGCGAGCGCTTAAGACGCTCAGCTGCTTGGCAACAAGCTCAACGGTGCCAAAGTGCCTGAACCTCGGCTTGGGCTGTTACCTTGGGAACAACATTGCGAATCTATCTAAGCTAAACAAACCAAGCTAATCATGCATATAAGAATTGGTAATCCAGTTTTTTTTACATTGGGAAAATCATTGTGGATACCTACCCTATTGGGCAGCTGATGGTGGGTTATGTCCGACTCTCACGGACTAAAACTCCATGGTGTTCTTCACATACGTGTTTTGTAGGTGCTAGAGCTACGCTGAAGCTATTACTGGTTTCAGAATGAATGGGTCGGCTCGCCCGGGGTAGTACCACCCTCTCACAGAAAATTGACGCGAAGTAACAGTGCTTGCACTGTTGCGTTTCGTTCGGTCAGTAAGAGCGCCGGAGGCCCACATTTTTAAAAGGCCGGCAACGCACTTGCGACTCCCCTGGTGTTGCTAGTGTCTATGGACGGCGGTGATCACTTACCATCAGGTGACCCACCTGATCGTTTGTTCCCTATAATATAAAAAAAAAAACTTTTTTGGCCGGGGAGGGGCTGTCTATGCATGACATCCCTTCGAAAAAAGGAGATTCCAGGGGACACCCAGGCTTGAACCTGAGACTACTCGATCTAATGCCATGGTAGAGCCACTGAGCTATATCCCTGACATTAAACCAGTGTGTACCAGCATGTGTGCCTGACGAACTTTAACGTGTATTTGTATCCATCAACTCGGTTAAACCAATCTAATAAGGGCGAAAAAATTAAAACCTTCCACCATTTGTGTACCTAACCATGTGTGTGCACCTATGTGGGGGTGATCTGTGTTGTGTTGCTAAGCTAGTGAGTGAACAATCGGGTGAGTGCCTTAAACGCTCCCCTTAGTATTCTGGTGAAGCTGTAGAGCCCTGTCCGGTCAACAGAGTAGTCAGTTAAGAAAAAAAAAATTGTGAGCGACTATTTTCAGTGTCATTGTTTCGCGCTAGCAGCGTGGTCCAGGGCTCCATTCCGGGGGATCGGACCTAGACTCGAATTGCTGCCGAGGGGGGTCAATAGTATAAATGCGAATGTGGGTCTGTTTGTGCGTAACAAACACTCATCAATTACTCATCCGATCGTTATCAAATTTTGTATCAAAATCCACTGATACATACTAATGTCTTCTTAAATTTCTAACCACAAACGAAATTACCACTAGGTACGAACAAGCGAGACGTAAAATAATTAAGTGTATGAAAAAAAGAGACGCAACTATAATTAACAGTAATTTCGATGAATCTGACCGCATTCTATTTATTATTAAGATATGTTAACAACAAACTTCTGGCTCTGTTTAGGAGTCTATGCGGTTATATGTCGCTGTCTGAAACAAAGAAATCGTAGTCACTTTCCGAACAAAAAGGAGCGTGGATAAGCAATATCATATGAAATTCCTCCATATAAGGTACGACGAGAGGAGGGGCCGGAGGTTTTTATTATATTTACACGTCCGCGTGAAATATGTATAGGATGACGTGACAATCCACATTCAAGGAAATAATGCGTTTTTATACTTTGCTTCGATGTATGGAGTTGAACTTTTTTTGTAAAAATTACAATTACGTATTATTATACGTATACTTTTCTTTTTCATCTTTATTTTTTGGCTCCGTCACGGTTTATGCACCAGCCAGCGTCAAGTAACAAGATTTTTCTAAGTAAGTGTCTTGTGATAATAATAATGTTCTAACAAGATGGTGGCTCCCTTGTTAGAACTTTCCATGGAGTTTTGGTGGCATCTCAGAATGTATGGTCCGTTGTATTATTTCCCATCCACTTCACTTGTGCATAATAACCGAACTACATTACGTAAAACACCACCAATTTTACAAATTATAGAGTCTAATAACACAAGATTATTAATAAAATATAAAAACCGCTACATGACAGACTAAGATCCCGCCAATATTTATTAACCAATAGTAATAAAAAGTACTAAATATTCTGTTTTGTGATTGGTTGTATTCTTCACGCATCTTTAAACAGGTTACTTGTACACATACATAGGTGTAATTTAAAAGCCGAAGTTTACGAAGTCGTAATTTTTATTGTAAATCTAATATGCATATGTAACAAATGTGAAAGTACATTTATTTCAATATTTGTCCATTAACCATGGTAAAATGGCTCGAGTGATTATTTGGATACCGCATCGATGGATCGACAATAGATTCGAATTCTTGTGAATTATCCTGAGTTTTCGGTAAAGGAAAACATCGTAATGAAACTATAGGTAGGTGTTTTCTAAGCCCGACTGGCTAGTTATCACCGGTATGTTGAAAATCTGTCGCCTAGCATCAATAGGTGTGTTCCAGCAGTTGAACTTGCGAGTTAGCCCTTCCTAAGTCCAGCGTATTTACCGTGTTACCGTCACATTGTCTCATTTAACATGAGGTGATATTATGGTCAAATGTTAAATCTTAGGTGTAACTAGAAATAATAAAATTTGCCAAAGAAATCGTACGTGGAAGTCGTAAAATAAGATTTTGTTCACCGATTTAAAATTTGGTTTAACTTACACGCGTCAGGCGAAGTCAAAGAAAGAAACGAATGTACGATGGATAAAAATAAAAGCTCACTCTATACAATTAAATACGTATATGTTTATTTTCTCTCCCTGAATATATGATAGCTACCGGTGAAGCAGATCCCACCCCCGATCATCCCTCAAAACTTCAACCCCTAAGTAGCGGTAAGTAGCGTTTAAATGAAAGAAAAAAATGATTTTGTCTGTTTGTTTAGTTTCACTATATTACAGAAAAAAAAATATATTTTCCTTTACTGTATGAGGTATAATGTAAACATGTATATGTATACAACCTTTTGTATTCTTTTGATTTTAAAAATGTAATGTAAATTCTATATTACATTTATACATTTAAAACCAACGGGGATTTTAGAATTTGCTTAACAGCGGATATGAGATTTTTAGTTCGCAGTATAAAATATTAAAATAAATAGGCCAAGCAATTCTAAGCGGCAGTGCGAAGTAACATCTATCCTAATTTATAAAGATGGGTTACCGCAAAGTAAAACTAGTTAAGCAGATTTCGAGTTATAAGTATCTAACAGACAGACAAACAGATTTTTATAATGCGAAAGGATATACCGTCTTTTTTTTTTTTCGAACTGATATGCCCTGTTGACACTGAGGCCTCTACAGATTCACCGGACTACTAAGGTGTCGATATAAATAATAATCTATTGTCGTATGTGTATGTAAGCGCATCACTTCAAAACGTCTGCTGACTTATTGGCTAATTGTTTGTTTGTTTTGTATGTATGTAATTTTCAGGACATGGTTTGTATGAAAGAAAATGTATGAAAAATAGTAGGGAACAGTGTTCGGACAACGCGTGGATCCACGTAAGTTGTCTTCGACCACCGTGTGCATTAATGTAAGCGATGTATAGACATCGTTGTAGATCGACGTAAGTTGTGTTCTGCCACTGCGTTTAAGTTACAAATCTGCATATAAAAAGTGACGTCAGACGTCATCAAGATTTTCATAAATATTGCCAAATTTATATTCAGTTATTCAGTTGCCAATTTATTTCATGAATTGTTCCTACTGTAAAGGAAAGATTCAGTAGCGACCAGCTTGTCAAATATAAAACACACGGAATGACAAGGCTCATTGTTGGTCAACGTAGTCTGGTGAAACTGTAGAGGCCTTGTCAGGTCAACAGTGTAGTTAGTTAAAAAAAAAAAACAAGGCTCGTCTGCGATCATCAGATTAACTAAAAAGATAGTTGAAGGTTTATTGTTCGGTGTCAATGGATAAGAGTTATGACGTACGTGTACTGGGTTGGCTATTTACTGTAATCGTTAAACATGTTTAGTAATATGCAACGGGAATTTCCCAGTTCTTCCATGCGCCAGAACTGTTTCTTTGCTACCAAAATAAATGTGTAGACACTCCAGCAGTCAAATCTTGCACTGCTTGTACTAGACCTTAAACGTTTACCTAACTGTAAAATGTAAATAGAAAAAATAAGATCTTTGTGACCAAAGAGGAGTTAGTTTATTAAAGTGTCTGTATTTTTATTATTTACTAATGGTTTTTGTGTAGTGGACTTTTTTTTCTGTCATCAAGCATTTATAAGAGTGTTCTGACAGCTGCAAGCGAGAGTCCGTCCTCCTGTAGATTTACTGTTCCACTATCTTAGGCCACATCACCATTAAAAACAATACTTTTTGTACTATATAATAAATCAATGTAACACTCAACATTGCTTTGTATATTTGATATTTTACGAGTAATCTAAAAAGAAAGCTAAAACTAAAGCAGTGCTATAATTTTACTGTAAAAATAGAAAATAAAACTCCAGTGCAGGCATCGACCGGAGTCGAAGCTGGCGCACGTTAACATCCAAATCCAATTTTCTAATACGAGCATTATTACCTGATGTATGAATATAATTTCGCTTTGATCATCGCCATCGACCCTCCTCCACTTTCTGTCTGTCTGTCTTTACTTACCGCGGATTGTGAACTCCTACCGCCCTCTATATAATTCATTAATATATCTTTTCACAGCTTACGATTCTTATAACATGGATTTCTATATAAATTGTCGAGTTACATTATTATAAAACTAATAATAAGCTTGACGTAAACATGGTCCAGCGGTAGCGGGTCCGGAGACCGCATCGTCATTCAAGTTGTGTTCGGACACCATGTAAATCCATGTAAGTCGTATTTGGACACCGCGTTGACACACGTAAGTTATATATGGACACCACGGCGATCTGCATAAATTCGAATCATAAATTAAATCTACGCTTTTGTTAAAGGAAAACATCGTAATTGAATAACATGTTGGTAAGGCTTTTTCTAATACCATCACCCCAAAGTTGAAAATCTGCCGCCAAGCACACCTGTAGATATTTGAACAGCAAGCTTGAGACCGTTAAGCACCTTAGCTGTTATGGTAGCGAGTGAGATGGGCCGATAGTTACTTATGTCAGACGTATCACCCGTCTTATTTTTGACTATAGGAACAACTATTGTTCGTATTACATTACTCGTAATTGTAAATTTATTTCAACATGTGCCGTAATCGCACGGGTATTGTGTAATAACATTTATAGTCATCATCATCATCTTACCCTTATCCCACTGAAGTAGGGTCGGCACACACACACGGCACAACATGTTTTCCTTTTCCACTCTCCTCTGTCAGATGTCATCTCAGTATTCACACCTTTTATACACATATCATTTTTCACAGAATCCATCCACACCTTTTTCGGTCTTCCTCTACTCCTATATCCATCCATTTGTTTTTGGCGGGATCTTAGTCTGTCATGTACTGGTTTTTATATTTTATTCATAATATTGTGTGATTAGACTCTATATTTTGTAATATTGGTGGTGTTTTACGTAATATAGTTCGGTTATTATGCACAAGTGAAGTGGATGGGAAATAATACCACGCAGCATGCATTCTGAGATGCCACCAAAACTCCATGGAAAGTTCTAACAAGGGAGCCACCATCTTGTTAGAACATTATAATTATCGCAAGACACTTACTTGGCAAAATCTTGTTACTTGACGCTGGCTAGTGGACAAACCGTGCCGGAGCTAAAAAAATAAAGAAGAAGATATCCATCCACTTTCAAACTCAAAACTTTTCTTGTTACATGACTTTCATCTCTTCTCATAATATGCCCGAACCATGTTAACCTATTACTCCTCAACTTCTCTATTACTGGTGCTATTTTCAAACTTCCTCTGATATACTCATTCTTAATCTTATCCATTCTTGTTACACCACACATCCATCATCACATGCGCATTTCTGCCGCATGTAATCTTAATAATAATAATAATAATAAAAAAAAAAGTATTTCTCGTGGACGTTAGCATCCCATTTGACGAAAATCTCGTGAAAGCCGAAGCTGATAAGAGAACTAAATACCTTGACCTGGCTCACGAGGTTGTGAAATTTGGAGGGTGGCGTCTGCGCAAAAATCCCCCAATAATAATCTCAGTTAACGGGCTGATTCCACTAAACTTCAATGAGCATTTGAGGAGACTGGGAATGCGAGAAAAGCCACTTATAGCAAGTCTCCAACATGCCGTCCTGCTCGACAACGCTAGAATTGTTCCGACGGCTTACTGTCCATAACGCACTGAACTCCAGCCGACTGGTCACTTCATTTGGAGGTACTCCTGATGCTTGGTTTTAAGCTAGGTATCGGAGATGTTAAAAACATATATATAAAAAAAATAGAGAAATAATATGTGTAATAACCTTTATAGTATTTAAAAAAAATCTCTCAATAGTGCAACAATCTATTTGATTCAAAGTCCGCCGGACAATGCAACGTCGGCCACACTGGCTACATTGTGCGACGGTCACGGCCAGAGAGGATTAAGATCTTATACTTGTGAATCCATCGAAGCATACAAATCGTATTGTTGCATTCAGCTTTTAATCGCGGCGGCGTATTCAAAAGGCTCCAATCTTAAACTTACACTTTCATTGAGACTGATAAAACATTTACCAAATTCAAAGTTATTTTTGTAACTAACGAAATCGCCCTGGCTTTGCATCGGTTTGATATACTCGTATAACGTTATAAATGTCGAAATGATTTATATTCATATTTTGACGCTTTAATATATATTTACAATTCAACAAAGTCAAGTGTTGTATACACAACTAGAGGCCCGCTCCGGCTTCGCACGGGTATAAAATATATAGCATATGTCATTCACTGAAAAAATGATTAAAATCGATCCAGTAGTTTTGATTTATTCATTATTGCCCGTGGCCCGCACACATAATTTTGATAAATCTCGTAGGGTTCAGCCTGCGTTTGTTGCAATCTAAGCGGAAAAAATGTAATTATTTACGACATCACATTAGAAACCTCAAAAATAACAGTATTTCTCAACTATTTAATGGATGTTATTATACATATAAACCTTCCTCTTAAATCACTCTATCTATTAAAAAAAACCGCATCAAAATCCGTTGCGTAGCTTTAAAGATTTAAGCATACATAGGGATATAGGGACAGGGAAAGCGATTTTGTTTTATACTATATAGTGATGTTTAATTTTAAATTGTGTCTACTTCTGAGCAAAGGCCTGACAATCTTTTTTGTGAACAAACTTTTTTGAAACAAGTGTTCGAAGTGTGTTTACCTTTTTTGTAATAACACGGATGGAGTTATTAATACAGAATTAAAACAGTAAGTACATGAACACTGGACATAGTTTATATATGATTATTTTTCGATGTAAATCGTAAGTCTGAAAGGGCACAGTAGCCATGCTTTCTTTGAATTACGCAACTCGACGTTTCATTGTACGCCTGTACCTTTTGTAATAATCCTGTGGCCATCCGTCTGTTCGTAATACGATAAAAGTACTTATCCATTGTCATATCTCTCGATTTAGTCAACACTTAAGAGCGTCAATAGTTGAATAAAAAAAACTTACCTTTAAATACGGCGGTGTTGGATTTATTTCTTAGTTTTTTTTTTATTCACTTTGTGTAATAAAGCTTATATATAATAAAAGCATTTTAACTGTGGCATTTTAATTGGACATTGGTCTTAGTCTACTTAGATTGATATTATGAATTTTGGAGATATTCTAAGTATCAATTCAAAGTAGTATATATATATATATATATATATATATATATTATATTATAGGGGGCAAACGAACAGGTGGGTCACCTGATGGTAAGTGATCACCGCCGTCCATAGACACTAGCAACACCAGGGGAGTCGCAAATGCGTTGCCGGCCTTTTAATATATGTGGGCCTCCGGCGCTCTCACTGACCGAACGTAACGCTACAGTGCAAGCACTGTTACTTCACGTCGGCTTTCTGTGAGAGAGTGGTACTAGCCCGGGCGAGCCGACCCATAGCTCTACCACCTACCAAAATCCAGTAGCCGCCCGTGACTTTGTCTGCGTTTTTATTTTCATTAATAATGACACCGTAAACTACCTTGACATAACTTTAACGATATATACAGTGTACGTTTGGGCTACAATTTGTACTTGTGTTTGTATTGGAATTTATATAAATGATCTAATGTTCCCACTGTCATATTTATAAGTTGTTCCATAATCCTCGTTTGTTCGCACGTTTCGATAACATTCACTTAGAATAGTCATTATCAATAATGATGATAGCATATAACGAATAACGGATAACATAATAACGATGTATTCAATTATTTTTGAAACTGCTATGTAATGCATCCTTATTAGTTGTTTTCATATTGCCAATCTAATGTAATAGTGAATATATTCTCTCTTCCCAAGTAAGTATTTAATATCGATTTTTGGTAAGAAAAAAAAATCGAACTGCGAATGATTTTAGCAACTATTTAAGTGTAATAACAGAATCTCGCCTACCCCAGAAATCTAATCAGGCGTGAACATAAAGCACATTGTCATGTTATCCTGTGAGATCGGCGTCACACAAAACACTTTCGGCGTAATGTTTTGTAACATTAGATAAATGTTTTGTCCGCTTGTTTATTGTTCGTGGAACTCGGTCGTTCGGGGGACAATGTTGTTCGGTATCTTAAGCTCTTTAGATGAAATGTAGCTAAGTGCTGGTTTTTTTTTTATTGTATAATCCTAAAGTGTCGCAATAGATACGACAGAAGAAGTCTGCAGATTTATGTAGCTAACGTTACTTATAGCGGCTTAATTTTAAAATTTGAAAATTCATGTTATGTATTTCAAAACCAGTGTCTTGTGATAACTATAATGTTCTAACAAGATGGTGGTTTCCTTGTTAGAACTTTCCATGGAGTTTTGGTGGCATCTCTGAATGCATGCTCCGTGATATTATTTCCCATCCACTTTACTTGTGCATTATAACCGAACTATATTACGTAAAACACCACCAATATTACAAAATATAGAGACTAATAACCAAGATCCCGCCAAAAAACTCGAACTGTTATTTAGTGCTAGACACTTTTTCAACATGTTCCCTATATGAGATTGTATTTCTTACCTCTATACTCCATACTTACCCCTAATATAGTCAAATAGTATAAGAGTCTAAACTTGTCATTTGTTTATCCTTATATAGATATACTAGCAGGCGCGGCGGACGTTGTCCTGTCTGTATAATAAAATAAAAAAACTTATGTGCATGAAATGCTTAAGGCGGCTTGATTTTTTCCGAATCTTTCATCAATTATCATTAAAAACGTAGACAAATTATATACCTAAACCTTCCCCGTGAATTACTCTGTCTATTGGTGGTATAGACCGCATTACAATCCGTTCAGTAGTTTTTGAGTTTATCGCGAACATCCATACATACAGACGCGGCGGAAGACTTTGTTTTGTAATAAGTAATGATAATATAATATGATATATATATATATACCTAAATTTGTGTTCTGTGCATCTATTTCAGAACGATCAAGAAGTTTGCCGAGGACTGTACAAGATTCGTATAATTTTGATACCGTTAAATGTAATCTTTATTTTGGCGCAACTCTAATTATCTATATATAGAAGAATAAGCGACTAACTGGCATATTAACACGGTTAGAGTCGTGAAAAATTTCATGCTAATTTCTTTTACACTGTATTTGAGCGTCAAAGAAAATAATTTGGAATAATTTGGAAAACGAAAAAGGGGATGAAACTTTGTATAACAATCTATCACTTTTAAACACATATCTATGGAAATTGGTATTTGAGAAGTAAAAGAGATGCATTTCATAACTTTTCTTTGAAATTAAATAAATATCTTATATAATCCTTTATTTAGTTACAAACGCAGACGAAGTCGCGGACGGCTGCTTGTTATAATATAAAACAATCCTCACATAAGCTATCGTAAAATCTCTAAGCACTCGAAACGAGTGTACTCGTTGGTGTATCGTAAAGGGCTGAGTGGAGACACGCGGCCCCCATTACACGCTCTAATTAAATAAAACGCACAAATATGCCGCCCGTGTGAAACTACCTTAATGGGCTCTGTAGACTTAAGCGCTCTTAGATAAGACGTTTTTTAATACTTGAGATCTTTCAGTGGTTCAAATTCGACGGTAACTCATGATGATTTATATTAAAGAGTGTATGTATCATTATAATCATAGCATATATATATATATATATTTGAAATGAAAGGTTTTTTTACATCGCCTCAAATTTTTTCCTGTATCTATTGTAAACCACATTACAGCCGGCTGTAGAGTAGGGGTCAAATGAAAAGCGCTCCGCAAAGCAGTCAAGGCCAATATGGCGGCACCCATAGTTCAATTCAAAATGATTTAAATAAGTATTGTATTTAGTTTTTGAAAATATTATAAACGCTGTTTTAATACTCTACTAAATCGATTAATTATCTGAAAATTTTTCATTTCAGTTATCTACGATGCAAAAAAAGTTTTATTTGAATCGTGGTTTCGTAAACATATACAATAAGTTTTGTTTATACGTCAGTATAACAGCTAGCTTCGAATATAATTATGTACATATTGAAATGAGATTTTGTAATGAGTCCCAATCAAAAAAGTTATAAAAGTTGTCTCAAGTAAAATGAATAACCGTGAACTTATTTATTTTAGTATTACGTTATTTATCAATAAATATTTAATAATAACAATAATCTATTCTTTTCATTAAAAATACTTCTTTATATTAATTTTAATAAATAAAATCGGAAATGACTTATGTAATTAAATATACATACTCATACTATACTATACTACTATTTAATATACTTAAGTTTCTTCAAGCTTGGAATATTTTTCCAAAGGATTACTTCCCTGATAGGGTTTTGTTATGAAATTAATTTCAAACTTCTTTTGTCGGGTCATTCTTCTTTTTCTTAAATCTATGACGTTGCGTGTAAGTAGTAGGTGCACAATGCCGCCTATACTACGTAAAACTTTGAGCTATCTGTGGTATGAAGTATTTTAAACCGACGAAACTGAACAAAACTATTGAAATTTAATATACCTACGTAATTTAGAATTTAATATAATTATTTTTTCAGTTGATTCAATTCGATAAATCTATTCATTTGACATTAGTGGAATTATGTATTTGCAGTGTATTAATTTCTATTAAGTAACAAAAAAGGAGAAAAAATATTTCTGTGCCCATTTGATTCATAAGTCTATGTAGGGGTGTATTATGGAAGTCGCGTGGCGCACCGATACACCTCTCGACCATTGTTACCTTTTCACTTTTGATCATGAGTGTACTCTCCCGCCCATTGTCGATCATTTCAACGAGTAAGTTTTTATATTATTATATAATCATTTTAATGGCAGAGGAAAAAGTGAAGTTAGAATTTTGACGTCGTATTTTTTACATAGAAAAATACATTGTTACCGTGGGACATATTAGCTTTTATTTACAAACTAGCTGATACCTGTGACTCCGTTTGCGTGGCTATTCGTCTGCGTCGATTGTTGCCTTAACAATATTTTTTGTGTACAGAGGAAAGCAGAAGCACCACATCGTTTGTTCAACTTCTCCACGGCAAGAAAACACATATCGTTTAATCCGTAGTGCTTATGAAAGTACTAGTTTCTTGATGCTTAATAGCTTTATATTAAACTAAGCTATCTTGATATTTTTTTATAAGGACCGAGTGCCTTTTAAGTAAAAGTAATAAAAAATCGTTCGAAAGCTATCGACTAGTTTTTGAATGACGCGGGCACAACGACAGACCGTTATCATTTTAGGGAACATACCCATACCACGTGACCCATTTTTAGTCCCCATTTTTTAAAGAGTAACGTTAAAAACGCTGTCATTGCCCAAAGTTCATACCGGAATAAAAAAAAAATAACAACACCCAATAAAATGTCAAAATGGCTGAAAAGTACTGACTCCGTGTTACCAGAGCGCGAAGCGGAATTACCTTAAATACGTCGGAAAATTACGAGGACCGGAGCAATTTCGCCGCAGAGCCCTTATACGGATGGAATTACATCTCGCGCCGGGTTCCAATTTAGTCTATAATGTAAAGGGCTCAAGGTAAATCAGAGTTGTTATTTTGTACCCTCGTGTGTGTACATTGTAAGTGTATATTATTATATTTAGAAGTGAAAGCTTCTTTAGGCGCTTGGAAATTTGAACGAAAGTAAAACGTAACGCTCGGGTCGGTAACGCTGAATCGTGTGTACTCGACTCCAATCGTCATCAAACACATTTACTATTTGACAAGGAGTTCATCGTTCCAATAATTAATGTTTTTATTACCCTCTCCTATAATAATACAATATTAATATAACAGTATGGATGTTTATATAACCAGTGGCGCTATGTTCATAAAAGGTAACTCTGATTGTATTGAACTTAGTTTTTTTTAATACTGTATAGGTTTTATTTATTATTTGACTACCATCTCGCCTGATGTTAACTGAGGATATGGTCTAAGATAGTTTAATTAATATCACTATTCTAAAAACGTCGGGTACTTTGTATGACAATTTTAAACTAATTACCAAATCTATTGGTTACGAGACGCAGAGTTAGTGTAAAAAGGTCATCCGTGGAAGAAAACCACGTTAAAAAGTTACGGGTGTTGAGGAGACAACCTCGTTAAAAAACAGACGGGAGGCCTTCGGGCGGAGGGAGGTAGAAAATCTCGTTAAAAAGTTACCGTGGGAGGAAACCACGTTAAAAAGTGACAGAGGGACGGCCTTTGGGCGGAGGGAGAGGAAGAAAACCTCAAGAAAAAGTTACCGTGGGAGGAAACCACGTTAAAAAGTGACAGAGGGACGGCCTTTGGGCGGAGGGAGAGGGAGAAAACCTCAAGAAAAAGTTACCGTGGGAGGAAACCACGTTAAAAAGTGACAGAGGGACGGCCTTTGGGCGGAGGGAGAGGGAGAAAACCTCAAGAAAAAGTTACCGTGGGAGGAAACCACGTTAAAAAGTGACAGAGGAGAGGCCTTCGGGCGGAGGAAGAGGGAGAAAAACCTCACTAAAAAGTTCCTGTGGGAGGAAACCACATTAAAAAGTGACAGAGGGGTGGCCTTCGAGCGGAGGGAGAGGGAGAAAACCTCGTTAAAAAGTCACCGTGGTAGAAAACCACGTAAAAAAGTTACAGGTGGTGGTGGTTGGAGGGGGTGATCCCTTGACTACCAAACCGGACCAAGGAGGGAAGGGGCTGGGGACCTGACTTTCCATTGCACATTGGTTCGGTAGACTGGTAGGCAGCTTGACCGGGCTGTCGTCGCGGTCAGGGCGTTCGCGCTGGGCCTTGTCGCCGGGGTGGCATGGTGCTTGCTTGTTCGATCCCGTGCCACTCCATAGCGCGGCAGACGGTATCTTGTGGGTTTTTTTAGTCAGTAGGAGTCTGACACCCCACAGCTCCCCAGGGCTGTGGGTGTCCAATGAAGGATTTCTTCCCACATAAAAAAAAAAAAAAGTGTAAAAAGGTCATACAAAGCAAGCCCACGCTTTTAGAATAGTGACATTAATTTTCTTATCAGTAATTTCATTCTTCTGCTAAGAATTATTTTTTTAGTTTGATTATCTCTAAAAGCGTGTTTTTTTAGTTTTTTTTTAACTAAAATTTATTTTTCGCATTTTACCTCGATTTGCTTTGAAACTTACCACTCTTCAATATGTACAGGTGTGTTAACAGTTGCATCTTGATTTCGGAAACATATTCAAAGATATCTATCGCATGCGTAGTTTGTGTACTAGCTCTATCTTTCTAACTCTCATACGAAAATAAATGTATGAAACCTAGTGAACTATTCAAGATAATCGGGTATTTTGAATCGAATTATCGCATTGTCATGAGTCTTCGACGAGTGTGCGAAGTTTGGTTCAAATCTAATCTAATACTTTGGACGACCAAAGTAGGGCAAAATCACGCTCAAAGATTCTGATATAGCCATACATAAAGGTGAAACTAATAAAGGCGTGTTAAAAAGCCTTACCTACATACTACGTGTTCATCACGATGATTTCCTTCACAGAAAGCTCTGACTCAGTCTATAACTTCGAACCTATGTCCATGGACGCGGCGTCTGAACTCCTTATTAACTAAGCCATCATCGCTTACAAGTGTCTAGACTATGTCTTGCTGAATTATATGGTTTATCGGCATGTCGTACCGTAGCACATCTCAACTCACCCATCATTTGAATATTTTAATAAACGCTTGATGCAATTTCCGTTTATTGATGACTGCAAATAATGATGTACCACTTTCAAAGATTTTTTTGTGGGAACTTAGGATTATTTTTAGTGTTTTATTACATTAATATAACATATTCTAATATTTATTTTATATTTATAATTATTCCTTTACATAACTAAAGGTGTACTTGTTGTAGGAGACATATATAGAAATTTTGTAATAAAGTCAGCTGGCAACATTCAAATGTCATTAAATTGTCACAGCTTGACAGAAAGATTGCACTCTCAAATCTTTTAAAATATACAGTTAATTTCCTTATGAGGCTATTCATTTATTGATAACTTTAAACTAGCAAGCTACACTTGTTAAACAGTGTAAATTAAATTGTAAAAAGTAAGTCGAATCGAATAAAACTTAAAAATGTTTAAACTAAAGCGTTTTGTGTCTATGCTACATGGTTCTAAAAATTGTAGAACTCATTCTAAGGTAATTTTTAATATCATCAGGTTCATCGTGCTTATTTTCCACAGCCAGTGTAAATAAATATACATAGTGAAAAATTGAAGTGTGTACAATCACTCCCGGTTAACCGCACCGGAGTGAATCGGTAACCGTAAACTAGTTTTATTATAACAATATATTCAGCCTACAGCCGGAGAGGATTACCGCGTGACAGCGCTCGTGACGTGTGAAATGAATCAAATTATTGCCAGCCTAAAATAAATAACAATAAAAATATAACAGTGTTTATGTTCGTGAATAATAATAATTTTACAATTTGGTTTTTAAACGTTTCTGGAGAGCTGGTTACTATCAGAAAACAACATAGAGTAGCACCTTTCATCCACAAAAAAATACTGTTCCGGAGGTATAGGTCGAATATAGATTAAAGCGACCGATAACGCGATCAGAAGTTAGTATACATAGAAATAAGATTGTTCTTTGTTTGTCTGGATTAATCTTCGCCAATTCTGAAGCCAATACTTTTGTAAGAAAGTAGAAGCACTTTTTTCAAAGTATTTAATAAAGGTAACTTATAACCGGTAAAAGGAGTATAGAAATTAAGTATTTACTTCAAAATTACTACAATGACATAGACAAAAGATAGTCCATAATCAAAACAAATAATGTACGTAGTTTAACTAATATAATAAATGGGAAAATCAGTTTGTTTACTACACATTCATGCTTTTATTAATTTCAGGCGATCATTATATACTTTTGTATACGTGTTGTCAGGGGTACAGAATAGGCCATAATGTACCCTTCACCAAAAAACGTAACTATTCTCGAGGAATAGGCTAACCTACACTAGCGTGAACGAAACCGGGTCCAAAAACTAGTAGGACTAGCTGGTCGACCACACGTAGTAGTAATTTATTTTCTGTTCTTTTTTTTTTTTGTATATTCATAACTAGCGGCCCGCTCCGGCTTCGCACGGGTATAAAATATATTGCCTATGTCATAAACTGAAAAAATTATTAAAATCGATCCTGTAGTTTTGATTTATTCATTACTGCCCGTGGCCCGCATACATTTTGCGGTATGCTTGTTGTACACAATGTTTGCGTAAAAAATGTAATTATTTACGACATCACATTAGAAACCTCAAAAATAACAGTATTTCTCAACTATTTAATGGATGTTATTATACATATAAACCTTCCTCTTCAATCACTCTATCTATTAAAAAAAAACCGTATCAAAATCCGTTGCGTAGTTTTAAAGATTTAAGCAAACATAGGGATATAGGGACAGAGAAAGCGACTGTAGTGATTTAAATTAATTTTCTATACGTTTTCATTTATAATGCTAGATGCCTTGAAGAGCTTTTTTGCAAGTCTTAAAGTTGACAAACGCATTGAAAATAGTGCTTGTTTCGAATGATTATAACGTATTTAACTGAACTTCAAAATTACTTTAACTAAAATAATTTTGTTTTCGAATGTGTAATGCCTAATGTTTTTAAAATAACTTATAATACAAAAATAGAATGTATAAAAAAGAATAGAGTGAAACGTACTGCAGGTAGGTCCGAAACTAGGACTTATCAGAAACAATGTATTAAGGTCTATTTTAAAACAATTTAGCATTAAGATGTCTAAATGTTTCAGTGAAAGGAAAAACCGTGGAAAAAAATACAAAAGTAATTTACAAAAGCTGTTATTTTTGTCTAAATATTCGTATCACAGAATCCATTTACTCTGGAATCATCCGGTCTCGTCTGACAACGTTGTAAAAACCGCCAATGAAATAAATTCAGACTCGAATAGGGTTGGCAACATCGACCTATTATCTACCGAGTATGTTTCAAAGGAGTTTTCCGTTTGAGTTTTAGTCTGTGATATAGTTGTTTTTATTCTTCATTAGCTTCCGTGTCCCGGATTCACACGGATGAACTAACGTAGACAATAAACCAAATTTCCCTTGTACAATACTACCATGTAATGAAATAAATGAGCAATTGAAGAACTGAACGTCAGACTGTCAATTCTATCAATATTTTATTGAAGATCTTCCTACGGTTTTCTGTCTCACTCAGTCGCTCAGTTTTGTACATAAAGATTATTTAAATCAAAATTTTCTCACTCCCATACAATTATATAAATAGGTTTTTGGCGAGATCTTGGTCTGTCATGTAGTGGCTTTCATATTTTATTCATAATCTTGTGTTATTAGACTCTATATTTTGTAATATTGGTAGTGTTTTACGTAATATAGTTCGGTTATTACACACAAGTGAAGTGGATGGGAAATAATACCACGGAGCATGCATTCTGAGATCCCACCAAAACTCCATGGAAAGTTCTAACAAGGAAACCACCATCTTGTTAGAACATTATAATTATCACAAGACACTTACTTGGAACTTCTTACGTTTTAATAAACTTATATTATTTGTAAACATTCTGCTATAATGCCTCTTGAAACAAAACATTGACACTGGCAAATGCTTCTGCGGTGACAAAACAAGAAGAAGAAGAAGAATTATATAAACCCTGTCCTTAGAATTACATTACGCAACAAAAACAGCATTAGTCAAATAGTTGCAGCAGTTCCGAAGCGATGCGCTTATATACATTCAAAAATTGATTCATATGTATATAAATAGATCCACAATATTGCATTGTTCGATCTTAAAATGTGTCATTTTCCGTAATATAGTTTGGTTTTTGTGAATAAAGAAAGTAGATCGAAAACAATAACAAGTAACATGAGACCTAAGATATGCGAAAACCTTCCTAGACAGTTTTTACAAAGAGTCCCCTATTTTACCAGCGCACTAGAGTTATCAAGACATTTCTAGGAGTGCTTCTCCAATTGATACTGTCAGTTATATCTTCAGTAGTTACAATTGGTAGTCAATGTAGAAAAAAGAGAGAGAAGAGACATATTTAGCATAACTGTCCACCGTTGGGGTGTTCTTTTTGTAGTTTACTGTAATAACTCCTGTCAGAGTATTAATACGACTCTAGTGACGGATCAAAAGATATTATAACACATTTGCTAGGGAAAACAACGAAAATGCAAGAAAGAGATTCTAAAAACGAATCGAATAGATTTTCCGCGAGAATTTACCTATTTATCTTTCCATTAATCATATTATAAACATAGATAATTAGATTCGGTTTTGGTGGTTGCACAGAGAGGGCATCATTTCCAGACGTCACCGACGTTCACATATTGATCCACCCTGTAATAGCCTTTAGATATAAAACCTGCTTGACATTGTGCTTGAACTTAGTATCCGGCAAATCGGTAATGTGCTTTGGAATTTTGTTATAAAACCTAACACTATTACCTAAAAATGGTTACCCGTCCTAGTGAGCCTAAAACATGGAATGATCAATTTGTTATTATTACTTGTATTTAGATTATGTCGGTCCTTTACGAAATCTAGCTTATCTAAGTTTTTGCGGACGTACCTTAGATTTTCAAGTATGTATTGGGAGGGCAGAGTTAGGATACTGAACTCCTGGAACTGGAACCTTTAATGATTTGCGAGGCCCCATATCATAAATTGCTCGAACTGCCCTTTTTTGTAGCAAAAATATGGTGTCTACCTCAGCTGCAGTCCCCCACAGTAAAATATCATAAGGCATTACGCTATGGAAGTAAGCGAATTAGACCAACCTAGTGGTGGCAATATCTGCTAGTTGGCGAATCTTTCGAACTGCAAATGCAGCAGAACTTAATCTTCCTGCCAATTTTTTGGTATGAGGACCCTATATTTCTAAATGTTAGACGGATGATGGTCATATTATTGCATATGTTTGATTAAAAAAACAACTATAATATTCTCCACGTAAACTGCCAACCCTATGTATAACTGCAAACGGAGACAGGCGACAGTGAAAGTTAATATGAAAATGGAATAAGCAGAAACCGACCAATGACAGCGAGGCCCGGGGGAACGACGGCCAATAGGCACGCGGGGATTTTCGCGCGCTGAATTTTTATTAGCACTGATAATAACGCGCCATTTTGTGACAGGTGGTGTATTTTCAGTTTCCAGTATTCGTTTTAACTTTTTTTGTTTTATTATTTCGGCGTGAAACTTATCAAGGAGATCCTAGATTGTGCGTCTTAATTGAAAAATTATAACTTTAACATAAAATATCAATAACACCTAGCCATTACCGAAATGTTTTGGAATTGTTAAATTGTGCGTACATCTTCTGTATCCATACATATCAATAAATGTCTTCTTTTCGTCCGAGTTAATGTCCGAAGCAACTGGATCGATTTAGGGGACCTTTTACGGGATCTATCTATAAACGTTTTTCTAATTATAAGCGTATTGTCTAAACAGCAATAATTATGTTTTTTCTTAGGGTCTGAACAATTATGATAAAAACTAACAAAAAAATCTTAAATTTGGTTGAAGGGTCCAGTAGTATTAACAAGATCGGTTCTTAAATTTCTATCACAGATTACAAGCTAGATAGATATGAGATATTTTTTCATTAAACCTTGTCCTGTAATTAACGCGAACATAATCACAAGCGTTTGCGAGTCTATATATATATATATATATATGAATTGATGTCTGTATATCTTACATTGATAAACTTTGATATAGTTCATCCAATCACCACAAAAGTTCGTACATGTAAGTAAGTGACTTTCCACGTAGAAAGTATTTGTTCCATCGATTATCCTATAACTTGCCACTAAGCGTTGCTAAGCTGCCTTTTATTCTTATTAACTTTTTACTGAAACTAGCTTCTACTCGTGACTTCGGTCGCATTAATGTACAATAAATATACTTTTTTTTTCAATGAATGGTACTTTATATTTTTTTTATGTACCCCTGACAATATGTACGGAAAATTTTATGACAATAGGTTGAGTATTTAAAGTGTGAAAGCGATACAAATAAACAAACCCACTGACAGACGGTTACCGTCCATACGTAACAGGGGTAATTAAACAAGGCACTGTGATGTATTCTTCCGTTCGCACTCTTTACTAACTATTTTATACACGACAGTTTTTTTTATTTAAATTTAAAAATAACCTGATTCTCTGAATGACTCGGTATTAAAAACTATTGCAAAGGGGCAGTCTAATTCAAAATAAAGTAGCCTACAACCATCTAAAAAGGCACTGTATTTTCATTATACATTTAGATACTAGTGGGGCCAGCGGACGTTGTCCTGGCCTGATAATTTAAAAAAATCCTAAAATCACACCGCAACGCTCCCTACCATAACCATTGTTTTATTGAATCTAAACCATTATTGAATCTACCTGAATACACACAAAGAATTCATCAAAATCAGTCTAACGATTTAGAAGGGAACTCCTACACACGTACTGAATAATTAATCTATAACATAAAAATGAATCGCTGAATGTGTTGCTAAGCTCAAATCTCGAGAACAGTTGAACCGATTTCGCTAATTCTTTTTTTAGAATATTCCTTGAAGTACGAGGATGGATCTTACGGAGAGAAAAATTTAAAAAATTACCTGGAAAAGTCTTAAAACGACACTTTTCTATACTCCCATACAAATGATTCGTAATAATACTTAAAAGTCAATTTGAACTTTAATACCATAGCATAAAGTTTAAGTTGTAGTGGAGAGGTTTCGGGAAGGCAAAACAATTGAGTGACGTTAGTATCGTAAAAATATGAATGTCAATATTTATACGATGGTCCCGAATAGCAGAATAAGTATTAAAAAATCGACTGTTAGGCGTTACGAAGTTCGCCGGGGTCAGCTAGTTATATATATATATGTATATATATATATATATGTCGACATCAAGTCAAATTCCTGTCGAAATCAAGTCATATCGCGAACGCCAGCGCTACCAAGCGGCGCTCGTTGGAGTTAGTGACTAGCGCGCTATCGAGTCGGCAGCGTCGAGAGGATTATTCATTCTTTCGTTGGCGGTCGACACGAATGGTCGTCACTAAAATTGTCGCGCGTTCTGAGAGACTTACTCTATTAGTTATTCCTAACTATCTACATATTGTCTGTAATACAATTGTTTAAATAATCGATATGTATATTTAATCCGTGATATAAGTTCGTTCTAACCAACTACCCACCGACGCTCATGGTTTCTACACGTAGACAATGAGTGATAATCGCGATGAGAAGCGCTTCTTTAGCCATGTATATAAAGATAGACTATATAAATACGAGAAATATCTGCTAACATATTTAAACCCTATTACAACAAAGACTAGCTGGTAGCCGCGACTTCGTCCTCATGACGATGGTATTACTGTCTTATGCAAGCTACTTTATTTTCATTAATTGTCGAAGCCTTTTTGCTTTTTTAATTGTAATTCTGTCATTATTACTTATCCTCTACAACAAATGAACTGATTGTAAGTTACCTCTGTTAAACTTGATCATTAGGTACTGCTTAACTCCTATGGATAAGTATAATAATATGTAGTCTAAGTACTAGATTGGAATCTATTTATCTGACATAAATATAGGATTAGATTATAGTAACACTTGTTAATAGAGGTTCTCTCATTACAGAGATTATAGCAATATATACTTATTTCAATTTTAATTCCTTCACTTTAAAGACGTTTCTCGTCAATTACATATGAAAATTAATCATAAAGTAGCTATCTACTGTCAACCTGAATCTATATTTCTATTATGAAAATAATCATTAACTCCTAAGAATAAGTCATAAAAATACATACACGACCTTTACCTTTTTGTAACAGTATCATAGATATTATAATTTTTTTTTTTTATTCAGTACAAAAAATTTATTAAATATTAACGAGTGCGTTAACAATACGAAACTCACTCTTAGAAATATTTTTTCCGAGTTCTATACAGTTAGGCTGTATGTTCGGTTTCCTTTGCCGGCGGCTGTCCCGCCTGCCGGGACGCGGCTAATTATATCCAGCCGTTTCCGTTTCCGAGTGCGCCCGATCAACGGCGCGACGATTTCGTGCGAGAGCGAATTTGAAATTCAAATTAAATGCAACGCCATTTTTATAATAGTAATGGTAGGTTTCCTCGTAGAATATTTTTGTTTCTTCTAGAAATATCTATTAAAAATCGTGATTTAAAATTGACGCATACACGAAATTTTTCTTGTCTTCATACTAAGAGATGATATTTAGCCGTGCTATATGACAAGTTAGGGATATATTTAACTGTTTGTGTAATGCAATCTACCTGCGACTGCGTCTATATTTTTATCTTTATAAATGATTAACTTTTTCTCGCGGTTTTCCTCGTATTATTGTATATTTGATTTATCCTTGGGCAACAGAACATTTTTTTCAGATAAACGGCAGTCTAAATTTCTTTCTGTGTCTCTGGCAACGTGTACGCAAAACTGCATGACGATTGGTTCACACGTTATGGCACGGCAGCGTAACGAAAAATCTCGTATTCACATTTCTAAAATTAGTAAGGATAATGTTTCTTTAAATATAAAATATAAATCTCTATGTTTCACATTCTATTGTCAATTTGTTCTTTTAAAACGGACTTTCGAAAAATTTGAATTTCAAATACATTTATTCTTTAGAAGTGAATATCTAGACAACTGAACAGCATAGAAAAAGAATGTGTCCACGTTGTTACCTGCTAGAAGTGCAATTATATGAATTTCAAAATCTCGATTTGTCTCGTTGTCCGCTTCAGGGATAGTATAAGAATAGTAGTAGGATAGTATAGGAATAGTAGCATCATTCGACACTACATTAAGAACTTTTATTCCCTTCGGCAGCTTCGGTTTCGTCCGATCCCCCGGAGTGAAGCCCTTGAGCACGCTGCCAGCGCGATACAGTGACACTGAATATTTTCACTCACAATCTTAACGGACACAACCCAGATCACCCTCACATACGTGTACACACACAGCTAGGTACACATATGGTGGAAGGGTTTTATCATTTTCAACTTAGATAGTTTAGCTAATTAAGATTCGTGTCGTCGCATCTAATGTAACAGCCCAATTTTTTTTCCTACTGACTACACTGTTGGCCGGGCAGGCCTCTACAGTTTTACCGGACTACTAAGCAACATCCCAAACCGAGGTTCGGTCCACTTTGACACCCTTGAACTAGTTGTGCTTGTTTTAAATAGAAATTATTAACATTACTCTGGTTTTCACATCTATTGTTACTCCAACCAATAATTATATACATTTTATACAGTTTTTCAATTAATCAAACATATGATGGGCTGCACAAGTTCAAAACAAAATATCAATATTACATGTACATACGACACTATACTACTATAGTCCGGTGCAAGCGCAACACATCACGAGCCATGTCGAGGTCATCGGTGACGAGAAACCATAAGGTTTTTTCGTACCAAAAAGAAGATGAGTTAAAGTTAGAGATGTTTTCACTAAAAAAAAATCCACGGTAAATACAAATGAGAAAATCATTGTGTCTGTGACTATGACATACTATGTATGGTACACTGTTGTATGTATGTGTTTTTGGGCGGATCGATGTGTGAGTAAGTAATTAGCAACTCTCTCACTTACTCGTAACAACTTTATTTATTTGGCGACTCGACTTCATTTAAGAAGTCTTTGGGTTTGACTGCGTTCGAGGTGTTTTGATACTATAACTATATATATGTTATTATTTAAACGTGGAATAAATAATATTTTTCAAATGCTTGCGTCATTGTGATGTGTTATTGCATACTATGGTGAAACGCCTAGCGACGTGGATTAGGATTCTTTATTATGGTCACATACTGAACCTGATACTATGTTCATACGATTTTTGATTTGTATTTTGAGATATACTTATAGAACCATGCTATAAAATAAATATTGAATTAATAAACTGGTTAGGTTATTAATTTTATTTCAGTCTA
This sequence comes from Antheraea assamensis, assembly GCA_035772565.1. Lineage (NCBI taxonomy): Eukaryota > Metazoa > Arthropoda > Insecta > Lepidoptera > Saturniidae > Antheraea > Antheraea assamensis. The sequence goes on along the minus strand of JAQQSE010000072.1, from coordinate 1,269,957 downwards.
TTATAACATAAATGTAATTTAAATATATTAGAATCATTAATAAATATCTTCTTCGTAAAATCATTAGCAAGTTTACGAATTAACGATAGAAAATGTAAGAAATGCTTAATATTATCTGATTCCAAAAAACACATTATGTATATGTACACGATTTCCTCAGAATCTACTCTATTACTACATGGTGGTAGGGTTTTTCCTAAGTCCGCCTGGCTAGCCACCACCCTTAAGTTGAAAGTCTGTCGCCAAGCACCTGTTGGTGTGTTCCGGCAGCTGTAGTTGAGAGCCAGTCTCTCTCTAGGTTTAGCGTAATTAGACCTCATCATCATTTATTATCATATGAGATTGTGGCCAAACGCTAACCTATACATTATAAAAAAATAAAAAAATGAGAAATTTTAATGAATCTTATCCTATGGTAATCTTGGAATGGTTTTCTTAAATAGAGTATGCAGGCACCATTCTTACGAACTTAGTTATATATATATCAATAAACCTGTACCTCTGTCTGCGCATCTTTTTTATTTGTGGTAGATAGCTATTATAAGATCACGAGGCACGAGAATTATAAAAAATATATTAGTCTGTTTATATGTATATTTATATGTCCTGATTTGACTTTAAAAATGGCTTGATGTAGTTTAATGTAATTTTAAATATGGAAGTATATGTCATTACACAATTAATATAGGTAAAAATTGTATTAAACTAGGGGTCTACAAACAGAGTACAAACAAAGTAAATGAAACCAAATCTTTCGTTTACAGTATGACCATGCAATGAAATAAAATGGCAACTCAATTGCTGATGTTTATCTGTTAATTCTATCAATATTTCTGAAGATCTCCTTACTGTCTCCTATCTTACCTAATCAGTCGGTTTTCAAATGCTGATTTTTTAATCCAAGTTTTTTGCTTTTCTTTATTATATTTCATAAAAAATTTTTCATACATACCTTGTCCTGAGAATTATAAACACAACAAAAAAAGAATTAGCCAAATAGGTTCGGCTGTTCTGAAATGATGCGCGTAGTACAAATTTTGAGTAATAAAAGTATGAGAAATAATTTTAGAAATCATAAAACAGTGATATTTTGACAAAATAAAATAACGGAATAATAATGACTGTATAATAATGCGTGCAGATCCGCAGGTAACTGCTAGTATGTAATATTCAATTAATACAATATAATATTCCAATGTTAACAAAGTCGGTTCGCTTCATTTTACTATAAACAATTACACGTACAGGGGAATTATGAAGTATCAAAATTTGTCAGTCCTTGCATATAAGTTTATTCGTGCTCTTTAGAAGAATATCTCAAAGGTGTAGCCAAGTTACAATATAAAGAACAATCTCGCACGAAAGGAAAAAAATAATATCGCTTTAATATAATATCACATTATCACTACATAGTATACGACAAAGTCGCTTTCTCTGTCCCTATATCCCTATGTATGCTTAAATCTTTAAAACTACGCGACGGATTTTGATGCTGTTTTTTTAATAGATAGAGTGATTGAAGAGGAAGGTTTATATGTATAATAACATAAATTAAATAGTGGAGAAATACTGTTATTTTTGAGGTTACTCCAAATTTAACGCGTGCGGGCCACGGGCAGTAATGAATAAATAAAAACTACTGGATCGATTTTAATCATTTTTTAAGTGAATGATATATGCTATATATTTTATACCCGTGCTAAGCCGGACCGGGCCGCTAGTTACTTATAAAATCGGTTTGGTCACCATCACATTATATATTAATTTTCCTTAAGCGGTTAAATTACTATACGGTTTTCAGTTCAAATATCAAAATATTAGATATTCTTGAGCGTTCAAGATAGGAACGGGTTGAAAAAATGTATTCATGAAGATGGCGTGATAACACGTGCCTTTTTTTCCACCTGACTACCCGTTGCGCCCGGGCCTCTGCTTGGGCTGTTGCCTTGTATGCAATACCGCGTATCGATTCAAACTATGCAAGCTAGGCTATTTATACGTGTATGCGTTGATGAGAGTCATATAAGTACCTTCATACGTGCCTCACGAGCGCTTACATGTATTTTCAGTTTATCAATTTGGTTATGACTAGCCTAAAAAATATAAGAGAAAAAGAGGTAAAAACCCTTCCACAACATGCGTACCTACCGTATGTATGGATGGATGCGGGAGTATCTGTAATCTGTGTCATGCGCTAATGAATGAAGTGTCACTGTATCGCGCTAGCAGCGTGCTCGAGAACTTCAGTCCGGGTGATCGAACGTAGGCTTGAGATGCTACCGAGGGGGCCCGTGGTGAGTATGCAGAATGTGGAAGTGACCGTCCAAAGTACGGCGGCATGATCTATTGTTACGCGGGCGTGCGCGTGGGCGTGATCACGTTCTGTTTAGAGAGACAGATGGGTACGAATTGTTCGCTGCCGTTATTTTATGGGGGTGATTGGTGAAGATGCTTATAGAGCGGAGGGTTCTGGGCTAGGAAGTGTATTCCGCGGCATATACGTCTAACGGGCTGGTAAGTTTTGCGGCTATATCGAAATATTTAGTGGTGAGCCTCAGAACAGCCAGAACAACATTTTGTTTCTGTATGAGTGGTACTCTAAGTCCTTTTCTGTCCATTTATATACTCCTAAGAACATGTATGCAAATTTTCACGACAATCGATTGAACAGTTAAGGCATGAATGCGTAACAAACCAATTTATGTTAACATTTTACAATAATAGTTAGGATAAATACAATTAATGTAGTCGCGAGCGGTAATTAGTTTATTAATATGTTAAAAGTGGAATACTACAATGGCGGCATTTATACACTATGGTTTCCGGTTGGAAGGTTTTTTCTAGAACGTGTATACATTATGCTAAAATCTTAAATGATAATTATTTATTTAAATGTAATAAACACTGTACGCGACAGTACCAAGCTATATCCTCTTAAGACGTTGTCTCCCACAAATTTGGCGTTGCTTAACATTTAAATGTTGAATCATACGCGGCTTGTCTTCCCTCCCGTTCTCAATCCGCCGCCCGCGTCACCGCCGCCCTACTACGTACTAATGCGGATAATACCGGATTATTACTCTTCAGATAGTCTGTGACGGTGTAATTATATGCATACACTAGTTATGTGCGTGGTTTCACCTGCGGGAAATTAAATAATTTGTTCTGTTTTGAACAGTTTAGGTATCGGAAAATTCAAGATGGCGGTAATTATTGTCTGACTTAATTCACTAGTATCAACTTTATCGTAACAAAATATGTACTAAAATTTGAATAAATAGTATGCAATACAGATTAAATTATTCTCTATTAATAAGAGCTCTAGCTGATATAAAGACAGGCAGACATACTTTGCCTTTTCTATCTAAAATATATAGCAACTTTCTAATTTATTTTATACCAAAATATTGAATCGCTAAATAATTATAAATTTGCTCATTTAAATGAAATATAATAATTTTAAAGATATCAAACCCATTATAGCGTATCCTTTCTAGGTTCACATCAGGAGAGTCGTACATTAGAGTCGTGATTCTCAATGAAGCCGTTGCTCTTGTTAAGCATGCTTGTTACCTGTTTTATTGTATATGTCTGTATGCATATTTAAATTAATATACTTTTTTTTAATTAATTCTTCGTCTTATCCATACTAAGATTTAAATCAGGCGTCCCCTTAAAAGCGTCACATGAAAACACAAGTTAATTTTAAGTAATAACGAAGCTAGGTAATCAGGCAAGAGTTGCTTAATTACGATTAATACGCGCCTTGTCCGAACTCGACTGTGGCCGAGTGTCACCGAAGATTGCCGACTGGCCCCACGAGATTGATAACGGTCGTGTTCGTTCCGTGTTCTAAATTTGAATGTATTAGAGATGATTTCCTATACAGATGCGACAATTCATGATAACGATGCCTGAATAAGTTTTTTTTTTCGAACTGACTACACTGTTGGCTTGTTAAGGCCGCTACAGTTTCACTGAACTACGTGCCTGAATAAGGATTAGTGGTGCTTAGTATATTATATAGCAATATATTACAAAGTGATTTTCAAAAATAATGTTATTCGTTATAAGCGATAACTATAGGTATAATTACAACCAAATACTAAGAATATCGATTTTAGATAACAATGGAAACAAAGAAGGTACTGTAATTGATCGATTCCGCCATTTTCTATAACAATAATTGGTCGTTAGATATATCATTTAACGGCGAATATGATAAATCGCATTTATTCAGTATAGTGCGTTTCTTGCGTCATTTTAATTATAGTAAAATTTATCGTGTGTGGAATAAAATTAGCATTTAGCACTTGGTGTGTACTAATAGCATGAACTCTCATCTCTTATAAGAATGTACAAGTAATTAACTAGTACAAGTTGTTTATTGAGATAACGTTAACAACACGCGAAAAATATTTTTGTGGATAGTATAGTATATTTTCACTCAGATATCTAACTGATATCTTATATATATATTGATAGCTTTGTTCATATTAATTTTGAAAATAATTAGATTTTTGTAATAATTTAAATCTAAATTTGAAATTTATTTAATTTTAATGTAATTAGTTTACCTATGTATTATTTTTCTTTTGTCATAAATAAATAAAAAAAGAAGTTATTTTCGATTTCAATTTATTCGTTTAATGTTTTTTTAGCGTTTTATTAAAAAACCCTGGGTAACATATCCTGTGTCACTCGGTACTTAACAAATATAGAATCAACTGACGTTAAGACCAGGAACAATCATCTGTGGTTCACACAAATAAATTTCATATGTGACAATCAAACCCACAATACAGCACGGTAAACGCTTAAAATACTGTGCCAATCGTTTCATAAATCGTAACTAATATTTTAAATGCGAAATTATTGACTTTGTTTATCTGTATGTTTGTTATGTTTTCATGGTATAGAATGGAAGCCTGCGTGACAAAAGCTAGTAATCCATAAATCACAGTTTGTATAATTAAATCGTGTCACATCTGTAACGTTTTATTCTATGTGCAAGACGTTAGATTAGTTCGTTTATTCGAAGTTTAAATTCCGTCCCCTCGACGGAATTTGAATTAAGAAATTGGATTGGCGTTCTCTTGTATTCAAAAGCTGTTAGAGATTATACCGACGCTGATCAAAATTTTCTTATTCAAAGACAAATTTATTTAGATTTTTATTTAGTTTAATTAGATTTTTGATACAAAACTGAAAAGTAATTGAATCTACTACTATTAATAATTGTGTAAATGTTTTTTTTTTTTTTTAATAATAATCTTAGTAAAAAGTGATGAAATGTGTATCTGTAATCACATTTATTATATGTTATTGCTTTTATAAGTTATTTTATTGTAATTGATTTCTATATCGTATCTTATAAATGCACGTAATATGTAATTAGATGAAATTACAATTTTATATGGGAAAAATAAATTAAAAAATAATATACAATTATTTATTTATTTAATTAATCGAAGTATATACCATTATATATGGATTTTCGATATTTTATAGGTAGTTCATTAATTCTACTGCTGAGAAAAAAATCTGGGAGTCAGAATTAATAAAATGTTAGTAGACGGTTTGGACTGCCTCTTTTAAGCAAGGTTCGGGGAGTATGGTGGGTGTCCGTTGCAATCTGAAATGCATAGATAATTAGAGAAAATAATGAGATATTTCTATGAATAAAAGCATTAAACACTTCAAATTTATTTATAGGTACACATAATAATTGCTCTCATTTACAAGCCTTGAGTAGAAATTAAAGTCGATTAAAAGTGCATAGAATTCATGAAGAATCAAATAATATCACAGCATTGACTTAGCGATGCAGTGCAATGTAATATTTCGAAACAGACATTCAATTCTGTCGTTGCAATCCTTTCATGTTTCATTTGTTGATTCCTTGATACTGGAACGCAACTATGGAGTCTTTGAGCCTTTTGAAAATCGAAGCCGACTGACGCGTCAATCAGCTTGATTGAAGGTGTACGAAGAACGGGGTATCACCCGTGTTCCATTCGGACTCTTGATGGAAATCCCCGAGGAATAGATTGATAAATCGAGTCTGACTAAGAAATGTCAATATTTAAATTAAAGTTTTTTTTTTATTAATTTGTATATTTCATTATTCGTTCAAATATTTTAATTTTCTCATAAAACATTCAATCAAACCCTGCTTGTACTACAATGAGTTTATCGATGTGACGTTATAAGTGTCTAACAACTTTAACACTTGTTCAATAGACCAGTGGTTCTCAAACATCGTGTCGCGACGTATTGGTGTGTTGCAAGCACCTGTCAAATGTGTTGCGAGATTTACAAATACGATATTTTTATTTATCATCTTTCTAAAAGTTTTGCATTTAAATACGTAAGGGTGTCGCGAATTTGTAAAGAGCATTTTTGTGCGTCGTCGAGTAAAAAGCGGTTGAGAACCGCTGATTTATATGATCGATTTTTAACTCTTTGTTATTTACAGTTCATCAGTCACAAAAGCTTTGTAATTTTCTTTACACAAACAACTATTTTATTGTTGCGCGTAATTTTAAGTCTTTCATACATTCTAAGATAATCATAGAAACTTATCCTATAAAGAGCTGTTTAAATGTGCATTAAATGTCGAGTATGTAACTGACTTATTTAATTGGACAAGTATGAATACTGGAACTTGGAAAACTCGAGCTTTATATTATTTAACAAATTAATCGAAGTAAATAAAAATCAATTACCGTATGTATGTAAACGCATCACGTCATAACATTCCCATTTATTTGTCTACTTCTTTTATGTAGCGTTTATAATTATCAGGGCAAGGTTTCTATGACAAAAATAAATCAAAGAATAAGTCTTACAGAAAACCAAATAATTTGGATTAAAAAAATCCACATAAAAAGTGAATACCTAAAACAGAAAACAATAGGGAGGTCTTCAAAAACATTTAAAGATTGACGATCGGTTATTTATCTGCCATTTTATTTCATTACACAGTCATATTGTAAAATGAAGGTGTCTCATTTTCTTCCTTAATGTATTAAGTACCCTTGTGAATTCGAGTAGGCAGTAAGCATTTCATATATGTCAAAACCTAAGAAGATAAAATTAAAAAAATATTAAGGCAATGGCAATATACTCTTAATTTAATAAGCCTTAATAACCTACTTTTTGAATTCTGTAACATATTTTAACTACGTTTAACCTCATTTATACTTAAATTTAACACTGGCCGATACCACTTCGGATATAAATAAACCAAAGTCGAAACTAAATTAATCAGAGAAAAAAAAAATCACAAATCGTCAAATCAAGAAACCATTAAATAACCAATCCGCTTTCATCGAACAAGATCTCTCGTCGAGGCAAAGGTCGAAAGCACTTTCGACTTTATTCAGCCCGAAAAAAGGTTTCATTGAACATTGACGAGCGCAAATCGGCTCGTGCGTAGCATTTAATCATCTACAAAAGGTCCACTGCACATACGTGTATTCAAAAACCTGACAAAAGAAAAAAGCAATCTTCCCGGATTGGCATTTGGGGGTCCGCACAAAACGCGAGGTCCCGCTCTAGGGGAATATTGTTAGAGTTGAATTGAAAATGCGTTTTGTCGTCAACATGTTATTCGGTAATTTAGTGTTGCCCGATTGAAATAACGAGGGTAGTAATTGAAAAGGTTTTAGTACGCATATGTGAATGATTGATTGCTTTTCGCTGCCGTTTTCTTAATGGCCGCTTTGTATATTTTTTCTAAGTATTTTTTAAAAATTAAGTGCTTCGAGTAAATCTTATGGCTTATAATTTTCATACATCAAAAAGTTTTAATTTAACAGCGTTTCCGCTATGAACGCTGTCAGTAGGTACTTATGTGATAAAAATAGAAGATAAAACCTTCTATTTCAGTCTTTTTTAAAGCAACATAACCAACTTGAGATGTAGATTATTTTACCTATATATTCTAGAAGATTCGTTCATATAGCCATATCACCATATTAATTTTTAAAATATACATTTGACTACACATCAACACATAAAAATATATTCAAACTCGTTGTTATTATACTTACAAAACAAAGAATACTAAAGCCACTTACCCACAAACTCTCCGGCTAAACCTAAATGTGACTGATAACTGATTTCCTGTTCTTGGAATTTATAAAAAAATAAGAAAAACACATTATAATTAAAATCATTATTGTATGTAAAAAATATAATACTAGGTCGCTTTTAAATAGAAAAAATACCTCTTGGTAATACTCTGGTTAGTCAGTACCATCCTTCTTGCTTTAATCGACTTTATTTCTATGTATGTAAAGTTTACATTCCCATATAATTTTTTCGACCAGTTATTCACGTCACATAAACATTCTATATTCAAACGCGCAAATCATTATCAAATAACAACGCCACGGAATACATTCCAGAAGGCGCGACACAACTTTTAATATGAAAAATGACATTATCATACCAAAGCAAATTTATTTCTGCGCTTTCTGTCATACAAAAGGTTAAGAAATAGTTCTTATTTACTGGTAATATGATACATAATCTTGGAAATCATTTAAAATCGACTGCAAACATAATTTTGAATTTGGAATGTTGAGGCAAAATTGTTTTGCTGTTTTTACATTCATTCGCAAGCAAATTTCGATCTTATGAACTAAAAATAGAGACACTAATAACTTTGTTCGTAAAATCAAAGTGACATTTCAAATCATACTTTCCATGTTTATACGGTCCTTCATAGGAATTGTTTGGTTATACGGATGGCTTTATTCAATAAATATTAATGAGTTTCGATGTTATTGGATTATTATTTTGTTTTTTTTTTTCACACTTTACTCCCTACAGAGTTTGATTAAGAAAGTTTTATGTTATCCCCGGACTTTTTTTATATATATTTACTTCAGGACGGTGTCTTGTAAGAGGTAACCATAAAATATTTATTAATGAAATATTTTTCAATTACGAATAAGATATTCCATATATTGCCAGAATGTCGCTATTGTAGGTAGAGGGTATTGCCTAAAACGAATGTTGTGTATAATTACATTTTTCCAAGTGGTCGTACTATCAAAATTATGAAAGAAACAAATTCTATGTATTTTTCGATATATTATGCGGAACACTATAATTATAAAATTACTAGCTTTTGCACGTGGCTTTGCTTGTGCTTATGTTGATTTGACCTATCCTTCGCGGGCAGTGCTTTTTTTCTAGATGAAGAGAATGTGTGCAAAATTTTATGATCTTCGATTGAGTAGTTAACGCATGATAGCGTAACAATCAAACGCCATTATCGTTTATATTATTACTTAGGATTAGTATAAATATTACTAAATTGTTATCTGTAATGTCTTACATTATTAAACAAAACTAAAAAAAAAAGACTGATGATAAAAACATGTTTAACGTGAAAAAAAATGTTTTAAAACTAAATACAAAACGCAACCATCGCATCGACATCAATCGAAAATGGAACATCAGCCGTGTTTTTTTTTTCAGTTATGTGACAAAGGCGCAGCCGTCAAATGCCATTGCTTAAATGAGAACGCAGTCATTCGCGAGTGTGGTGAAACGGAAAAATCATCGGGCGTCGCGTTGGCGAAAATGTCATCGGTGTGCGAGAATAAAAAAATGCAATATACTGAAAAGCGGTAAACGATACTTTTTTGTATTTTCCCTCATCCACTTCATGTTTTTTTTAAGTCTTTTAACGGCAATTCTATTTCAATTTCTAATAGGAATATTTAAATTTTGTTTTGACTACTTCTTTTATTTATGTGTAGACATAGGTCTTAGCAAATTAGAGTCTAACAAGCACAAACATATATAGTTCTCACCAAATTTTTTGACCTGTAGATATTTGCGAAGAACATACATTTAGGTGTTAATGCGTATCAATACATATTATAAAACAAAGTCGTCTACCTCGTCCGTCTGTCTGGATGTTCGCGAGAAACTTAAAAACTACTGAACGGATTGTAATGCGGTCTCCTGTAATAGATAAAGTAATGTAAGGGGAAGGTTTAGGTATATAATATGTCAAGGTTTTTTTGTAAATTGGTTTAAATATAATGTTAATTGTTGAAAAAATTGGAAGCCGCCTTAAGCATTTTTTTTATTATCTGAGCAGGACAACGTCCGCCTGGCCTGCTTGTTATATTATATGTATAACATCAAGACAACTTAAGGATAAATAAATACCAATTTTAGATTTGTATATAGTTAATATATTACCTTTTTTTTATTGAACTCTTGAGTACATAACGTGCAAATGCGAACTTATAGCTGTATTCACATCGGTCAAAACCTTTACCTAAGAATGTACATTAACGCGAAGCGAAGCCACGGGCAAAATCTAATCTAAATTATATGTACAATATTCAGGTACAGATTTTACCATTTAGAAAAAAAAGGACTAAGAGAAATACAGATAGTAATGTCTATATATTAAGCACGTGAAGAAATCAGTATTATTATGGTCGTATTTAAATTTTAGTGAATGGTGATTAATATATTTTGTATTTGATTAATGAAGGCGTTACTTTGCGGAAATCCATCATTAAAAATTAGTGTAGACGTTACTTCGCAATTCCGCTAAGAAATTATCAGATTTCATAGATTCTAGAGATTCTTAGATTCTAAATTCTTAGCGGAAATGCGAAGTAACTCACATCGTAATTCTTAATATATTTTTTAATTTTTGAAAGAACTAAAATGTATAAGTTACTAGTAGTATCTCTTAGCTCAATGAATATTGAATATTCCATACCGATTTTTAAATTCACTATAGGATGCCTTGATATTTGGCGACTATGATTTTTTTTTAGTTTTGAAGATACTTGTACGAGCTTATTTCAGTTTATTTATTTGTTGAAATTAGATTATGTAGTTAAGTGAACGAAATATTGTTTGTGTCTCGTAAATAGAATAAAATGATATATATATATATGTATTGATAAATGCGGAAATTTATATGGATGGATGGATTTTCGTCAATCTTCCAATGAGAAACCTATTGAACGGATTTTGATGACATTTGTAAAGTCGTATAGCTTGAACCTCAGAATAACATATCGGCTATAATTTATAAAGTTCATGTTTAAATGGTCCAAAATATAGCAGTAAGTATCATGTAAGTTCCTAAAAACTTCTGAGCTATCTCTGTCTATGCTGTTAAACCGTTAGATAATCTATGATGCAAACGCAGACAAAGTCACGGGCAGCTGCTAGTATTTTGATAATTATTTCGTTAATTTCTCAATTCTTCTCCGTACTTTGGCAACGGAGTCTCTTTTTTTGGAACTGATTAAGCTTTTAACCTGAAGGACCTTCATAGCTTCACCGGACTACGCAACGTCACAACCACTTTATTGAATATTATTAGTGACGTCATCAAGTGACTTATTTGCTACACAGTGTCTTGTAATGACTTTAGTACTTCAACAAATTAGTGGTCCTCCTGTTACAACTTTCCAGGGATCTTTTATGACATTTCAGAATGTATGGTTTGTGTTATTATTTCCCATTCGTTTTACTTGTTATATTAAGCAAGATGGCGTCAAATATACATAATATTGTTCCAAAACACTCAAAATATATCATCGTTATCATACGTTATCATCATCATCAGCTTGTAAGAGACTCACTGCAGGGTCATAGACCTCTTTCCGCAGGAAGGTATGGTCATAATCACCACGCAAGTCCACGACGTATTGGCGATTTCAAACTCTGAGAAATTCACAGTTCTATATTTTTCCCACATAAGGTGGTATTATAAGAACATTTCTCAGGTTCAAGTTTACTCACGAAGGTTTTTATAAATGTGTATAATTAAAAACGTATTACCGAATGTATATAAGCGCATCACTTCAGAACGACTGCATATATTTGACTAATTCTTTTTTGTTGTGTTTTTAAATGTCAGGACAAGGTTTGTATGAAATATAATGTGTGAAAAATCGTATTAAAAATTAAAAAATGTGTTTCACAAATCTCCTTTTAGAAAGTGAGTGAGTGAGTGAGACAGAAGACGGTAGAGATATCCTTTTTTAAATTATTTTCTATTTGCAATCAATCCTCTAGTAGATTATTATTGCCATTGCTCGAGTAGGTAACTAACAAGATGGTGGCCGTCTGGTTAGAACTTTCCAGAGAGTTTTTGTGGCAAGTCAGAATGCATGCTCCGTGACATTATCTCCCATCCACTTCGCTCGTGCACAGTAACCAAACTATATTATGCTAAAACGCTAACAATGTTACAAAATACAATGCTAAATAACATAAGATGATGAATAAAATATCAAATACACTTCATTACATTGCAAGGTCACGCCAAATACTCCGTAGAGAGATCTTATAAAGTAGCGATTGAATCGATAGATTGGCAGTCAGTTGTTCCGTTTCCATTTCAGTTCATTACATGGTCATACTATAAAGTGGAAAATTGGTTTCATTTCCTTTGTGTGCAGGTATACTCGTGCGAAACAACTAAAACCGCTAAATAATAGACAAAGATCTGACCAAAAACATATCAGCTTATAATAATACAAAGAACATCCCTTATCATGTGAATGCCTTTCTTTGTCACTCTTCAATAACGAACGATAATTATTGACAACAGCTTAGTTAATTATAAAAGCATGTCAAGAAACTAAAACATTTTATTTTTTATTTTATACCAACCAATAAAATAAATAATTCAATAGTACGTACGCCATATTTTCTTATCAATTTAAAACAACCAATAGAGTCGCGTTACGTTCAATATTTTCAAATTCAATTTCGGAACGTCTCGGGGTTCGAGGTGTTCGGAATTTAAAATACGAAGATGTGTACCGCGAGACGAGTTCCGTTAGGGCCGCTCGGGGTGTTGATTAAGGAGGTGAGGTGAGGTGCTCATATTAGGCACAAATAGGGTTGTCATGTTTCCATGCTAATAAAAATTCTCGAAGAAATACTGCTGTTGTTAAAATAATTAACTACTAATGTTGGTACAATATAAACCAAGCAAGAAACTGCAAAATTTGTTTTTAACTAAAATATACGTAAAATAATTCTTGTTCTATATATATAATTTTTTATACGTTATAAGTTTGACCACAATCTCATCTGATGTTAAATTATGATATGGTCTAAGATGGGAGTCACGCTAAACCTAGAAGAAGACTGGTTCTCGAGTGTAGCTGCCAGAACACACCAACAGGTGCTTGGCGACGGATTTTCAATTTGAGGGTGGTAGCTAGCCAGGCGGACTTAGAAAAAGTACTACCACCATGCTATGGTTTTATCACGATATTTCCTTCACCGAGAGCTCCGACTCAGTTGCTAGGATTCGGACTTACGTCCTTTGTCGCTGTGTCCGAACACACTACCAGCTGAGCTATCAACGCTAGAATTACTATTAGCGCAATTAAGTAAATTTAAGTATATTTCGTATATAGTACACCTATTATTCGGTACCTCAACGGCATAGGCATTTACAATCATTTCCATTTTGGTAATATTAGTTTTTTTTTCGGACATCCAACAAACCCACGGACCCGAAACCTTACGTTGTACCACACGACCTACACGAAATGTTACTTTGTTTCTAGCCTAGCTTTCTTTCTGATCTAAATTTTATATGGTAATTGCTCTGTATCTAAGGGCAGTAGTGTGTAACTATATAGACTATAATATTATACGATAAATAGACTACATAATACAAAAAGAGGTTTACAAATTTGAGTGACGATTCCTCAGGTTAGGGCGTTCAAACGAACAAAAAAGAATATTTTAACCTTATTAATTATTTCTGTCTTAGATGGCAACCCTATATGAGAGCGGAGTGCTGAAAGGGGCGCGGAGACTGCGTCGTGATTGGCGAGTCACGTGCCTCTGGGAAATCAACGTCGCCCGAACCCGGTTTGTGCACTGCGGTTTCAAAGCGCTACACACGATTGCAATACCGGAATGGATGACATTCATGGCCATCTATTTAGGCTACCTTGATTAATAATACACGTACTATGGGTAAGATTGAAATGGTAAAACAAGCTGTATTATACAGCGGATTCAGAATGACAACGCGAGTTTCTGCTTTCTTATACCAGCACGAACTCATGTCGTTTATAAATCAGGTGCAACATTTAAAAATGGGAAAAACAGTTTGGGCGAGGGATCAGAACATTTTTCAGAACTAGGGGTTCTGGTTATATGCTGTGCATTCATCGACATGCTACCTCATTTCGGAGTAGTTTCAGGTTCGTCGCTACCGGATGCTGGAATGGACTACCCCCTCCGGAATGTGCGAGGCGAACTAATGCGCGATCAAATGCATTAAATGAATTTAGAATTAATTTTTTATTTTGTTGATGGAGCAATGTTTGTAGACGCTTACACATGAAATATCTAATTTATGCGCATATATATTTCAAATTCGGCATATAATACTTTCTTAATATATTCAAATACTAGCAGGATCGGCGGACGTTGTTCTGACTTGTATTGTTTTATTATATCTCAAAAGGATTAAGCAGCGTTTTCGATTAAAGCTTCCCAGGCGGCTTGACTTTTTCCAACACTTCCAACAATTATTGTTATATTTCAACCAATTCATAGAAAACCTTGACAAATGATATACCTACACCTTCGCCATGTATTATTCTATCCATTGGTGAAGACCGTATTACAATCCATTTTGTAGTTTTTGAGTATATCGCGAACAGACAGACAGACGCGGCGGACGACTTTGTTTTATAATATGTATTGATTATATTATATACTCAGCTTTTTTATTTTATTTATTTTTCCTGCACATTTTATTATATTTCATTGAAATGTCATTACTTACCTACCATCATTTGCACTAGGTTCCAGCCGAGAGTCATTGTTAAGCGCTTCCTATGACAATTTAGCATATGCTACGCAGGACGCCCCTTCATAATGCTGAGATGTGCAATTTTTTGCCTCCTTTAATATACATTGTATTGTATCGGGCGTACTGAATAAACAATTTCTTTCTTAATACGTTTAATTGTCCACTATAAAGCTTTCGGTTTGGCCGTGTTGTATTTCGAAATAAGCCAGTGTTATAGAGAACAGTAAAAAGTTGAAAATACATACGCTCTCGGTTCCTTTTATCACACGGCCGTTCGTGTGACATTCTTCTCGTTCAACGTACTTTGAACTAGCTTCTATCATAAAGGTCGTTAAGATATTAAATAACTTATAACATCTCTCTCGATAAATAAACTGTAAGATGGAGAAATAAATGATCAAATTTAACTATTAGTTCCAGAGATATTAGCGCTTTGAAAGAAAGAAATCTCTCGAAATTTACAATATTGTACGCAGAACTCTTTAGAAAGTAATCTGTGTCATAAGTTTATCTTCAGCGTTGTAAAAACCACCAGCATGAAAGGCAAATATAATTCGAAATTTAAAACCAATACATAGTCAAATAAAACTTGCTTGTCACTTGACTAGCAGTCTTTATTATACGTAGCAGTTGGGCTACGAATTTACTACGAGCGTAGACGCCGTAGTATCTACGTAGGTACTACAATATTTTAACGTAGCAAGGAATGCATGTTTTAGGGTTTATTTTATTTTATAATAGTAGGTGATCTTACAGCTAACAAAAGAACAAATAAAGTAGTAATAACATAAATAAAGCCATTTAAAAGTTCACACATATATAACATGACGTTTTCTAAACGATGCAGCAAAATTATGTTTTAAACGCAAATGTACTAAAAAGCGATGATGGTGCAATGGTCAATGTGATCGGACACCGCATAGAACGTCCTAGGTTCGAATCGTTGCAAATGAGTCTGACCTTTCGGTGAAGGAAAGTATCGTGTTGAAGTATAGTGGTAAGCATATTGGTAAGATCTAACATCAGGTAAGATTGTGTATAAAAAAATTGAGCTAAATGAATCCTTATTGTTGTTGTACGTTGAAAGCTGTTGCTAATTCTGACTTAGTTAGAGATGAATTTGCAACCACTATATATACTACGTTCAATTCATCAATGTTGACTTACATTTACAATCTACTGAGTTCATATTGAGATCAAAATTTTCAGAACGAAAGTGATTCTAACTAAGAATCCACCGTTTGTTGATGTGATATATCATAGCTGATCCATGCACGTTCTTGATATTCTGTGTTATCTGTGCTGCTGTTCGCTTACCTACACTCTAAGCATACTTAGTAATTCAAAGTTGTAAGAAAAACATTAACCAGATTTTAACACGGTAATTTAGTAGAAAAACAAAATAGGTAAAGGCGTGATATAATTTCATACTTTATTGTTATAGCGTTCCGCCTAAAGTTACACGGTAATGAAACGGATAATTATACCTGTTCGAAATTCAAAAATGACAGTTGTTTAATCTGTACGTTGCCGCGGAGCGACTTTAGCACGCGTCGTGACATCGTTCCGTTGCGCGTTTATCTTGTTTCGGACAGCTCCAGTCGTTGTCGTAATTCTCATTTCGAAGCGCTACAAAACGTCATTCTATTTGATGTTCGAATTTTTTAATAATAGCGACATTAGTCAGTCCTGAAATAATTTGCAAGGTGAATTTTTTGAAGTTTTAGGCGGGATTTTAATATGCCACGTGGTGGTATTTATTTCCTACTAGCCATTAACTGCCCGGCCAAGCTTCGCAAGGGCGTTATAATAAAAAAAACTGTAATCAACTCCCTTTACAGTACGACCATGCATAATTTCACAATTTTATAATTTTTTTTTAATATCTTATTACTGTCTTCTATGTATTCGCTAACTTTCTTCTATGAAATTTTTGTAACCCAAATTGTTTAAATATTTTCTTTCATACAAACCATGCTCTGTAAAATGGATGCAGCCATCTTATAGTGATTTACATTCATTAATTTATTTTTATTTATACAGATTCACTAGCTGTGACCGCGACTACGTCCAGTAGAAGGTCATGTATACAATTGGTTATTAATAAAATCATAGATAAATTGCTGTAGTAAAATTCAACATCGACGATTTGTCCGGACGTCACCGTTTGTGAAGGATCCTGTGGCACTATAGAATCCAGTCGTTGCTCAAACACACTAAATGTATATGCATGACTCTCAGGATACAGCGTAGTACACAAAACAATAGTTAACCATGCTTCAAATACGTGCTTATTTTGATATGCTCGACATGGAGCTCATCGAAACTATCAAATATAACTAATAAATAAGCTGTCTTCTATTGAAATTTCAAATCAAGTAAATTGTTCTGACGGTCTCATTCGGTGGTGTCTCAGCGAACCGCTTTACTATCACTTTCATCTCACAATTACTTATGTATTTACTACCAGACATTTACTCTTAATAAAACAGTAATGCAGTACTGTCTGAAGGCCAAGGCTTAATCACAAAATTTAGAAAAAATTCAGTTTAAGTTTAAATAATAATCACTCTGCAAGCCATTTCCAGTGCATATTTTCCTTCCATAATACGATAACAATAAATTGGATATCTGTATGTCGAATACAGCAATGCTTAATCATTTGAATTTAATTACCTCTGGAGCTGCTCAAAAAATAAATGACCTTACTAACAATGTCCGCTTCAAAATTTGTAATAATGAGTCTTTTTACATCTACAATAGGAATATTTCCTTAAAAAACTGCCTAAGTCAAAAACTCTATAACTTGAATTTTTGGTGGCCGCTTAAAGTTCGACTTCGGAGGTTTTGTTGTACTTACTATCGAATACAGCATACCCAGTTTGTCGAACAGTAGTTTTTTTTTTATTGAAATACAAAAGTATTTCCTTCTATTTTAGATGATAAATAAATTCGTCAATTAATCACAAATCAAGTATTTAACCCGCCGCCATTAACGAAATAACATCTCTATTACTAATAAAAGCGAACCCAATTACATAACAACAAACACAATAAACTCTAAGCTTACATTCGACACCCTCTCAATTCGTAACGAATGACTACATTTTAATTTACTCGTAGAGCTTTGATCGATCCGTCGACTTTTTACTGTATTACTGAAGGCGATAAAGTTCAAAATTCAAAAAAACGAAGACAAATCTTGACTAATACAATGATAGAAATCACTCGGATCCAAATGGAATAGGTGTCAAAGATCGAATTTACTATTCATTATACTTAATCCATACAAAAATGGGGAACGTTGTTAAAATTTTACGTTCCAAAGTCAAGCTTATTACTACAGCATAAAGTCGAACGTCAATTTGAAATTCGAACGTATTCGATTTTCGAAAAGCGTTTGATGTTCGCGTGAAGTGGCCAGGATTCAAAAAATGGACACGATGTAAATAGAACTTTTTGTTGTAAAGAGATAAGGATGATTTTAATCTGACAATGGATAGAATTCGATTTGTTGAAGTGTACACGCGATGAGTGCTGCGGTGGCAGATGGGCCGATGGCATGTTTAACGAATGATCTTTATTTTTTTATTTACTGTTATAGTATTTTATTCAGTCAAGGGTAATCTTTAATAGCTTCAAAGCTATTAGGTGACCATAGATGGCTAGTTTTGATATTTTTAGGATTGTAAAAAACGCACATTTAGAAGGCTGTAGTTTTTCGGCGGATCATAATTTTAAATCAATATGTACATATTAAGTAATTCGTGCAGACTTTTAATTTTATCTTGGCAAAAAGTTCGAATCTGTTATGTCTTCATATACTCAGTTAGTACTATTTGTACATATTTGTATTAGGATAGTGTTCATTTTCAAATTTTCCTTTATTTTTCTCCTAATAAAAGAAAAATGGTATAATAAAAAAATAAACAAAAAAATAACCCGAGATCTTTATATCAAAAATAATCACGAGATAATTGATCCCCGAGTAATAAACCGCTAAGAGAGAATTGAATATATGTGTTGGCGCCATTAGCCGAGCGGCCATTACTCGCTCCCGCGGGCGCGTCCTGACCATAGACTAAGCCGATCACAGAATATAAAATACGCAGACTACGCGGACTTGACAACCAATATATTTATAAAACATTTCTATGTTACTATGATAAAATTAAAAAAATATTATACATATTACTTAGTTATTATAATTTAAGTAGTAATAAAACTAAGATTGTAGTGTGGTTTTTTTCAAAGCTTTAGTTGTATACAACTATACAATTCATGAAAATGGTGATTTAAGTTAAATCTTCTTTACGTGATAAATAATTGTAAACAATTATTTCTTTTATTTTCATACTTCATAGATTTTAGCGTCGGACTACAATTTCACCTGTTGTTAAGTGATGATGCAATTTCAAATTAAAGTAATGCTGGCTCTCAAACGTAACTTTCAGAACGCAATACTATAGGTTCTTGGTTACAGATTTTTGTTTGGAGCTTATGGCTAACTAGGCGGGTAATAGAAATTGCCTTACCACAAGCCTTTTATCACAATATATTTATTTAACCACAAATTCATACTCATTTCATATTTCAAACATACGTCTAATGACGCACTATCCGTCTACGCTAGCACTAAGTCATTACTGCCTTAAAATAAACTTCTGTATATATCAATACTTCCAATCAATAAGATAAATGTAATAAATAAATATAATCAAGAAAATTATTTCAATATTAGACTATGTTATCTGTTTGCATTCCAGTTATCTGTGGACATATTATAACAGAGTTGTAAAAGAAAAACATTTGTTTAGTCTATGACTGTACCCGCCCTAGTGTTTTCGGTTCGGCTGAGGGTCGGATTTCGCGCCATTTGGCCAACCGGTCGTGTAATAGTCCGGTAAAGAACAACGCACATTGACCTACGAAATAATATGTGTATAATAACTATTTTATTGTGAAATTGTATTGTTTGATACCAGTTCAATAAATTAAAGGCACCTTATTTTTATTGTTAAGACATATTTTATAAATAAAAAAAATAGTAACTAATATGTTATATTCCGATTCCACGCATTAGTTTTTAATCTACTGATAGTCATATAAAAGAAGACACAAAATAACAACGAGCCGAGTGTACGTCGCCCTTTTAAATCTCTAATGTTGCTCTGCAGCCTAGCATTGTCTATTTGAATTTAGAATAAGCTGTTTCGAAATTTGAATTGAGATGTTTGTTTATGATTCAGTGGGTATATTTGATTCGTTAAAGCTAATGCATTAGTTCCTACGATTAATTACCGGCGCTAGTGGATCGTCTAGTGTTTTTGGTATATTGACATATTTTGTAAAAAAAAATCTACGTTATGTTTAAATTACTCATAATTCGTACTAATTAATTATAACTAATTGTATCGATGATGTAGGAAAAATGTAGACAATGTTATTTATTTTAAAATTTCGTGTGAAATTAAGGATATAATTTACGTATTTTATTTATATATATAGTTATCTTAAATATTGGATCGGATTTCTACAATGGTATATTATTATTTTTTTCTTAACAGCAAGTAACCGTGAGTTTGTCTTCATAAAAAAAAAATGTTTTTTATTTCATGTCATTTACGTGTTTTTCAATTGCAGAGACAAAATTACAATATGTGTACTATTACTACATGAACTTTGTAAAATTACAACTAATCTTAATAGGGCTCCTTACATATTTTCGTAGATTACCTGAATTATAGCGTATTGCGAACAAGCTGACAGAACTCAACTACTATATTATTTTGTAAACATTCCTAATTTTACAAAAAAAATTAATCAATTCAGACCAACCTACACATAACGTTTGTTTTGTAGGCAAATTAATCGAATGACAATATAATTATTATTTTAAATATTTGCTATCAAATATTAAAAATGTATTGTAAGAAATTATAACTACATATACGCGTGCGACATACAGCGTAATATTAATTTTTAAACCACAGAAACACATCAAAGTGGAACATCAAGGGCATTATATGACAGCTCGACCCTCGCGACACAGTTGATACAGCGCCCCCAACTGGCGGGCCCGAGTAATTACTCCATTACCGGCCAATAGACAACATAAGATGCTTTTTGTTTGCGGACAATGGTGGGGAACGTAATTGGACGACTAGTGATGCCCCGAGGAGAACGCTTGACGGGCGCTCGCTTACTACGTTTGGAAATTCGAATTTAGAATTGTTTTGTTTTTACTACAAATGTATACAAGGCTGTGATTGTTTTATTAAAAATCATTGCAATGTATTTATTATTATTAACCCCTCGGCTGATATTTTAAGAGCGAGATCTCAAAATAGCGGATTATGTTTTTGATTTCACGACATCATGCATTGTAAATTTCATAATTTAGTAAAAAAAGTTCGTTCTTATGACAAAATATTTTTTATTTTTTTATATTATAGGTGGGTCACGTGATGGTAAGTGATCACCGCCGTCCATAGACACTAGCAAAAAAGCATTTTACAATATATTATTTATATTACTATTTTTAAAACAATTGTAATAAATCCGGTATTTTTTTAAGCTTTTGCTACCAACAGTCTGTAGACCCGTGCCTCATGAGGTCTACATTCGTTTGTATGGAACTTAAATCTTCATGGCTTTGGACAGTCCAGGGGTTAACTTACTTAACACGTTTCGTTCCACGTGTTGGCCCGTCGCCTGAAGATGAAGGTTAACGTGTAGCACCGGTGGTACACGTAACACGGAACGTGTTAAATGTAAATAGATATACTTAAACATAATGAAATGTTTATAATTATTTTTTAATTTTAAACATGTATTCAATATTTTAATAGACAATAACATCTTAATTAATATTATTTTTAATAAATTCTCATGTTGTACGCTAGTAAACATACTATATGTTGTTTGAATGCATATATATATATATATATATTTTAATCCCGAATTAAATCTATTATATTACTATATTCAAAGGTGTAACAATTTCCAGATTCTTTGTTTATTCTAGATTGTTTTCACTAGTACATTCCCGTCCGATTCGTTGGGCATTTAAAGAAATGGCGTAGGTTCAATCGAATTCACTAAATTAGTAGTCTAGAACAACTTACGAAAAAAACACATCAAATGGTCATAGTTACCTGCAATCATTTTCACTTGATTGAGCCTCAAAAGAACTATATTTTAATTATGAATAATACAGAAGATTCGCTACCGATATTCGCTGTCGATTTTCGCTAACACCAACCCATTATAGTCCGGTTAAGCGCCGCATTAAACCAGCGCCCACTCAAAAGCTTTCCCACTTATTTTCGACTTCTGAGACTTGCTTCCTTCAATTACTACCGATTGAGGATCAATGCCCTAGATAAAGAGTTATATATAGGGTGTTAGGATTTTGAGAAATTCAGATCTTTTTAGATTTGCTTAATACACTCATTTGTACACCAAGGAGTATAGATGAGAATATCTGCTATATATCAGTAATGTTATACTATTATACAACAGTTGTGGGTATAGACTGCTGTCAGTTATTTTGCTGTTATGTATCGTATTGCGTTGTTTTCTTTAACATTTTATAGGTTTGACCACAATCTCACCTAATTTTAAACGAAGTGGCCTATAAAGGTAAGCATGCTAAGCTCAGAAGAAGACCAGCCCTCAAGTGCTCTTCCTCTCACACCTATTGATTATTGCAAAATGTTTGTTTGTTCCTACCTTGCGATAATATCACGCCACCATTATCGCTGCCAATAATGATAACGGGAAACGATTCACCAAGAGATTACATTATACAATGATATGCTATTAATTGTTTAATTTAACAGGAATCGAACCAGAAATCACCTGATTTATGAGCAACATTAAGACTATCGCGTCACGAAACCATTGATATTACAACATCAAAATATTAAAGCACGATCGGCCACAAAAAGCGCGTTCAATCATTTAACTAACGTTTACAATCATTAACGGGAGCGCTAAGGGACTTCGCCCTCGTCCCCGGAGCCTACCAGTCTCGTGGGGCACCGCATCTGACTAAATAAAACTAAGGCACAGTTGTTTGGACAGCATTTTTATAGGGTCCAATATGACTGTGGTTGAATGATGAAATATGCGCATTCCGTATAAGTGAGTTATTATTTACTATGGAGTACAAGTCGTCTGTAATTAAGTGGTATTTTAATGCTACTCCCATACCTGCGCGACGCAGCTTCGGTCACTTGTGCCACTAAAAAGTAACCTCAAAATTAATTCCGATAAAGGCGTAGCATTTCGTTTGCACATCATTGTCATTTCAATAGTAACTCGAAATTAGCGTCTCCAAGTTCCTTTGATGTGTGTAAAAACCGCGGCCCCAGTTATCGTGCTGCGTGTATCGTCACGCAGTCTGATAGTTCGTAACGCATAACGGTAATATCTTCCCACATCTGCATTTACTCTGACCATAGACAAAACTTCGTGCCGATACACGCAGGTATGGGAGTGGTAGATTCTGTGCAACGTTTGACTGAAGAAGCACGTCCACGTTACCTATTTCTGCCCCAAAACAGCAGTGTGGCGCATTCATATACTCTTATATGTGGAGTGTGTTTATCAACATTTATAATATTAATTAAGTCCTTTATAAATAAAAATTTCGTGCGTCGTGATTAGCGTGTTCCGACACATATTGATAGAGGTAGAGATACGAGCCCTAAAATGATTTAGCTTTTTTTTTTTTTTTCCAAGTTCCTCTTGCCATCATAGACCATATTTTCATTTCAAATCAGGTGGAATCCTGAAGAAATGCTCGTTCGGTACATGAACATTTAGTACACCCCTCGGTTTGTTTTTTTAAGACCCAGATGTCAAAATGGCGTATTAAGTTTTTAATTTTATTTTTAGTTTCACGACATCCTACATTGTAAACTTCATGGTTTAGTAAAAAAAACTTCGTGCAAACAAAAAGATAATTTAAAAATACTTTTTACATAAAAGTTATAATTTTCCAATTCATAATTTGTTATTTTTCGAAGTTTTGTAACAAATCAGGTGTTTTTAAGCTTATGCTGCCATCAATTTGTTGACCTGTGCCTCATGAGATCTACATTTTTTGAATGGAACTTAAAACTTTATGGCTATGGACAGTCCAGAGATTAAAATGGCAGCCGGCTGAAATAAATGGGATGTTATTTTCTTAACCTGGAAATACTGATAATTAATGTTCCTTTTTAATATTACTACGCGCGATTACGCACATTGTACGGCAATTATTCGCCTAGTCTGCCGTTGTGCGCATATCATTTTAGTTTCACTTCTTAGACGCTTGGTGTTTACCTAAAAAAAAACACGGTTACTTCATTTAATACAACTTTATGAAAGTTTTGTGAAACTACGATTTTTATAAACACTACACACGTTCAGCGATGTGTGAAGTGGTGCCTGCGGTGTGGCGCGCATGCGCAGCAGAGAGGAACAAATATTTATAATCAAAGTATATTTTTGCTTTCAAGTTTCGTAATGTTCAAAGTTTCTGGTATCAGGTATATTAAAGAAAATAAAACTTTGTTTCTATATAAAAGCATATTATTTTAAATCTTTAAAAGAAAAAAAAAATTAGATAAATATAGCAGTATCAATAAAAAGAAGTTAATCACCGCTAACAGTACATTGGGCACTAGATTAAAACGCAGGGGCAGAACGCGCGGCCCGAGTAATTGCCAAATCATGTAACCCGACCCCACAGGCTAGGGGCTATTCGCCTAATATGTGTGTCTGTTGTAGGGTCCTTGTTAATTTGTTTGTTTATTAAAGATTATACCTCCGGAATTATCTACATAAATTCAGTTTTAACGGGACCGCTTTAATATGTTTTGAGTGTCATTGTAATGAATATAAATTCTTATTTACAAACCAACTATATGTATATAAATTGTATATTCACTAGCAGGTCCGGCGGACGTTGTCCTGCCCTGATAATAAAAAAATATATACGTATGTGCATGAAATGCTTAAGGTAACTAATGTATTTTATTTGATAAGGATTAATACTGTGCCCGTCTCAATAGCCTTCCAATTATTTCATTCTATGTGACCATTTTTAAAAGCTAGATGGGTATAGTAAGCTATCCAAAAAAAATAGGTATATGCCATTGTAGACATTTTTGTAAATGTATAAAAGGGGAATATCTGAGTATGCATTGTTTTGTTATATCTCAAAGGGATTAGGCAGCGTTTTTGACGAAAGCTACCAGGCGTCTTGACTTTTTCCGATTCTTTCAATAATTATCAACCAATTTACGAAAAAAAAAAACTTGACAAATTATATACCTAAACCTTTCCCGTGAATTACTCTATCGATTGGTGAATACCGCATTACAATCCGTTCAGTAGTTTTTGAGTTTATCGCGAACATCCAGACAGACAGACAGACGCGGCGGACGTCTTTGTTTTATAATATGATTGGTGAAGACCGCATTACAATCCGTTCAGTAGTTTTTGAGTTTATCGCGAACATTCAGACAAACAGACAGACGCGGCGGACGACTTTGTTTTATAATACGTATTGATATAGGTACCTCAACTTACAAAGGAAATTAATTGTGATTTACTTTTTTAACGTTTGGTGGTTTGATTGCTCCACTAACATGAGAGAAAGAAAGTCCCAAATAGTATCAAGGTCCATACCCACAACGATCAGCGTCTTTAAATCAATTAATGAAGCGTCATCTCTTTACTTATCTATAAACTATATTAAACTGTCCAAATTCGTTTAACTTTAAATTAAGGTGTAATTTTGAGTTTTTGGCGGGATCTTAATCTGTCATGTAGTGGTTTTTATATTTTATTCATAATCTTTTGTTATTAGACTCTATATTTTGTAATATTGTTGGTGGTTTACGTAATATAGTTCGGTTATTATGCACAAGTGAAGTGGATGGGAAATAATACCACGGAGCATGCAGTCTGAGATGCCACCAGAACTCCATGGAAAGTTCTAACAAGGAAACCACCATCTTGTTAGAACATTATAATTATCACAAGACACTTACTTGAAACAAAACATTGACACTGGCAAGTGCTTCTGCGGTGCCAAAACAAGAAGAAGAAGGTGTAATTTTCGTTGGCCGATTTTGATGGAATATAGCCGATATGTTTCCTCAAGTTTCGCGAAAAACACCTGTGAAAAGTCGCTGAAAACTCATCTAGCAATAGTACATATTATATACCTC
This sequence comes from Antheraea assamensis, assembly GCA_035772565.1. Taxonomy (NCBI): domain Eukaryota; kingdom Metazoa; phylum Arthropoda; class Insecta; order Lepidoptera; family Saturniidae; genus Antheraea; species Antheraea assamensis. The sequence goes on along the minus strand of JAQQSE010000072.1, from coordinate 1,243,872 downwards.
AGGAGCAGAACTTCTTTGTGGATGACAAGTATCCCAAATCCTTTTCTCCACTCATGACAACGAGTATCGAAAAGTTCATGGATATCGGCTCATTAGTTTCATCGTAAATCGTACCAAAGTCTAATAAACTGACATTGCATTCATAATATTAGTAAAGAAGTAAGGCTAGCAGAACAGCCGGTGCCCGTGACTTCGTTGCCTTGCAAATGTATCATAGGAATTACTTGTTTCATCCGAATTGACTATGAGCAGTATTTTCATTTTGTATTAGTAATTTTATTATTTATATTTCACTTCAACAACTCCTATAAAAAGCGTAATTATATGGGGCATAAATATTAATTGTGAAAAATTCCATCTCGTCTCATTTACATCGGTTCAGCGGTTCTAGAATTTAACCCGGACAAACAACATACCATATTATTTATGTATATAGATGAATGCAGTACAGAAATGTCCCAAAAATTAATCCACCACAATAACCTATCAATGGAATTGTCATTGAATCGTCTAAAATAAAATTGCAAATTACCAACATCTGCCATTTTGACGGATCCCAAAGGGTTTTGGCGCGCTGTCTGAACGGCCATCTTGTGGCCATAGACCAAAATTTGCAATTACACACGCCATTGAATACAGTTTCGTTAAATTAGCCGAATGTAATCCGTTTATTTTACAATTGTGTTGTCAGTGAAGCGATTACACTATTTATTTTGATAATAACTGCTTTAGAAGAAGTCAGACATTTGTGTACGAATATATTTTTTTTATTATATCTGTGTACTGATTAGCGAGGCACTGATAATTAGAAATACTACTATTAAAGCCTAGAGATTATTTGAATTTTGCTAATTCATTTTGAATAGTTATACATAAAAATGACTACATTTCGATTATTTATTGAAGTTACTTTAATCTAAAGTTCATAGCAAGTGTTTACGGCAATACCGACTCGTTAAAAAATATTCATAGACAACGTTTTAAAATTGATACAAACTAAATCTCGTGAGCATTCCACTTTATCATTATGGATTTTTCAGTAATTAAACAGTAAATATTTTCAACAGCAGATAACATAAAAAAACTGATAACATTGAATAAGGGCAGTCCCACACGGCCGGCGTCAGCGATGCGTGAAATATACGAAGCTCTTCACAAAAGAGCTAATAACTCGTGTGAAGTACCCTTATTCACCCATTGGGCCTCGACACGAGTTACGAGCGACAGCGGATAGAAAAACGAGATTTAAATTATATTGACATTTATACACCTAATTATGTAATAAGAAATGTAACAAAAAATTTCGTCGGTATAGATAGATGTTTTTTACTCTTTCACACAAAACTACTCAACCTATTTTAATGAAATTTTATAGTAAAAAAAAGTTTATATATCAGAACAATACATCGGCTATAATATATAAATATATTGTTTAAATTAGACAATATACAATCGAAGTTGAAAAACAAAATCTGCCATCAGAAAACTATTTCAACGTACGCTGTATAGACCGTTAAAGTTACGCGAAGATAATATATTCTATCATCATTTTCATGGGCTGCTGCTAGTAGTCTATACTAAATACCATCTCAAATGTTAATGTGGTTTATGAAAAAATATTGCATTTATATTTAATTGCTATAATATATACCATATACACCTGCAGCTTCTCACGCGTTTACCATTATTTGTTGCAATAAATAGTTGAAATATAGTATAGCAAAATAAAAAGCGGTGAAAATACGTTCTTTGTTGAAATGTCTACCAGTTCGATAGTAGTTTCTCCTCCATTTGTAAATCTATTTTATAAATTTTACATTTTATTATTATTGTCTTGTTTAGTAACCATTGACGAATTTTAGTGGTCTCAAAACAATTTGAAGTAATTTCTTTCTTACCACTAAGTGGTGAAGGTCTCATATATATTTTATATATTGGTCTAACTAAACGATCTTTACGACTACCAATCTACGATATTTATACACTCTTACACAAAAAAGTTAAAAATAACAAATTATAGTCGCATTTGGGCAACTGGACGACAATATTAACTAATTAGAAATATATTTATGGAAGTTAAACTATTCAACAAAGCACCAAGAAAGAAGAAAGAGAAACTGAAACCTTGAGTACCTATTTAAAGTAAAGTTTTAAAATGTATTTAAATATTAATAATTTTTGCTTACATCATTTTTTTCTATTTTGTAGAACTTGCTTTGTTATTAACGTAAATGTTTTTTATTATCATTGCTCAAGCGATTTTTGTTTATCAGTGTATACGGATAAAAACTGTATATTTGGATTAATGCTTGTATGTAATTCTGATCAAGCTCTATTTGAATATATATTTTTTAATCAAATAGTTTAGAGGCCGATGAAATAGAAATTAATAAGCGTAGTTTAATTAAATCGCTGTCCGCTATCATCTTGTCCCATCCGCTATCGCGTACGGTATGAAAAATATTATTTTATCTATGAAACGATCGGTTATTCCTTTGTCGGGCCAAAGGCGGTAGTTGGCTATTGTTTACTGGAGACGGGCTTTTTGCTCCGGCGTCTGTCGTTTTTTGTATACTCGTCTGACGTTCACCGGCTCGTCGAAGAGATCAATTTTATATATATATATTTATTATTGAAGTTATACTTCAATTGGCGCGTTAGGGAAAAAGGATGAGAGTAAATTTTTACGATGCGCGCGCACACCGCCACGAAAAACCGACATACTGAAGTTAGCTATAGTCAACACTTTTATTCAAAAAAAGTATGTATGTATTAAATACATTTTTTCTATTATTAGTGTCCTTTTTTCTACAAACGTAGATTAAGACGAAAGATAAAAATTTGGAAAAGATTTTTATCTTGTTACACCAAAGAAGTATAACTTCTAACTGCGTGTACATAAGTACACACACACACACACACACACTTTTCAACTAAATACTCCATATTAATAGTTATAAACGCAAAAGTAGTTTGTATATGTTTTTGTTATGTATTTTATCACTAAGCGTACAAATAGAAAGAAATGACCTTTACTATAGAAGTAGCTTATGACTCGGAGAGGTACGAAGGCCACTTTTTAACCTGAATTGACGATTTCCAACTCCGAGATATCCATATTTCTATATTTTATATCCCACATACGTTGGTAGGTACTACAAAAACATTTCTCAGATTCAGGTTTCTTCATGATGTTTTCTTTCACCGTCAGCTGTTAGTGTTACTAATGTAATTTAGTAAATATATGCGAATTCCGAAAAAATTGTTGTTAATATCGGAATTATATTACATCAATCAAACCACTAGACATAAGAACACCACGACTTGTTGCTATCTTCTTCTCTCTTACTGTCTTACATATCACCATTGGGGTACTCGGTACCTCAATGCCATTAATGAGAGAAAACACGGCTTCGAACTCATACTCAAACATCTGTCCACCCCAAAATTGAGTGTCAGTCGTGAATATACATATAATCCGGGCTCAAAGTCTACACTGCTAATAACGTTACTTTGACTGGAGCCCGCTTCGACGTTGATTTTTTGCAACCCGTTTCGAATGGGGTTATTTTTTATCCTTTTCAAAGTAGCTTCAGCGCGTACGGTGTGATGTACGTTAAAACAGAGGATATACAAGAGGACGTTATGATATTTCCTATTTATTATATTTCACAACTTCGCATAAATCTTGTTTAAGAATATGTACATTTGGTATATAAAACAAACCGTTATTCGCGTCTCAATTCTTCTAAACTACGCAACAGATTTTGATAAGATATTCACTGCCGTTTACAGAATATGTCTCAAAACATTTGTATACATAACACTTCTATATAATATTTATATAAAGTAGAGAAAAATCGATGTACTGTAATGAAGTCGTAAAGAATTTTCCGTACGCTTACAACCGTAACGCTGGCTAAACTGTACGAGATACGTCAAAACGATGTACTAAGGAATAATAGATTATAAAAGTTACTACAAAAAAGTCTAAACTACTGTATGCCTAACACGTAGGGATAATGTACAGTAACCATGTAAATTCACATATTAATAAAAAAATAATGAGTTATTTGCAAAGCAAATTTGACCAATATACAAGTTTTAGTCCGTATTCAATTAGTTACGTGCAGTGTACATAACTATGTGTGTATAAAATTGTCCTTTACAACGTTATTTCACTCCGTCCGTTATTTCGCTCCGATGTCTAGTATGTAACTCTACATAAACGCTCTGCGGCCCGCTATATATACCTTTCAATAAAGGAGGGTGGAAGATTCTGGTAGGCTAACGTCATTATTCAAAAGATACGATAATGTTCGAGACTGGCTTATTTTTACAGCCCTGTTTGTAGTCCGGTGAAACAGTGTAGGCCTGGTTAGGCTACCAGGTGTAGTCAGTTCGAAAAAAATAAAACCCTATTTCGTTCGCACGGTCGATGCATCATTCTTTGTTTATTAGTAAAGAGTTCACTTGCATGTTATATTTTTAAGTATCGATGAAATGACGTCACTGCACCTGTTTGTAAGAAGAATGTAGTGCAAAAACAATCTTGGCTCCGAGAGATCTACAATGCATCGGTTGTCTTTGACTGCAAGTATTTTGCTTTTTAGCCAACTGGGTATGGACGATCCCGAAAGAGTGTCTATTTTATGGGTTTATCACTATCTGTATGGTGGTAGAGATCTAGTCGGGTATATATACCTAAATGTTCCATTTGATTACTAGTTCGACTGAACCCGGTACACATCACACCTTAGCGTTTTACACTCGATGTATGGTGGTCGCGATCCAGTCGATCACATTTATTATCTCTTATCAACCGGGTAATGTCGGGATATTGAAAAAAGTTATCTCAAGTAATAGCATCAGAATATAGTGAAATATAATTAAATAAAGGAATGCACGTGTGTATACCGCCTTATTCGATAGTGTTGTGCTTCTTCTAATTGTCGATAATAGTCATAAAACCTCCATAATTTGGCCTTTTTTTAATACTTTATAGATTAGTATTTGACCACAATCTCATCTGATGTTGAATGATGATGTGGTCTAAGATGGTAATCAAGCTAAACATAGAGGGAGACTGGCTCTCAAGTGCAGTTGCTGGAACACCCCAACTGGTACTTGGCGACAGATTTTGAACTTCGAGGTCGAGGAAAAAAATCCGACTTAGGTTTTGACTTAGAATGGTATTAGTTGGTAAATGTTAAACTTGCATGGTTATAGAGGTAACAAATTTCAAATATATAAACATTCAAGAGGTTGAGTAATTCTAGAGGTATAGAGGTAATTTTAAGAAAAAAAAACCTAAGAAAATATTCACATACTTTTGGCAATATTTTTAATCAATTTAGTTCTTACTGACTTATTATTTCTTCGAGCCTTTAGAAGTTATTAATTTAAAAATAGTCATTTTAAAGTTAGTGGAATCAAACATTCATATGTGAGAGATACGGCTCGGTGATTTCTTTTTTAATCACAAAATAAAGAACGTACTAAGGTGCTTGTCAACGATTGTCAGTTTTTCAGTAAAGCTCAGTCTGGATATGAAATAAAGAAGGGTTTCTTTTGACTAGTAGAGGTTTTCTAATTATCGAGGTTTTAATAATATATATATGTATCTAAGTACAGTTAAGTAATAGTAAAGTCAAAATTAACTTCTTAAAAGTATTTTAAAGACAGAAAATCTGCAGGTGTTTTAATTAATAATATGAATAAAGTCTCTTTCCAATGAAACTAAATAATTTATACTTTAAATATCTTAAGGTTTATCGAACCGGAGTTCTTCGACATGGAAAGCAAACATGCTATCCTCGATTTCGACATGACGACACCGAATTGATTCAAACGTACGATTTTTTTTTATTACGGGGGGCAAACGAACATGTGGGTCACCTGATGGTAAGTGATCACGGCCATCCATAGACACTAGCAACACCAGGGGAGTCGCAAGTGCTTTGTCGGCCTTTTAAATATGTGGGCCTCCGGCGCTCTCACTGACCGAACGAAACGCAACAGTGCAAACACTGTTACTTCACGTCGGTTTTCTGTGTGTCGGGTGGTACTACCCCGGGCAAGCCGACCCATTCATGCTGAAACCAGTAATAGCTTCAGCGTAGCTCTACCACCTTGTTACTTATCGATGTAAACATTATATTTAGTATTTTTCATCGACACTCCCCCAACACTATAAGCCTTGCCACACCCATCATATTTTCATTTTTTTTAGATCATTTTATTCAATCCTTTGCCGAAACCATATGCACTTTCAGACGGGCTTCGGCTCTTTTTAATTCATTTTACAATGATAACTGTGGACTGAAAAATGCTTTTTTTATTCGTCGAATATTACTTTCGACGTAACTTTATGGATTCGGTGAAAGCAGCGTTCGAGTACAGCCAGCGTGTTAGATACTGATATATATTGTATCTTGATAAAATAACCCTGTTACTGTAACTATACTGTACCCTGTAACTGCTTTTCTAGCTGCAGGAAATATTCTCTTTCAGGAGAGTAGTACTTCATTATACTTTGTTAAAGAATTTGATAGCTCCCAAATCGTTCTAATATTTGATACTATTAAAATACTTGCAAAGTGTTTAATTTGTTGGTATTTTATTTATAAACTAAACTTCATCTACGTTGCATATTATACTTTGCTTTCTTTAGTCCTTTACAATGCTTATAAACATCGTAGTTTCTTAGAATGTTATATTAAATAAAGAAATTATGATAGTTGTTTTAGATAAGGACCAAGTTTCTAAGAAGCAAAACTGAAAAGTGATAGACATGTACACGGTACTTTTTGCATGATGCGTGCACTCTATCATTTTATTTACCTAGACTGTAAAGTCTTGAATCTCGTCCAATACATTTAAAAATGCATTTATAGTTTTAGCCAAAATCGTTTATCATATTTTAAAACTTGTGTAAATTTTAAATAAAGAAATATTATGACCTTGTATATTTCTGTCTTCTTTTTTGTTATTTTGGCAACAAATTATCGTTACTAAAGATTATTTTTACTTTGTCAAGTGCGTAATTGCTTCTTATTATATTATTATTGGCATCCAGTGACTTATCAATGTTGTAGCAAAGTGGTGACCCACTATTTTCAGAAAATGTTTGTAGGCTCTCAAAACTCATATCCCGTGTGTTTATATCTGAGTTACTTCACTTATGCATAATAACCACACCTTGTTACTAGTTACCTGGCTTAATGGAATTTGATTTTGTTGAATATATTTATATCTTACATAAATAAAAATTCGAATCCCGGAATCGTTTCTAATTGGACTATATTTACATAGAAACGAAACATTGACACTGGAAAATGCGTAAATAGTTCCTTGTTAAAGAAAACATAAAATCGGTGTCGAATGCGTCAGCATTAATGGCAATGATACCACTGGTATGGCGAGGCGCGTAAATATCAGTTATGCAGTCATTAGTCGGGCCGTGTGCGTCGGCTTTATTTTATTTATGGACAGTTTCGGAAGAGCGTCCTACCTAACATCTATTACTTCACTACATATCTATCTATTTATCTACAAAGTTATAAATATATTTGTGGCAATTTCTGTGATGACAATATAGTATTGATGTAATGTGGTTTTTTAAAAGGAATTGGCATAGGCATGGTAACCATACAGCCTTGTATAATGTCAAAGTTTATTTTAAAATTCTAATTATCTTTATTAAATAAATTCTACGAAAATGACTTTTTAAGTCGAATTATATTCACAAAACACACCCTCGAAATTAATAACGCGCTCGAAGTCGATACATTTAAATAAAAATACAATTAAGTGTTCAGACGGACAATGTTTTGATCGCCCTTGACTCGGGGTACATTAATTTGGTCACAACTGATAAGAATTTTTAGGGACGCCCGGTCGGCTTCTGTTAAATTGGAGTTATGCGTTTATATTAGCACCAGAATGACCATGTTTTTATTTTGAAATGCACGTTCGTATGTTAGTAAATGTATTTTTAAAAGGATTCGTAAAAATCCGATAGTTTTTAGTTGATATATCGGGTCTATATAAGGGTCTAAATAATACCGTTTTTTTTTCTCCCAATCTGACTCTCATCGTATGTACTGCATTAAACGATGTACTCCAAAGGACGTTATAAGCAATTAACGAATACTAAGTGAAAAGGCGACCGCTAAATAACTGCGTTCCCCGTACAGTTAGTTACGTGAACGATTTTAATGTATTAAAAAAATTATAAAATAAAATTTATAGATCGGTTGTTTGTAGTAATTAATAATAATAATAATTAGTTTTAATATAAATTATATTTATATGTTTGAATATAATGTTAATTTAAATAAGATATCAGATGACTTGTAGGTTCATTTGACTTTCGTACTTTTATCTTGATTTCATGTATCTTTAGTTTAAACAATAATATAATTTGATGTAATTTATATATCGTATTGCATATCTTATAATATAATCTGTATTTTCGTATATTGTTCCACAACCCTTTTATGTGACGAAAAGGGTTGGGAGTGTAAACACTGTGTCGCGTAGAATGTTGGAAACACAGGTTCTCGTCCGATCAACGATGTTAAATAACGTCGGGCGCGGTCAGTACTTGGATAGGTGATCGCCTGGGAACACCGCGTTACTTTAGGCTTTATGTTTCGTCGTACTTTTTTACTTTTCACTTTTTATCTGTGGCCATAAGCACAAACATACTTCTTTTAAATTGTTTAAGAAAACAATGCAGCTGACGCCGTGATGTCTCTCAGACGGCAAGATTTTTCCGACTCACTTGGAAAATTTAAAAAATATATTTATAAATAATAGTCTGTGTGTTACTCTGATGTATAATCTATATTACTGTGGAGATCCATCAAAATCCGTGGAGCAGTTTTTGTGTGAAAGAGTAACATACATACAATCATCATACAATACGAAAGAAATGAAAATTTCTTCATAAAAAGTACAACAAAACAAAAAGCCAAAATCACGCGATGTTTGACCGCGCCCGATGTTGTTTAACTTCGGTGATCGGACGAGAGCCGGTTTCCTTCTACCCGACGCAGTGTTTATCCCCAACACTTACAGACACACAAAAAGGTTGCGGATCGGAATTACAAAAAGCGCTTCCATAAGGAGTTACACTTCAAAAATTAATCGAAATCTGTACAATAGTTTTTGCGCGATGCACGCGCTACAGCAGATCGGTATAATTTTATTTATATAGAAGATAGGATATCACTTATTATTAAAATGGCCTAAATTCGAATTCAAATTTTAAAACGAAGTCAGTCTTACCCGTTTAACCGTCTCAGTAACCAAATGAAAGGAACACCGGATAATATTTCAAACGGTGCGTTTCTATTATTTTTAATGTCCACAACAGATGTCGTGAATGATGACACAATAGAAATAAAGGTGACAACACACCCCCGTAATGATAACTGTGTGACTAATTGCCTATTACTTTAGTTAATTTAAAAAAAAAAGTGTCCACTTAATTATAGAGCCTTGACGGAATTATTGGTATTATTATTGTTCTGTTAATTCGGTATCTTGACTCTAACCTCTCATTACATTCTTGATAATTTAATGTGGATTCCCAAGAACTTTTAAATGCTGAATGTAGAAAAGCTCAACAGGATCTAAGTACTACAAACTGTGACGAACTGGTCGTCCCATGTTTCCGACTCAGTAAAACCAGTAACGGTTTCTTAGGTAATAGTGTTAGGTTTTATAACAAAGTTCCAAAGCATATTGCCGATTTGCCAGACTATAAGTTTAAGTGCCATGTTACGCGGGTGTTGGTGTCAAAGGGCTATTATAGAGTGGATCAATATGTGAACGATAGTGATGTCTCGAATTGAATCCTCTCTGTGCAGCCACTAATAACGATTGTAACGTGTAATTTATTTGAAATATGCATCTACTTATGTTAAAAAGATAAACTCGATCGAGTTTCTTGCCGGTTCTTCTCGATGACTGGGACCGGTGGTAGTTTAAACGTTCAGAAGCGCCTTCTTAGGGTCTACGTAGAATAAAGTATTTTTTAATTTTTGATTTTGAATATTACTGAACGAATAGGATATAAGTATTTCAAATTAAAATATATTAATTATTTGATATTGACAAGCATCGTTGTGAATGTTGTGATGTTATAGTGAACCATACTATTCAGCAGAGGTTTCGTGGACTAGAACCATATACATAACGAGAAATGTAATTTTATATAGCTCGTATTATACTTTGAATAACCCTCTATCTAACTGTTAAAGTTCTTTTTATATTGGGTCATACACGGACACTTCAATTTTTATTTATATATGTTCAGAGTCATAACCGCGTCTGTCTAATATCCGTCTATTATTTTAATAGTACATTTTATATAGAGAGAATAAAATATAAGCACCGCTTACCCCACTTTTCCACGACAAGAAAACACATCATTGAACGCGTAGAGTTTATAAAAGTCGTAATTCCTTGAAATTTTAATAATTTTATATTAAACTTAGATACCTTGGTATTTTTTTCTAGATTAGGACCAAGTAACTATGAAGTGAAACGAAAAATATTTGGTCAAAATCTATAAGGTTTTTTAGTGATGCATGCACAAAGGTCTCATTTTATTTATAGGTATAGAGATATAGATATAGTATGGATTCTTACGTTCTACTTAAAAAAATAACTGTGGAGGATTAAACAAAATTAAATTTCGATTAAAAACGGTTTCAATAATATTTATAGAAAGATTAATTAAAAAAAGAATTTTACCGTCACCAATTTAAGGTTTATTATTACTCATCACATGACTCGTAAATCGACTAAAATGGCTGCTATTATTTGAGAGCTTTGTAACCCGACACGTCACTATTTACCTATTCATTTTTCAAAAAAGGAACTTAACGCCCAAATCGACGCTTTAATAGTGACAAAAAGAAAAATAAACGGCTTTGTATAATACGACAATGTTAATAAAAACATACAGTTCAATCGAATACACTTTAACGCAAACGATATTAGGTTGAAATTGAAATGAAATTAATTTTGAAAGTGGCATTGTAGAGTTTTGTACTAAACACGAGTAAAAAAAAACCGCTCCCTACTTTTTAAAATTGTAATTCGTAGTTTCGAATTGCGAATGCGACATTCTGATTTCAAAACATCAGTAAGGTGTCATTGGACACTCCCTTTTGGGTACGGATCGGAGAAATTACACAATCTAAGATTTTTTTTAAATGCTTAAAGCAAAGGAAACAAAAAATTAAGTAGAAGAAATTCTATACAAAGAGCTATTAATACAATATTCTATATTACAAACCTTACTATAAGTTGGATTTTAAAGGAAAAAGTGTAACAGTTGCTAATATTAATTTATTCATCGTCCATTGATCTCATTACCGCCAGGAAATATAATTAATTTGTTCGCTGTCTAAATTAAATGATACGGATCATGAAATCATAATGATCAAATTGTTTGAATAGAACTGACAATTAATATCTGTTTAAATAAAGCTGCTTTCGATTCTAGTAAAAGCCTATTTAAACATTTTGATACGAAATTGCCTTAACATATATTTTACATTTGATTAATTCTGTTAATCTTGTAATGCGGTATGTTACACAGTTTATTATATACACTAAGAATACGTTAGTACTTTCGCCAATCCGTACACATAACGAAATAATTTTGAAATAGGAATCGAATGTTTTTAAGTTTACACCTAAATGGAGTTTGAATTGTCGTCAATTTGACACCTCAGGTTACGAAATCTATTTACACCTTTACCACAAGAAAGGCAAAGCAGCGACTTCACTTCGCACAAAGACTTGTACGGTTAATTATATGGAACAGGAATTCATAGTACGGCTTTCACTTATTTTTAAGCGACTTCGAAAAATAGAGGCTTTGTTTCTCTGTACTTATTCCAATTCTTATATGCCTATCACATTTCTTATTTTATAGAGTAAAGTTAAGAGGAAATAAATATTATACTTTACTGAAATCAAATTGGATTATAGTGAAACAAAAGAAAAACAAATTCATCATTTATTTGAATTGAAATTAAATTAGTTATTATTCTAAATATCTATACTGTCGGTACGAATGCAAATGACATAAATTAGTATCAAGACGAATCTAACTGTCATCGATTAAATAACGTAACAGAAAAAAGTATGTTAAGTTCGCATATACATAACAGAATAGGACATATACTATAATGTATAAACATATTTTTCAATTTGGCCCGAATACAACGATAAGCGTCGAGTACACTGAAATAAATACTGCCATCTGAGAGTTATGCCGGTATGCGCTGCACAAACCGTTACAGTTACACGACGACAATGTATAGTGTCATTATTTATAAAGATGCAAACGTATACAAAGAAAGAATAAATAGATATAAAACATACGGTACTTATAACAAAAAAAAAATATCTGTGTGCTTTTCCCGTTCACCTTCGAAACTGTAGGACCGAAATTAACAGGAGCTTCAATCGAAGATAACTGATTTTATGAGGAGTAACTTAGGCTACTTTTATTGTAGAAAAAACTAATAGTGTTCGCGCAAATGTATAAACTAAACAAGCGCGACCCACGCGCACGCTAATACTAGACGAACATTTTTTTTATTGGTTTCCACGCGGATGACAACTAGCAGCTTATAAATATCTAGGAGGTGTTTATTTAAGCGTACTTTTTCTTGAACATGGACTTTACAAGAGCTGGTTTACTTGTACTATGGCGTTACGAGATCGTTCCATCTCGTGCTCTATTTCAACAGCATAAAGTCGTTAATACTTCGACGTGAATATTCTTCTTCCTTTACACAATTTGTTGAGAGGTTTCCGTAATATCTTTCCTAACATAATAGATAATCTTATCGTATTAGAAGTTTTGTTAGTGCTTTGTATTCTTTGATCTTGAGTATTATTTGATATTTCTATTATAGTTTATATGCGAATTAGATAGTAGACGATTCGCTGTTCATTTTTTTGAAAACAGAACACTCCGTTTCTTCCCATCGTTCAATGTAAGATAAGAAATAGAAAACTGGTACACCTAATTACTCTTTCATAGAGAACATTTTCATGCCTTAGATTTTATTATAACACATCACTAGGTGGCGCTGGTGTTGTTTTATTCGGTTTTAGATCATTGATAGGTCACCTTCAGATATTGCGTTCGTTCGTATGTTCCAATCGGTGTGAATGAGTCGGTGCTTTCGGTGAAGGAGAACATCGTGATGCAAGCATTGCATGACGATAGAGCTTTTTCTAAGTCTCTCTCTGGCTAGCTATCATACTCAAGTTGGAAATCTGTTCTCAAGCAACTGTTGATGTCTACCGACAGTTGCACTTGAGAGCCAGTTCCCCTCTAGATTTAGCGTGTTTCACATCTTAGACCACATCGATGTTTAGCATGACGTGACATTGTGCTTAATGACTAACGGTCGTTAATTCGATGTGTAGTATGTGTGCGTCATTTATTCTTATATGAATGATTAGCTTAGCTAGTGAAGCTTAGATAGATTTGCAATGTTGCATCAAAAGCAACAGCCCACAGATTCAGAACAGATTCGGCCATTTTGGCGCTTTTGAGCTTGTTGCCAACGGCTGGGTACCTTAAGCGCTCGCCTTAGTCTAGTGAAGCCGTGAAGTTTCATCACCCAATAACGCTAAGAACTAAGAACGGCGCATAGCAAAAACGTAGATGAACACTTGTTATGATTTTATTCCGACGTTCCCACCGAAAATGTACGCCAAAAACATTCACTACACCTCGGTTTTTAATAACTATTTCTAGTATTAAAATTCTACTGCCCTTTCCAATGTTCAGTCGTGGTGTTTCATTGCTACCTTATACATAACAGGTTATTAACTGGTGCCCGCGGCATCGTTCCCGTGATTTTTTTTATGAACAAGCTAGTTTACCCGCAGTTTAGCTCGCATTTAATCTACCCATCAGGAACAGTACATTTTTCTGGGTTATGTACCATGATTTTTTCTATGTTGCTGACAACGTGCATGCAAAATTTAATAATGATCGGTTAAGGCGCGAAAGCGCCCCAAATAAACAAACACACTGACATTCCCAATAATATTCGTTTAGATTATCGGGTGGTTTTTTATGTAGCTTTCTAAACAACGAGAGTTTTGGCGGGCTCTTGGTCTGTCATGTAGTGGATTTTATATTTAATTCATGATCTTGTGTTATTTGGCTCCACATTTTGTAATATTGGTGGTATCTTACGTAATATAGTTCGGTTATTGTGGACAAGTAACGTGAATGGGTAATAATGCTACGGAGTTTGCATTCTGAGATGCCGCAAAAACTCCATGGTAAGTTCAATGAAGACAATATTAAGGTAATATTATTAGCTACTCGACAATGGCAGTGATAAATTAAAAGATTGGTTGTCAAAAAAAAACCGACTACACTTATACAAATTTGAAATTACTTCTGTTAGATTTTGTCATTACTATGCCCACGGATACACTACGTACGTACACTACAGATGACATACCTACGGACACACGCAATGTTGTACGAATATATCATAGGTAATACTTTGAAAAGTCTTCTATTAACTAGTAAAAGTCTTGTCAAAATCGGTCCAGCCGTTCAGAGGTTAGCCCAAACACGGACAAATAACAGATACTTCAATGCTATTCATTTGTTAAATGATTAAAGACAATTTACATCAGTGACATGGTTTTTTAATTCGTACGTATCGTTTATATGGGCCCTCGTTTGCATGAATTATCATATCATTACAAGGACGGACACACGGACAGATAGACGCGTGTAATTAAACAATAAATTAAACTCCTTATAAACGAAATGTTTTAAAGTTATGCGCGTGCGCATGCGTCGTATACATCGTATGTTAAAAAATTGTGCAACTTATTTAATTAGCTAACTTGTGTAGATTTTTTTTTATATTATAGGGGACAAACGAACAGGTGGGTCACCTGATGGTAGGTGATCACCGCCGTCCATAGACACTAGCAACACCAGGGGAGTCGCAAGTGCGTTGCCGGCCTTATAATATATGTGGGCCTCCGGCGCTCTCACTGACCGAACGAAACGCAACAGTGCAAGCACTGTTACTTCACGTCGGTTTTCTGTGAGAGGGTGGTACTACCCCGGGCGAGCCGACCCATTCATTCTGAAACCAGTAATAGTTTCAGCGTAGCTCTACCACCTTGAATTTTATACATACTCTTATAATAAAAATGAAGTGTCTGTATGTAATATCAAAATAACGACTTTTTACTGATTGGATATGAACGTATACACGATACTGATAACAAAAATACAATTTTTAAAATTTTTGTCTGTCTGCCTGTATGTTCCGGGTAATCTCCGAAACGGCTGGACCGATTTTGACAGAAATTTCACTGACGGATAGTTAAAATTACAGCGGGCAACAGCTACTCTTTATTCCATGAGCCGATAAATATAAATTAGAATTTAATTTATTTTATTAACGTGCCTCATACTGGCGGTTTTCTTTCATTCTATATATTATCCTTTTCAATATTTCACTATTGTTCTGTAGCTCTTATCTGTGGTTGTTTTAGAATCTGTACGTCATTCTGACAGTCTACGCGCACCCCGAACGGCGCGAGTACGTTGCAATCACATTAATATTGTGCAACCGCTATAGTTATCGAAGGGCATAATATATCGTGCTGAAAGCGCTCCGCAGACACCTGGTGATCATTGTGTATCCCGGGTACCAAGAACAAGGGGACAGACCTAAGGTCAATGTTCCATCCGTATTCTAAATCGTCGTTGACGTCAAACCAATCAAAGTCAAGTCATTTCGACGTTTTAAGGAGTTTGTCGTTAAATCGAGTGTCGTTATATAGAGTTTACATTGTATTTAAAGTTATGGATTTCTGCAAAGTAACGCCTTAAGGAATCAAAAAAACGATGTTGTTATTTAAATAATTTATAAAAGCAAATAATGCCACATCTATTAACAGTATTCTATTATAAACGAAAAAAATCATGAGGATGGATAGATGAATGTTTGTTACTCATTTACGCTAAAACTACTCAACATATTTTGATGAAACTTTAGAGTAATATAGCTTATACATCAAAGTAACAAATGAGCTATAATATTTTAAAGGTATTGTTAAATTGAGTATAATGTAACGATAAGTGTTGTGAGTTGGAAAAAGTACTACCATTTGAGAGGTATGTCGACATACGCTACATAAAGTTAGAGTTAAACGAAGATAATGTATGTTGGGATTGTTTTTCTTATACAGTTCTAAAAGATACTCCGAGAGATACTAAGAGAGAGAGTGTTCCGAATAGCTATTCAGATTGATACCTCCTGCCGAGTTTGTTACAGAGTTGAATCCCATCCATGTCATCTTAATCGTTAGATGTTGTCTACTGTACAGTTTTTGCGTGCGTTTCTTCCATGTACGTCGTATTATAGGAATGAACTTCAAGCGGTGGCTTTTCCGGACCGATATAACTTACAAATCTTCAGGAAACGAGCCTCCTGCCTTCTCAAGAGCCGGCAACGCATCTTTTATGTCCCTCGTGTCGCAGGTGTTTATGGGTGGCTCTGACTACTTGCCATCAAGTGACCCGCATATTCGTTTATCCTCAATCGCATAAAAAAAAATTGAAACTGGATAGTGTGTTTACAATGCAATCCAATTATTAGTATTAAATAAATTCTTATCCAAATCCAAGAATCTTATCGTCTCTGTCATATAAAATAGAATACATTACATTTCATAATCATCATAGATAAGTTTTAAAAATCGTTGCAGCCTAATCCGTCGCATCGGTTATAGAGCGACGTGCGCTTACGACAAATGTTCAAATTATGGAAATCCTATAAGTATTCGTTATCTAACAAATATAAGTATAAAAAATACAACGATAGTTCCAACCGGTGATCTTACCTTATCCGCGTTGAAATTACATGCGAATATACATTTTTTTTTTTTTACTTTATCAATTTTTGTATCGAAGTCTTTCTTCTCAGGCTAACAAGTGGAATGCATATACTCTAATATTCTAAACAGAGAGAGGAGCATATTTTGATGTTTGTATATATTAGGTAAACTCCAGATCCACTACACCGATTTGATAAATTCCTTCACTATTTAAATGGTACCCTATTCTAAATGGGTATAGGCTATCTATTATATGAATATATACAAATCACATAAAGTTATGACGGTATTTGTGAACTAAGTCGGAGAAGACAACACCTATCCGCGACAGTATATACCCATCGACTAACTATGTTTAGGCAAAAAAAACTCATCATAAGCAATCAAACAAAAGATGAACGTTGAAATAGTTCTGCTCTGATGACAATTAAAATTTTTATATCGTTATACGAATTGCTGTTTGTTTGTCTTGCTAAAATGCGAGAATGGATGGACCGATTTGACTAATTTTGATTTTGAAATATTTGTAAAAGTTCATGGAAGGTTTAAACGGTGAGAAACATAAATAATAAGTAAATGAAAATAATAAAAAAGACAATTTAATATTCAAATACAAAATGTTTCTAGCTATGAAACATTTGATGTCATTTGTCATTTTAGAAATAAAATATTGTCATTCCTTTGTCAAATATTTATAGGTGCGTTCAGAAATTTGTCTCTTTCATGACTGTAGTAATAAGAGGTCCGATCTCTCTGGTATTTTTGTTGGAATACAAAGCAGTTCTGTTTCATAAATAAAAATAGTACATGAGAAAGCTTTAAATTGATTAAGCGCATAACTGTGTTGCACTTATAATGTAAAGAAAAATTTTGTATTAAGTTTTGACCACATTTTACACCAATACTACATGTATTTGATACGAAGCTCAGCGGGTAATCTAGTGTTTAATAAATCGGCCCTAACTTCACACAGTTTTATACTGAGATAAATACGTACATAATTTAAAAAAAGTCTTTTGCAAGTTCCATTACGAATTAAAAAAGAGAAAACGAAAGTAAGTAATCATTATTTAGAACTTCCCGTATGGTTAAAAATAAGCAAAATTAAAGTTCCCTTCCGCTCCACTTTGGTATTTAAGTGATAATTGAACGAACCCATTGGTAACGGAAATTCTGAATTTTAGCGTAACTAGTTATTCGTTACGGAAGTATCAGTTATATAATTAACCATCGATCTAGTGTATGCTAGAAACTCTGGAATTGTGAGATTATAGTACGCACAGCCATATGAAAGGGTTCTTCCATTGATTTGTTGTCATGTCTCGTCACCAGAGCGTCCGGGTCCGTCGCGTTGGTCGCTATAATAATTGCATTACAACGCGTAGCAATGCGGCCAACTTTCTGGGAACACTTCCGTATGGCAACAAGTTGAATGACATTCATTACCGATTATTTAAAAATATTTATATCGACACATGTGTACCTAAACAAAATTGAGGGGTTTTATGTCTGTCCAAGTTAATCCCCGATATGGCTCAATTTACAGGCAGATAGCAGATTTTGCAGAGTACTATCTAGGCTAACATCGCGCTTTTCTATAGCAGTTATAGACAGTAATTATAAATCTTAATTAAAGTAATTTAAAATTGTTATGAAATAAAAAAACGAAGTCAAGGTTATGTAACATGCTAGTATTGCCCGCAGCTCCACATGCGTTTTTTTATAATAGTAAATTACTTCTTATAACATCAGCTATCTGTTAGTGTAAGTTCCGTGAAAAATGGTTCTAACGTTTTGGAGATAGTACTGCAAACGAAGCCATGGGTAAAGGCTAGTCCAAACTAAAAAAACCTTCAATTACTTTTTATAACATTAGCTATCTGTCAGTGAAAGTCCCATGAATACAGGTATAATCGTTTTGGAGATAGTACTACAAACGAAGCCACGGATGACAGCTAGTCTAAAATAAATTAGCCTATGTTACCCGCTGTAATTTTAACTATCCATCAGTGAAATTTCAGTTAAAATCGGTCCAGCCGTTTCGGAGATTACCCAGAACAAACAGACAGACAGGCAGACAGACAAAAACTTTAAAAATTGTGTTTTTGTTATCAGTATCGTGTATACGTTCATATCCAATCAGTAAAAAGTCGTTATTTTGATATTACATACAGACACTTCATTTTTATTATATTTATAGATTATAAATTAATTAGTTAATTTTCCTTGCATAGTTTAAAATTGTAATTAAATTGTTGAATTATGCATATAATTGAAAGTTCTCAGTATTATTATAGTTTTATTGTAAAATATATATTTAATTTAATCGGGTAACTTAAAATTGCATATAATACAAACAAAGGTTGCCCAAAAGACCGTTATTAGAGCGCGAGTTATCTCGCGGTTAGATCGCTAATTCAACGATGGTCGCGATAACTATATTTCATGGGGTCCCTCGTTTGGGCATCAATTTGGACATTTTTAATTAATGCCCAGATAAAAACTACGTGAACTCGTATTAAAAACATTATTTCTGTTTTTATTTATGTGTTTAGTCATCGCCGAGTTTCCGCTTCGATGGGTCTCTCATAAAGCTGTATGCGTTTAGTGGTAGGCAGACTTGATGGAAATATAATGAAACAGAATTGATAGAATACGGCGATTGTGCAAGGTAAAGTGGAAATTCAGAAAATTAAAATGTGTGCGTTATTCTCCGCGCATCGATGAGTCGCTATGTCGTTTTATTTGTAATAGCAAGTTTGTTACCGCTAATCTCCGATAGTACTGACCCTATATAGGTTAGACTTTTAGTGGTATTCTCCAGGTTTTATATAATTATACTCTTCTATAAGTTTCCAGCAATATACATGTATATAAAAATATTGCCAAATGTATGTAAGCACATCACTTCAAAACGAGCGCATCTATTTGGGTAATTATTTTTTGTTGTATTCGCATGAAAAAACAACAAAGTACAAAGTATTTTTTTTGTTAGTAATTAATTAATTAGTAAAGTAATTTACGAAGTAATTTTAGGAGCAAAGTAGATCTTTACTCTATTATTTTTTAACAATTGTATTCTTCTGAACATTTAATTGTTCTCATCAATTATTAACAATTATTTTGTTAAGATATAAACATAAAACAAACCATGAGCAGTCACGGGCTTTAGCTATTGTAAATAAGTACATCGTAAGTAACAGGAGGTATTAATTATGTTGTTCTTTTAGGAAGAGACCTGTGTACAATTGTGGGACATTTATATGTGGAACTAGCTGTTATTAATTTAATAAAGTACTGGCTGTATATAATGGTGTCATGGCACCGCGTTATGGCCAATTAAAAATATATGCTTACAAATCGATTAGCGTGTTCGTGTTTACGCGACGCATCTGCCGCGTTCCAAATTTCAATAATTACGTGTGTTTTTTTTTAATCTTTTTAAAAACAAACATTGACATCGGAATCGCCTATTATGCAAGAGTCCTGTCATTTGTTACTAGAATTGACGTTTCATGTAAATGATAAAATTAACGTGAAATAAAAAATATCTACTAGGTACGGAATTTATTTATGTAGGACTAATTTACTATAAACAATTGATATTATTTTTAGCTATTTTTATTTTATATGCATAATAAAATATTTAGTAATACGTATTTTTACGTAATATACGTAAATACGTAAATACGTAATTACGTTTATATTATTATATTTAAATATTCCCGCTAAAACTCGCATCAAGCCGACGGATTGACGTCGCACCATTCTTTTTTCGGTATTCTGGTTTGGGCTGTGCCTTGATATGTTAGTCAATCAGTTATTTTTTTTAATGTATATAGATATAAGATAAAGAGTTTAAAATAACTTATGTATAGACACGTATGTGAAGTGGCGGGAAATTGTTAATTAAATAAAATAAAATTGCCCAAGGATATATATAGGCATCAAAAATATATTTTAGGATCAAAAATAGACTTAATATTTCGTTTTAATTACCATTATATTATCCGTTATATTCTTTTTTTTTTGTAGGAAGAACTAAGAAGAATTCACTGTCGGTGTGAAATAGCAACAACAATTGTCGCCATCATGCCGACCTGCTAAAGTGCCTCGTCAAACCTCGTTGCATGCGATATCGTAAGAGGAATGGGATACACTGGTCGGGAGGCGAGTCTACATCTTTACAGTACGACAGAGATAAGAATTTTCGAACATTTTCGTTCTTGCCGGCATAGTTACTACTGAGAATTTGTGGAGACGCGTACCGCCAGCGTGGTTCTGTAGCGGAAAGGAAATAATAAGGTATTATAATTGTTTTGCAATTGATCTCACCTCATATAAATATAGCTGGTAATGAAAGAGTTGACCTCTTAGCTAGAGAAGATTCATCCGAGGGTGCTTATTAATATATTTCAAACTTACTTGCATATATATACTCCATAGTTAAAAACATTTCCTATTCTCATTGGAAGGAGTATTTTGATAAACGTTCAAAAGCAAAAGAAATATAGTACAAAACGATTCAGCCACATCCCCTAAAGTCACCCTGGATTGGTGATACCTATTACTGATAGCTATCGGGAAGCGATCATAAGAATGAGATTACGCTCAGGACCCATTCTATGCAATAATTTCCCTTTAATAATGCGTAGATTGTCATCACCATTTACCAAAGTTGCGGACTAATCGACGATGTTCACCGCATCTTGCCAGAATTTGTTCGAATCTTATACTTTCACGTATAAGATCTGGGCTCAATGTCTCTAGTTCATTCCACTTTGGCTTGTATAACTTTTTATTATCTGACCCTACATTTAAATGTAATGTTTGTATCTGTATTATGCTACTTAGACGATATGGTCACGCCGAGGACTAAGGCTTCAATAATAAAAAAGTTTACATTTCTACACGACACGAAAACACATACCGAAGAACGCGTGGTGCTTATAAAATTCGTATTTTGAAACTTAAAAATCCATTATCATTTTTTTTATTATAGGGACTAAGTAAGTAGCATTTGAAAGATGAGCGCAAAATGACAGACCTTTATAATTTTTTTTTCATATACGAGTATAGTAGATTAAGCAAAAATGTAATGTTACATATAGTCAGTTAAGGATATCAAAGAAACATTGCGACGGCAATATATTAACAGGACGAAGTGTAAAAATAATGTCGGACCGCACGCGCAACGAATTCAATTTTGTTAAATTGACAGTTCTGATAAGAACAAAACGGCGCGAATCGCCGCCGAGTGCCGCGGCCGGGCGCAATCGAAGCGTGGCAACACTTGCGCGGCACGAGCGATCGCCCGATAAAACGTTCCATTTTTAATTAAATTGAGATTCCTTAATACTTGTTACGCGGTTCGCGATAGATGGTACTGTTTCGTATTTTATGTTTACGGCTCTATTTTAGTGGTGATAAAATACGATTTAGCTTGCCCGCTTAGTCCCAGTGGGAATGAGTGGTATTTTTGGGGTCATTTTTAATGGTTTAATGATTAGGGTTGCTGATTTTTGGTAGTTTGCTTAATAACATTTTTTTTTTTTATTCCATTGACCTTTCGACTTTTTTTTATCCATATCCACAGCGAATCCGTCTGGTATCAGCTAGTTGTTATATAAAATAATATACTGAATAAAAGGAATTTTGCCAAGTGTCTTTTAGACCCTTGATCTATTGTATAATATACCGTTGCCCGCAGTTCCGCAAGCGTTTTTTTTTAAATTGTAAATTACTTCTTATAAAATCAGCTATCTGTTAGTGAAAGTTCCGTGAAAATAGATCCAATCGTTTTGGAGATAGTACTACAGACGAAGCCACGGATGACAGCTAGTGTAAAATAAAGTAGCCTATGTCATCCGCTGTAATTTTAACTATCCGTCAGTGAAATTTCTATCAAAATCGGTCCAGCCGTTTCGGAGATTACCCGGAACAAACAGACAGACAGACAGACAAAAATTTTAAAAATTGTGTTTTTATTATCAGTATCGTATATACGTTCATATCCGATCAGTAAAAAGTCGTTATTTTGATATTACATACAGACACTTCATTTTTATTATATGTATAAATAACATCTCATTTTAAAAATAGCAAATGCACAATATGATCAGAATAACACATAAACTTTAATATATAAATATAGTTTAAATTCCTCAAGATAAAACTATAAGTATTAGGCAAATGTGAAAAGATCCTGCTATCAGAGAGCTATCTTGGAGTTACAGAGACATCATTTATTAAAGGTAAATAGCTAGTATTTTGTTTCAAAGTAGCGAATATTTAACTATATATTAAAAAAAAATGCACGGACTTGACTGTTAAGCCTGGTAACCCTGGTCTAGCGTGTGGCGTTCGATTCGTGGAATGCAAGACGGTAATTAACGGACAGTCGACGTAAACCAATGTAATCTCTATTACGCTGCGATAAAATCGAAATTGCTTTTTAATGGGCATCACTGGTATCGTGACGGCACGCCGTTTACCGGGTAAAATGTTGGCGTAACATATTTACGATGAGTAATAATCGCGTTTAATATCGCGAATCGCTTAATTAAATTGATAATATTATTATATCTCCCGATAATGGACGAATAGGTATAGTAATGATGTGTTATTATTACTGCGCTTGTTAAATTTGACTAATTATAAACGTATTTGTTTGTCTTACAATTAATACGAATTTAATGTTTATTATTGACGCCATTGGCTGAAGCTTAATATCTTGACCAGAGCGAGACATATGGGAGACATATTATTATTCTACAATTTTTTTTATTTTATAGGAATATTAGCGGCCCGCTCCTACTTCGCACGGGTATAAAATATATAGCCTATATCATTCACTGAAAAAATGATTAAAATCAATCCAGTAGTTTTTCCATTTATTCATTATTGCCCGTGGCTCACACGCGTTAAATTTTTGAGTAACCCTAAAAAATAACAGTATTTCCCCACTATTTAATTTATGTTATTATACATATAAACCTTCCTCTTCAATCACTCTATCTATTAAAAAAAACACGTCAAAATCCGTTGCGTAGTTTTAAAGATTTAAGCATACATAGGGATATAGGGACAGAGAAAGCGACTTTGTTTTATACTATGTAGTGATGTGTATTTATTCGCACTAATTTATATAAGGTCAGTATCTGTATGTATATGTCTCTTTATTATTACATTATTTATTTATTACATTTCACAGATTTTTTTTTCTATTTATTCACTACTACTAAACATCATAAATCACACCACACAACACATGTACGTCATCGCTTAGCGCACACATAACTCTCTGGGTCCTGAGTGAAAATCAGCGCTGGAGGATTAATCCCCTTCAGCACATATCCTGACTCAGGGCCCATTTGCCACACACAATGTACTTCATTGAAAATTTTTATTTATAAGTTTTTTTATTTATTTGTTTAGATTATAGCTATGTAATCATGGTAGTAATAATTGAATTGTGTGAGGTAAATAAATGTGTTTCTTTCTTTTCTTTCTATATGGAAAATATTTCAAAATAACAATTAAGTAAGCCTCTGCAGACACCGCGTTGATCGGCGGCTCGGCGCAAGTTAGAATCCTTGCGAATGTGTGAATTTCAGCGAAATCATAACTGGTGTTAGATCCGTTTCTAAGCCCACCTGGCTAGCTACATCACCCTCAAGATGAAAATCTGTCGCCAAGTACCTATGGGTGTGTTCCGGCAGCAACATTATAGACCCAATCCCTACAGGCTTAGCCTGTTTTACATCTCAGATCACTTCGTAATTTAACATTAGGTGAGGTTGTCACCAAAAATTAAAACCTGTAAAGTTTAAAAAGATGGGTTAAATGGAAGAACTATATGCATTTCTCGACTTCGGGGTCACAATAATTTCATAATACTCAAAGCACTGTTTCTATTTTGTTTGAATACACCAATTTCTGGAACATCAGATCAGATTAAAAACAAATCTTAAAGGACTATTTATTGAGGAAAATTATAAGCTATTTATCATCACGCTGAGACCTATAGGAATGAAACAATCATCATAAAAACTGTAGGTGAGAAAGTATACTAAGAAAGAACATGCTTATAAATAATATTTGCATTTTGTTTTTCAATTGATTTTTCAATACACTTTATAAAATACTAGCGGCCACCCGCGACTTCATTTGCGTTTGTATTTCTATAAATTATGACACAATACATTGTCTTCATGTAGTCGGAACGGTTTCAGTAGCGCACACCGAGATGGCGCTCCGATGGCTGGATAATTTCAACTTTATTTGACATTTATTGTTATATTCTGGTTAACTGAAACATTATTTTTTTATGTTTTTTTTTTATTTTCTTATTTTCGCATGAATATATTCAAAATTAACAGTATATTGGTAGAAAGACTTGGTCGCAATTTGATACGAGTCACTTCCCTTCCTCCCGACGCGTTGCATGAGCATGATATAAAAGGTCGCAAAGATGAATTAGTCATGATTTAGGTGTAAGTCAGAGATCCGTGGTAATTTCAAAATTCTTTAAATGCCTCGAGTTTAATGATCATTTGCTTAAAGAAAATTATCTAACGTTTTGAAAGTAGACTCCTTCTCTATAAAGCCCAAAAGATCGAAGGAACCTAGGCATACGAGGATTGTTACAAAGTATTACATGACCTAATTCTCTTCGAATGAAATTTGCAGCATTCTTGAAGTAGATGCTAGAAATTTTGCACAGATGTGTTGTCGTAAGTCATACTAATTTCTCGTTAAGGATATGCAAAGTAAAGACGGTATGTGCGAGTACACAATTTCGCCAATGTCACGTGTTTAAAACCAAAATAGATTCTTCTAAATGATTACTGCCATTGTCGAGTAGGTAATAATATTACAAGCGTCTCGTACTTATTTCAATGTTCTGACAAGATGCTGGCCTTAGAATTTTCCAGGCAATTTTTGTGTCAAGTCAGAACTCATGCTCCGTGGTATTATTTCCCATCCACTTCACTTATACAGACTAACTGAAGTATATTACGTAAAATGAAATCAAATGATACAAAATATATATTCGAATAACTCAAGATTATGATTAAAATATAAAATCCACTACACGACATTCTAAAGTCCCGCCAAAAACTCTTGCTCACTTGTTAACAGTATTAATATATTTTTTTAAAACTGGATTGGTTGCCAATATTATTTTTTTTTTGTAATTTGTCAATACCATTGTTGCGTGTCCTTTAAGCCTAACTTTTTTACTATTTTTTTGAATCTATAAAGATCGCACAACAGACTGACAAACTAAGCTCACTCCAAAAACTTTCACTGCAGTGAATTGCTTCCAGACCATAACAATTTATAAACAGATGACACAAACACAGCAGATTTATATATTAAATAAGGGCTTGTTTGATCACCGACTAAGTATGTGTTTGACATTACGTGACATTAAAATACTATTCCTCTTCTCAATCCTTACCACTACTGTCTTCCCATTACGGTTTAGGTACAGAAAGCATTATGATATTATAAGAATGCCTATTCTAAACACTTATGCTTTTACACAAAATTTATTAAGCATGAATACGATTTTATTACTCCCTACCCGCAAATACGTGACCGGAAACGTGCGGCTGTGGACCGGAAGCATCGGAAGTGGCCGGTTAGCGTTGACGCCGCGTGACTCCGTTTACAACTACCCTCGTTTTATAAACACTGATTACCATCTTAAAATCGTTGACAGCCGCCACGCGACCGTTTTGTTCTTTCATCCTGATTATCATCGCGCTTTGATTTCGTTATGGTATTAGCATTTGCTAATACAATACATTATTGTTCACTAAATGAATATAATTAATAGTTTTATTTGTTGATCCTGTCTACATTATTAGTACCCCTTGTACTTCTCCTTCGGAGTGAATCTCCTCAAAGCAAAACCTTTTTAAAGTAATAAAAGAAACAAAAATAAAATACTAGATTGTTCTGTATTTGTTTTATTTCCCGCCATATTACCAGCATAATTACAATATTGCGTATTCGATGACGTTGATCATTCCACTACTATCAATAAATAACGTTATTATTTTTTAATAATAATTATGTAAGCATCGTTTTTATCCATTTATTAATTACACTAGCAACATTACAGAATTACATTGAAGCGACTTGGCAACATAGTTATAAAAATTACATAAAATGGCACGACCTCGTTTTAAAAATATTAACCTCTTTAGTAATAAGTAGAAAAAAAACTACTTTTTGCACAAATAATATCATTTAACTTCAATTGCTTTTTTGTTATAATATTTCACGTTAACTTAGCATTTATCGTACAAACAAAATTGTCTATTAACATTTATCGTTACTGATAACGTTTAGTTAAAACCGTTATTTTTAATTACTCAAAGTAGTAAGAAATTACCCTTGCTACTTATTTCTTTATTAAAAGCATAATATTCAGTTCGTCGAATCGCTATTATTTACAATAAAAATATTATCTAAAAACTTATTCAACAAATAAATACAATGGAATATTTTAATAATTCTTATTTACAAACAATTTACATCTATATGGAAAATTTCATTGTTTTTTTTTTTGTACGTTTATCCGAATTTATAATTATGATGTAGAGCATATTCGAAAAAGTCCGCCATTTTGTAAAGTCACGATCGGTCATATTCGAAGATAGAAAATAACGGCCGTTTGGCATCGTCCACAATAAACTATATACACAAAAAGTCTGGTATTTGTCTGGGTTAATCTCGGAAATTACTGGACCGATTTTAACGAAACTTTTATTGGCAGATAGATTTTTCTAAGTATAATCTAGACTGCACATCGGTATGCTTTTCTATATAAAGTCCGTGATGTTCAAATTTAACAGAGGTTAAATGGGTCAGATAATTATTTGGTTTAGGTGGTCATGATACTGTTACAGTTTATGAGCAATACAGAACATTGAATAAAGAGAGTTAATTGTCAAAACAAATAAGTTACGAAGGGTTTTTTTTTGTATTCTACAAACAATTATCGACTTTTATAAACGTCATTAAGTTATCCGAAGAGAAGTTACACTTATATTCTGAAAACCAAATTTAGACCATCTACTAATTTTGATACCAAACATGACTCATTGAACCGGGTAGAAAAAGTCCCAACGAGTTATGAACATCAAAATGGAAACGAGACCACATCAATTTTATTCAAAATGTCGTATTTGCCTAATTGTTTTTGTAGTAGTTTTTTGGTCGTAGATATAATAAAATTCAACAAAAAATTGGCGGTCGAATCTTCCGACCTAAGGGGAAGGGGTATCCGACTTAAACACAAATCGGGGAGAACTAGAAAAGTTTGCGCCTTTAGCGAAGTACGTCTAACTTATTTTTTGGATGAAGTATAAATTTGGGAACATAAGCCCACAGGCGAATAAAACAATATAATGTATAGATAATCCTTAATATTACAAACTAAAAGACGGCAGATGCTCCCCAATTTGTTTGAACGACAGAAAGATTTAAGACCAGTGGAATCGGTCCACTAATAGCGTACTTCACGACAACTTAACGTCAGCACTATCTTCCGGTTAAGGGCCATTGCCCAGAGGTGGAATATTTACCAACCGATATTCATTATATTTAATTAGCTAACGTAATTAAAAAAAAAATACTGGCACTTATCCAATAATCACATGTATATTAAATTTTATAATTTGAACGATTTTGGCATTTAACACTCACATGATATGACTAGGTCCATATATCTTTACACTAAAATTATTTTAACTTTAATAATGTCCGTCCGCGTCGATCCTACGAGCGGGGTCAATTGAGCACTATACTAGACTTGACAGCGGCGCTCTGGAAGTGACCGGGGACGCTGGAAGCGGTTGAAGCTGCTGAGGGGCTTGCTGAGGGAAATAGACACCTGGTTCGTTAGGGAACTGAGGGTGCATCGGTAAGGGTGTATGAGGGATGGATGTTGGTCTCGACTCGTGGTATAATATCGGGACACGTACAAGACGCTGAGCCGCGTGGGCCATGTTCGCTGCTTCCAATTCAGCAGCTAACTGCCTTTTCCACTTGTTCCGTCGATTCTGGAACCAGATCTTCACTTGGGTTTCGGTTAAGTGCAGGCTGGCGGCGAGGCCAGCCCGCTCCGAACTGCTCAGATATCGTTTCATGTCAAAAGTGGACTCCAGTTGGAAAACTTGAGAACGGGAGAAGACCGTCCGAGTTTTCTTCTTTCGCTTGCCGAGATTCGCGTTGGGATCGCGTTTCTCGTCTTTGTCGAAGTCGTCGCTCTCGTCTATATCAGGGTCGGAGTCTTGCGGGTCTTGTTGTTGAGGGTAGAGTGCGGGATGGAGACGTGGTGATCGGGGAGAGGAACGGGAGGGAGAGGGAGGTGTCGGTGCGCGGGGTGGACTCCGTGGTCGTGGTGACCCACCAGCCGAGCCTTCTTCGTTGGTGGTCGAATCCTCTGTAACAATATTTTTACCTTTAAAATACAGTTTAACACCATCTAGCGGAGAGATAAAGTAAGCTGGATAGCATATAAACCTTCGCTTATAAAACACGACGTGTAATCGGTCTAAAGGAGTCTATATATCATTGTGAAATATTAGAATTTGTTAAACTACTAGCTTGTGGCCGCGACTTCGTTCTCATAAAAATAGTTTTGTTGTTTCATGGGATCTAAGTGTTTTATCTAAATTAATTACGAAATATCTCTTCTTTTTTTAACATATTTTTGTCGCTTATACATAACCTCATCTCATAGTGACCTCGAGTCACCTTTGTTAACTTTTATCGCTACTGATCAGACTATGGGGAAACGTATAACGTATATAACTTAAATAATACTATGTAAAGGCCTCTATCTGACAGTAAAAGTCTCGTCAAAATCGGTTTAGCGATTTTGGAGATTAGAACGGATAAAGACAGACACGTTATCAGGAGTGCCGAATAGGACATGAGGTACTTTGTATTAAGAAAAAAAAAACTATTCCCGGGGGATATGTCAAATAAATATAGAAGAAAGCGAAGCCACGGGCAAAAGCTAATATTGATATATAAAAGAAGACAACTACGTTATACAATTCGTTCGACGTTCGCAGACGTTTCGAACTACGTACAAGATGTCGTTTCTGCCTCCTAGTTGAATTAACGAGTTAACCAAGAGGCCGCTTTTGCCTCCTAGTTGAATTAGCGTGTTAAATATACGAAAATCCTTCGAATTGCCCACTGGAAGGCGTCGTTACCCTCGATTCGAATCAGGATTATAAACCCATTGTAACAGTATACGTGGAAAGGCATCCGATACGTGTCGATTTAGCCCGCGTCGAAGCCTCACTAGTGCAATACACACTGATTTGTCGTGCTCTATTGACTTAACATGGTTCTCTCGTACCATGTTCATTCGTTACGGCGACGAATTCGATTTATAATGTATTTTTACACGTAAATGAACGCATTATTTTAGATTTTGATAGCTCTTTTCGTACCTCTCCAGTCTATTGCTGTGATTGGAAGGAAATTCGTCTGTATATGCCGTTTATAGGAATGAAAACACGTGGCAGCTATTTCGCCGGCGCGTTAGAAGTATGACTACATAGTATAAAACAAAGTCGCTTTCTCTGTCCCTATATCCCTATGTATGCTAAAATCGTTAAAACTACGCAACGGATTTTGATGCGGTTTTGATGATTGTCTGCCTATTATATCACACTGTAGAAGCAAAACATTATTAAGTTTTACTTTAATCGGGTGGTCTAATGTAGAATCGTTTTTTTTTCTTATGCCTTTAAAACAATTTCACAATTGTTGTAACTATAGCTGTCAGTTTTTGATAATCGGTCAAGACTGTGCCTTTTAATATAGAAGGTCGAGTTTTATTTATTACATCAATCTGAGATGTTTAATTTTTGTATAGCTGTGTAAGTCCATACATCTTAAATGCTTATTACAACTAGTATCAACGCACGACTTCGTCTGAGTAATTGATTATCTTAACAATATCACTACATAGTATAAAACAAAGTCGCTTTCTCTGTCCCTATATCCCTATGTATGCTTAAATCTTTAAAACTACGCAACGAATTTTGATGCGGTTTTTTTTAATAGATAGAGTGATTGAAGAGGAAGGTTTATATGTATAATAAAATCCATTAAATAGTGGAAAAATACTGTTATTTTTGTGGTTAGTCCAAATTTAACGAGTGCGGGCCACGAGCAGTAATGAATAAATTAAAACTACTGGATCGATTTTAATCATTTTTTTAGTGAATGACATAGGCTATATATTTTACACCCGTGCGAAGCCGGAGCGGGCCGCTAGTATGCAATAAACTATATCCACTTCTTGCTATTGACTCGCCACGTTTTCTTATAAGTGCAATGTACTTATAATATAAGAGTCTAAACGATATAAATTAATTTTTACTGCTATTGTACGTTCATGAAAGTGATTGAAGTTAAGTAAATATCTTTATAGTTCCTACAAATAACATACATTTTCTTGCACGTTATTGAAGTTGTACTCCTTTGGCGAATGATGAGAGTAAATGTTTACGATGCGCGCGCACACCGTCACGAAAAACCGACACCCTGGAGTTGGCTACAGTCAACGCTTTATACAAAAAAAAGTATGTATGTATTAAATACCGTTTTTTCTATTGTTAGTGTCGTTTTTTCTACAAACGTAGAATAAGGCGAAGGATACAATTTTTGAAAATATTTTTATCTTGTTACGCCAAAGAAGTATAACCTCTAACGCGTGTACATAAGTACACACACACACGCGCGTATTTTTTTTTTCATTTGTCATATCTCCCAAGTTGAAATGATGCGGTGTAAAGGGTAGTTTTAATCCATATCAAATATCCAACGTATGTAACTAAACTATTTAACTTTATAAGAATTATAATATATTTGTTCAAATTACTTCGCAAATACAATAAATTATCCTTATGAAATAGACCATATCTGAGACTTTTCTGTAAGCTTTTTTATGTTGTACAATGCCTTAGCACATTATTTACAAGCTTTCGCTAGCGTTAGCCATTTGCGAGATCACTAGAATTCATTTACTTTTCTCTGCTATGCATATTATATTTGAAAACCTTCCGGTGGGAAGTCTCAGGACGGTAGTAAAATCCCCATCAAAATTAGCTACTTCATTTTAGGAGAGAACTAAAAGAATACACAGATAGACTGGAAAAGCATCTACGTTTTATAATAATCATGTTTATAATATACTAGTTGCCCGCCCCGGTTTCACACGTAAGTAGGTACTAACAATGAAAAAGAGACCAATAGTTCCCTTGACATGACGACTATGTAATGAAATTAAATGGCAGCTGAAAAACTGAACGTCAATTCTGTCAATGTTTTTGAAGATCTTCCTGCTGTCGTCTGTCTCACTCACTCGCGAACTTTCTATATGGAGATTATTTAGCCCAATTTTTCTAAAGGATTTTTTCTGCAAACATTTTCTTTCATGAAAACTTTGTCCTGACAATTACACACATAACAAAAAATGAATTAGCCAATTAGGTGCAGTCTTTCTATATTTACATACATTCACTAATTCATTTTTATTTATATATATACATGTATAGATAAACAAACTGAATAACTTTGTGTGTTCAGTAACCGGCAGAAGCGCAATTCAATCCACTCAAAATGTGATGTCTACGTCCGTTAACTGTATTAAATTTTAGAATATAACGCTTCAAATTTGAATTAAAATGAGGAACATCAAAGGCGATGCGAGATTGAACACGGCGAGAACTTATAGAGATACACACAAACTACTATGTGTGTTTTTATATTTTATTAGGTAGGTATCTATAAATACCAACATTATGAACCCTTCGCCTGATTTCTTAAAACCCAGATCTCAAAATGTCGGATCATGTTTTCATTTTGTTTATTTTTTTAATTTCACAGCATCGTACATTCTACATTTCTTGGTTTAGTAAAAAAAAGGTTGTATGTCTATGTTCTATGTGTTGGTAATGTAATACTGTGGCAATATGTATTTATGCTATAAAATACCTTGGTTTTTAGATTAGGCTAAAGTCCATTTTCTTATCTATTTTTCTCTCGTACTTAACTCCCGTCGTCATTAAAATTACAATAACTTTTGATAGAGCTAACCGATTTTAATGAAACAAAAAACTTATGTTGCTCCGGAATATGCGTGTTTATTTTCTTGCTGGAGTTTTATCAGAAACCTAGTACTTTACCATTGATGCCTGTTCAAACAAACAGACAAACAGACAGACAGACAGACATTTCTAAAAATGATCGAAATGGATTCTATTACTTATTCCTAGACACCTGTAATAATTTTTTTCTCAAAAATCATAAAAGTACAGACACGTTGGATTTACATTCTTATTATATGTATATAAGATGAAGCTATCGTGATAATCACTTTTTTTAAATAAGGGCATAGTGTCTAAGAAATAAAGTTAAAAAAAAATTGAAATCTATCCAGTAATTTTTGCGTGATATACGAACAACTACAGACCTCTATCTTTTTATTTATATAGATTAAATGCGAGTGGAACCGCGTGTCACAAATAATTTTGTAATAAAATTACAGACGTCTATAAATAAAAACATTAACATTAATGTCATAATGATGTATATTTAAACTAATAAATAATGTCTAAGTTGAAAGCGAAGATAATAAATCAAACTATCGCTCACGCCATTACAAAACGTAACTGATAACCAATAAAATTTGACCTGCACAATGGTAGCGTTCGTGTAGATGACACGGGTCATGTAAACCGCCGTCTGTTGTCGTCGACTGGGATTGATTTTAGAAGCCGCGTTGTGTAAATCCTTTGTTACCGGCCGGCTTGCTGTTTACACAGACGCTTAGCTCTATAAGTAGTTCGAACAATTTATACGTATAAGGCTAATTGATTACCCGTTTCCATATTACACGTAAAATACGAAACTTCGAAATTGGAAAATAATACGAAAAGTTTTTGGCGCGATCTTATTCTGTCATGTAACATAGCTTTTATTTTTTATTTCGATTCTTTGCTTCATTAGACAATTAATTAATAATGAAGTCGAATAAATTCCTGCTCAAAATATAACGGTGCCTTCGCCAAATGAAGTGATTTTTTAAAACACACTTCATTCCTGTGTTCTTCGCAGCACTCGCCGCCATCGTTCCTCTCCACACAAACAGAATCTAGTTTCATCAGACAACAATACCTAGTTCCAGTCCTCCAGAGTCAATGAAGCACAGTTTCGAGCAAACTGAAGTCGAACAACATAGTGCTCACGGAGTAATTAAGGGCCCCGGTCCGGGCAGTAACTAATGATATCAGCAACCAAAAGCCTACACCTGACCACCCACATGCTAACTTCTACTTTTTTTACTTCTTCAACACTCCTCTTAGGTTCACACTTGACGCCTTACGATTCCGCAACGCCTAGCACACCAAAAAGCGGTCATCTCGTGGTTCTGTTCATTATTTTCTTCCCGAACCTGATCTTCTTTTCTTTATGTAAAAAAAATAATTTAAAACATAAGGAATCATGCCAGGATGCTAAAAAATAACATGGCAATACATCGCGAAATTAATAAAATCTCTTTGTTCTAATATTCTTTGAAGTAGAGAAAAAAATCTAAAGTGCCCGTTTTTTTTCAAAAGGGTTTATATTTCGATTTTGGTATAAAATGCCACCAAATTATATACATAACTTAAAAACAGAATATAATTTAAATGTATAAATTAAAAAAAAAACCATCACATGATAGCTTACGCATTCCGCTTAAAACTCTTAACCTTTGAGAGATTTATCAGAATGAGACAAAATAATAGATTAAAAGATGACATTGAATAATATATTGGGTCTAAATAAAATATTAATGATAATAAAGTATTAGTAAAACAAGTACATTAAAATATTTTAAAATGATCGAGGGATTGCGTTCTGTTTCCCGAGTCAATAATCAAAATTAAAAAGTAACAAAAAGATTGTGCAAAACAAACGACATTCGACAACCGCATACGTAAATTAAAACAACCGCGCGCAATATCAGTAGCAACACCGCTTTTGGCGCGAACCGATTCAAACGCGGAACGTCACGAGTGTGCAGAGAACGTGTACACACAGATCGATGTGTTAAAGCGAGACAGATGTAGATTTGACGTTTCGCCGGTGTTGCTATACGTGAATAATTGTACGTTGACGGTGGAAAAGCATTGTTCGGTCGGTTTGGGCCGCGTGAAATGGCGTTCCCTTTGTCTACCGTTGGATGGGTTTTGGGAAATTAAAGCGAGACGAGCGGGGTTGAGTGCGGCGCGATGACGATTGCTTGTTTAGCGGAAATGTGTGTTTATTGTTTCGCTACTTTATGTTTAACAAGCAACGAGTTATGTTCGCTCACATTTATTATTGTTATATGTTTCAAAGAATTTTACTTAATTAATTGTACGTTTTATAAGTAAAATAATGAATAGTTATCGATAAAATGAATCTAGCGAAAACTTGTCCATCTTAATACTAGCGAGCACGATTAGCAGACGCTGTATTGTCACATTTAAAACAGTTAATTTTGAGTGAAACGTTTATTACGTAAATAAGTTATGAACATAACAATTTGAATTAATAAATTGCATAATATTTTTTATATTTTCAAGTAAAAACTTCTTTAGTCCCGTTGAGAGATTTTTGGTAGAGGAAAATGCATGAGTTCGTATCACCGATGATCTCGACATGCTCGTGACGCAGATTAGCAACGTGTGGTATAGCTGTATACATGTAATATAGATATTTTGTATTGAGCTTGTGTAACCCACCATATGTTAATAATTTCAATTTATAAATTATGAAATTTAAATAATTCAGACTATAATTGATTTGAAAATTAAAAAAGAACACAATTATACCATTGTTTTGAGTTTTCAGTACTGTCGGCAGTCTTTTCGACTGCCTCGACTTTTTTATGTTATAATTTTTTTACAAATTTCATGTTATAAATTTAGAAGAATTAATGGAACTCACATCACATTACGTTAATAACGACTTTTACACCATTTATTATATATATATATATTTTTTTTTTCGAACTAACATACCCTATTGACCATGGGGCCTCTACAGAGTCACCGGACTCCCCATTTATTGATACAGATAGAAAGGTACTATAGATAATGTCAATCACAGACATAAATTATGACGGTATTGGAACAAATGATTATGGTTACCTTTAAGCTCCAATTATCTACCACTTAAAACCTGATTGACAGATGTTTTGATGTACGTTTACGATTCCTAGAGATAAAGAAAACAGACCTCTGGGAGGCGAAGTTCGGTCGTGAGGTCGCTGCCAATACCAGGGAGTGGGGACGAGTCCCCCATAACGGCCAGCAAGTGCGCTCCACTGCGATATCAGCCCCAATCTGGAACAAATACAGCACGTAAATATTCAGATGAATTAATTTAGGTTTAACTTGACTAGGGTCAAAAACCCATATTTAAACGAGGAAAAACAACCACAAAACTATTTTAACGATATCTCATATCACCATCATCATCATCAGCCTGTAAGAGAACCACTGCAGGACCACAGGCCTCTTCCTGAAGGAATGTATGAGCACAATCATGACGCCAGCCCACGATGTATTGGTGAATTAAAACTCTGAGAAATCCACAGTTCCATATTTTTCCCACAGACGGTGGTAATACAAGAACGTTTGTCCGGTTCAAGTTTCTTCACGATGTTTTACTTAGGTGTCAGCCGATAGTGTTACCAATTTATATTAATAAATGTACGTGAATTCAGTACAATTAGTTGGTACATTATATTCCACCCGTAAACCACTAGACCACCACACATATTCTTACTAAAATAATGAACTAAGTTTTACCCCCGGCTTTGCTTGCATTAAAGTAGATTCCAGCGATCCCTCGAGAACAGTACGTTTTTTTTCAGAATGAAAAGTAAGTACTCCATGATCTTTTTCTGTACTCTTGAGAACGTGTATGAAAATTTTCCTGATAACTGATTAAATATTTAATCTAAATTACACTAATCAAACTATCATTATGAAATCGTGCGCACACGTTGTCGTCGAAGGTACAAAACAGGACATCAATTATTCTTTATCTAGAAAATGTACTGTTCCCGAGTAATAGGTCATCAAGTACATGAACACGAGCCTCGAGCAATCGCTGTTATTAAATAAAATCTATTTAGTATGTATATACACCGTGGAAACGAAATAGACCGAATACAGTCGAAAAACATAACTGTCCCTCTGTGTTGTTAATGAAAAAAAAAACTGTCATATTATGTTATGAAAAAAAAAACATAAATTAATACAGTATAAGTAATAACCTCCATTAAGTGTAACAACAGTGAACGGATGAAGTGCGATGAAGCCTGACAAATATTTAAATGCGTTGATAAGCCCCTTAAATGGTCTGTCTACACTTATATTTTGTCAAATTTTGAATGACGCTTTTAACAACTCACGCCTATGAGGTGTAGTAATTTTTTCGGTATCATGTATTACAAATAATGTCGTAGTTCATTGCTTGGTAGGTACCACTCACTTATCGTAGTGAAGTGCCACGTATATCGAACAACCACAAACTATATTTTATTATAGTGTTAAAGTAAATAACAAAATAAAAGAAAAAAAATATTCCTATGTAATTTATATGGGAAATCACAAAGAAACACCTCTTGTATTACATTAATTATATCCTATGTTAATATTAAAAGCTCAAAATTTGCCGGTTTTAGTTTATCACTAGTTGTTGCCCGCAGCTCCGCAATGCGTTTTTTTTATTATTGTAAATTACATCTTATAAGATCAGCTATTTGTTATTGAAAGTTCCGTGAAAAATGGTTCAAACTTTTTGGAGATAGTATAGCTATTCCAAAATAAAAAAAAGCTTTAATTACTTTTTATAACGTAGCTAGCTGTCAGTGAAAGTCCCATGAAAATAGGTCCAATCGTTTTGTAAATAGTACTACAGACGAAGCCACGGATGACAGCTAGTCTAAAATAAAGTAGCCTATGTCACCCGCTGTAATTTTAACTATCTGTCAGTGAAATTTCTGTCAAAATCGGTGAAGCCGTTTTGGAGATTACCCGGAGCAAACAGACAGACTGACAGACAGACAAAAATTTTAAAAATTGTGTCTGTTATCAATGTCGTGTATACGTTCATATCCAATCAGCAAAAAGTCGTTATTTTGATATTACATTACAAACACTTCATTTTTATTATATGTATGTATAGATTGAAACTTATTTTCGGCCAGCAGGATTTTTTTATAAAAATCTCAAAAGTTTTAATAGCACTGCAATAAATTCAATTTTATACCACTCAACCCGGCCCAAACGGTCGCCATGAAAATTGATTTTGTTTTAACACATATATTTTTTGCAACAAACAAGGAGTATATGAAACAAATAATTGAATTGATTTCGTATTGCTTACTATGACCAAGTATTTGATAGAACGTACCGCAGCGTTAGAAAATCAAGGGTGTGCGAACGAGGCAATAAATCAATGCTTCGAACTGTGCAAGTCTGAGGTTCGATGTCTATGTGTGAGGTGTTTTATAAGCCATTGTGTGGCACAACAAGCTTTCTCGCTTACCGCCCGACCGGGACATCGTCGTATAAATATCGATAGAGTACCTACAACAAAGCGGATTGCGAACACTACGCTCGTGGGAGCGTCGGTCGCTTATGGTGATGCCCGCTTCAAGTTTTATCGATATATCGATTAAATATTTATCGTATTTTTTAAACGATTTTCATTTCAATATGATTTCTTTTAGAATTGCATGACTCTTCTCTCTTCTCTTTTGAATTTGACTATAATTTTATGTTATTAATTTAAAATTTTACGTGGCTTTTAAGTACAATTAGAGGAACACAAGTATCGGTGTATGTCGAGAGATTTTTCCCTTTCTTGATTTTACGCATCACACGTGTTCAATTAGATGAACACGGCTTGTGCAACTAAGTTGAAACGTCCGGCAATCAAAAAAGCAAACGAAGACGCGTTGTAAAGATAACTTATAAACAGATTTTCATTTTTATAATAGCAGCTAGCCATGCAAGTTTTATAAAAAGCCCTAGCATTATGCTACAATTTTATCAGTGCCTATGGTGGTAGGGCTTTTCTAAGCCAGCCTGGCTAGCTACTACGTGTGTTTTAGCAGCCGCACTTGAAAGCCAGTTCCCATCTAGGTCCAGCTCGTTAGCCATTTTAAACCACATCGTCATTCAAAATCAGGAGAGTTTATGATCAAGCGCTAAAATTTATAAATCATTAAAAAAAAGAAATTCTCATAAGATTAGACAGAACTGTCGGTACCTGAAACTCCTTATGGGATTCCGAATATACTGTCACCGTATTTCATACACAACCAATGTTGCATTTATGTAGATGTTCATTATTTTACTATGCTTAAAGCGATTCATATAAACGCTTAGAATGACAATTATTAAGTTAAAGGTATTAATGCCAACCACAAGGTAGTTTAACTCTGCAATAATGGAGAAATCCATGATAGTTCGTATACTATGATAGCACTTTTAAAACAAGTCTAATTACCGTCCAGTTATGTAACGGAATTTTCATCTGTGTGTCCAGTCGTAAAAACAAGCCCTTGTTCTCCATATCACTAGGCTATATTATCACAAAAAAAGAACTACAAATAGTGACTGTAGAACTATACGGCGATCAAATGAAGAAAGAAAGTAGCTATATCAATAGTAACATGATTGCGAACGAACAAGTGACTGAAATTATGAATGAATGAATGAATGATTTTTCTCTTCATAATTTTCAAAGTCGTATTTGTGATAGGTGAAATAATTAGTGTAAAATTATCGATAAGCACTAACACAACTCTCATCACTAATTCCTATGTAGGTATTCCGACTTGGATTTTTATTTTCTATCGATACGGGGAATAACAATAACGATTGTGAGTTTTATATCGCTAATATTTCATTCTCGA
Organism: Antheraea assamensis; assembly: GCA_035772565.1. Lineage (NCBI taxonomy): Eukaryota > Metazoa > Arthropoda > Insecta > Lepidoptera > Saturniidae > Antheraea > Antheraea assamensis. The sequence continues at coordinate 1,203,929 of JAQQSE010000072.1, read as the reverse complement.
AGCACTCACACGGAAGGTAAGTAATAGTAGTAGTAAGTATAGTAATAGAGAAATTCGAAATGCCCAATGTAGTATAAAATTATTTATGAGCTCTTTTTACCTACGCTCGATCCGTGGCTGAAGATAGAATATATGTACTGTTTAGACTAGTTTCTCTCTTCTGTGGTGTTAGTTTGAATTACTTACATCTGTTACTACAACCACAGGTTGAAGCTTATCATCTGTTCATATGTTTTTCACCATACATATAGAATTATTACCAAATACCCACGAATATTACAATCGATAAACTTTATGAGGACGGATGGACGCATATACTCTTCCAAGCAAAAAATACTGAACGAATTTAGATGAATCTTTAAAGTAATATCACTTATACGGCAGATTATTATTAAAGTGAAACTTATTTTTACATCGCCTCTAATTGTTTCAGCCATCTATGCATGTCGCATTACAGCCAACCGCCGAGTAGGGGTAAAGGGAAAGGCGCTCGGCAGAGCAACCAAGACCAATATGGCGGCGCTTATGGCTCAATTCAAAATTATTCAATCATTGAAATAAATATTGTGCTCAGTTTTTAAAATGCGTCTAACATCTATTCGATTGTATTTATTATGTACACCATAATATATATATATATATATATACACACAAATTGACATTAAAATGTATAGTTGGATATCTTGTCTACTATTGATTTCCTGTTATCATTCTCATTTTTCAATTATTAATTTAGTTAAGACTAAAAACGCTATATTTATTTCCGAAAAAAAAATTCACTAACATCTGATTTCAAAAAACCACACAATTATTTTTTTAATCATCAGGAATTTGTTTAATTGGCCACTATATAACCATAAGTGTCAAGTAAGTTTTAAAAAATCCTGCAATTTGAAAGTTATCTCGGCGTGTTTTATATAAACTGTTTTAGTTATATGAAATTCATGTATGTATGTATATATGTTTATTTATTTTATAAGGCACACATTACAGATAATAAGTATACATGTTTACAGTTATTATTAATATAGTTTTTTTTTTAGTCTGCTATATTATCCAAATTTATATGCATGCACATCTATGCTAAATAAAATACAATCATACAAAACATATACAAGTATCCTATTTGAAATTATACAATATTAGAATGATAATTTGTATTTATAGACTACGCGTCGTTACGTTATGTCGTTACAATTGATGCAAATATAGACATAGTCGGGGACGATTGCTTGTTACGACATAAATTAAGACTTCATTACGGTGAAATGATGAAATGACATATAAGTTTTGCAATCATGATAGGGAATTCTCATGGCACAATGGTAGTGAGACCTACTATTGAACCGTGAGATCACGGGTTCGATTTCCGTGTACGACTGACTTTTATGTAATAGCAGTAATTATCAGTTCTGTATCTATACGTGAAATTGTGTCGTCGTATTTATTTGTTTACTAGCGGTCACCGTCGACTTCGTCTACATTTGTATGACGTCGTATATTATCTTTCTGTAGATGTAATGGTGTACGCAGCGCGCACCGAGATAGCTCTCAGATAGGCTAGATTTATTCCAACTTACTTCATATTTATTGATATATTTTTGCTAAATTTAGACAATACTTTCATAAATATTGTCTGTGTAATTTTTTAATGCACTTATAAATCACAATACTATATAATTTCGTAAGAATTCATTCGGTAGGTTTTATGTGAAAGAGTAACAAGCAAACAAAGAATAGATATTATTGTGGAAAGGATTTATATACCATTTATTTTACTATAACTCGCCAATAGGTGGCGCTGTGTAATATCAACTTATATAGTTTTCAAGAAAATATCAACACAATACCAATTTTACTATAGCTACCTCATTCATTTATTAAAATAATAATAGTGACAAATGATAAAGAAAACATCAACGGAGCCGCGGACATAGTAATTGTTTATATAAAAATAAATAAAATAAAATCTTCTTTTGAAAATTAATTTAAAAGTATTTAAAAAACCTATTTTAAACAAGAACAAGATACTTTTAATCAATTAACTTCATTAACTGTTTCTTTTAACCCGAGGCGAGTTCGATAACAAAACAAAAAAAAAGAGATGGAAAAAAATTAACTCTTAAAACTTAAAGGTAAATCAATAAGGGGCAAATCTCAAAGTAGCCGCGTTACAAATCTGCATTGACCGGGTAATCCGACGAGAAGTTCCCGGGCGAAAATTCCATTACACGTTTGAAATAGGAACGGAGCGAAGCCACCGCGTTATTGGTCGGCTCACCGCGCTCTGATTGGCCGTAGCTCTAACCCCGCCTCGACTTGGGGGGTATAAAAAATCGATGCGCGTCCTTCGAGTCTTTTTCCCGTGGCGCCCGCCGCGCGACACTTTTCGCTTGTTGCTAATAATGCCGTTTGTGCTTTCTTTTATGGTTTAAAGTGTTTAGTTGTATCTGTTGTCCGTGGAAGCGCGGCGTGGGTGTCTTTTGTTAATGTCGTATACCCGTTTTAAAATGTTTTCTTTACTATTTTTCAAGCAAACGACACTCTTTAAAATAGTCGTTTCATGAACAGTTTCACTTTAACAGGTTAATAAAACTCTACTGAAGAAAATATTACAAACCACCTTCTTTTCCTTACAGTGTAAATATTTATTATAATAAAAGATGGCTGTATGAGGCAACGATTATATAAATTGATGAGTCACAGGAACACGGTCATTATATTTTTTATAATTTTTCTTATACTCAAAGGCAAGATCAATCAATCAAGGGTCACCAAATTGTGACATATTCAATAGTGTAAATGATGTTTACCGTATAATCACAGAACCTACGGGTAACCAAGCTTCAAGTTTACCGCTCCAAGATAATGTTAATTCATCTTTGATTTGTCGTTTATGTGTTATGCCATCCTTGCTTTGCCGACATTCAGGGATGCAAGAATGCTTTACAAGTTGGTTATGTCTGGTAATAAACGGCGCTAAAATTCATTATTATTAATCATGAATAGTACACACTTCATTTTCGTGGTAATCACTGGGATGATATCGCCAATTTGAGTCCAAGCCCCAAGTACAAATAAAGAAAAAAAAAATATTTTGAATTAATATTTATTAAACAGGACTACCAAATTTGTTAAAGTTGACTATATGTATACAAACCCTTGATGAGAAGATGTTACTATATTGTACAATTTATCTGGCGACTTTTACCCCATTAATACGTTTTGGTACAGCGCTGAAGTCACCAAGAGACAATAATTTCATAAAACTATAGTCACATATCGGTTTGGATGGTAAATGAAAGAAAAATACTCCATCGTTCAAGGCATAAAAATGACGTTCTCACTCTTTATATAAAGTCCGACGATTCAATAGTGGTAAAAGATAAGTTAAAAATACCTTGCAAAAACATTCCGATGCAGGTATTAAGAACCCTTATATCAAATCTTGTAAACGGTAAGTAGGCATCTCTCCCCCAACGTATATTGTATATAAACATAGACGCAGTTAGCGCGTGGTTCAAGTTATAAACTGAATCTGGTATGTATTTAATTTGATGCTACTTTCGCCTGGAACTGATTGATGGCTGTCACATCTCAATGTCACATTATCAATAAATAAATCGAACGGTTTTTGCAGCGTAGGTACGCTGGAACAGCTCAGAAATGTCAGGTTTTTTAAAATTTATTAGTAATAATTTTGGCATTTAATGTATTCATAAAGTATAGGTTATGTATGATTTTGGTGTATAGGCTACATTAATGTAGAGTTTAATTAGTTTTTGCGAGAAACGGTAACAAATAACTGTCCACCTTGACAAACTTTAACATGTGCACATTATAAATAGGTGTTTTCTAGTAGCTACAACTATGAGATACAATGTTACTATACATTAGATTACATCGTAATTTAACAAAAGCTGAAATCA